>CM076719.1:14736321-15086321 GCA_038501795.1 Pseudopleuronectes americanus | reverse complement strand
TGCATGCTGTGTTTGTGCGAGGGTGTTTTGTGTTGATGTAGGAACTCTGAGTATCGTGTGCACGTGCACAACTAAGTGGAGTCGTATCCTCTGGCCTCCGTTAGTGTTGTGTGTTAACAAATGGAAACTAATAGAGTGCTTGTTCCAAACCCAGCACCTGGGAGTTCACCGAAACTGTTTAAACTGTAAAAACAGATGTAAACACAGCGGATAAATTGACTTTTCTAAATCAACTCTCCTGAACTTTGCCACTCAGCTTTAGTCAGCTGTAAATGAGGCTCTCAGATCAAATATGTCTTATAATGTGTCAAACCGTCAAGTTCACACAGGCACAGGTGAATACTGACATTGATTCTGACTCAAGGCAATAGGGCCACCACACAGCTCCCTTAAAGTTAATCCAATCATCAAATGACTGGTGGCTGACTGCAGTATAGTTCATAGATCCAGCCTTCTCCATGTTAGTGGATGGGACAATGACAAGATTTAAAAGTCAAAATACAGGGAAAAAAATGTTTTCCCTCATAGATGGTTTCTATCATTTTGGATAGTTTGTATCACAGCACTGTATTTAATCCAGAAAGTGGTTTTAATCGGGTATTTGATGCTGTAAACTGGGATGAACCGTCATGATTGACAGCTGAGACCAACTTACGACTGGTCAAACATGTTTATCAGCGGGACCTCGCTCACGTGATCCCCCGATCATTACATTATGATATTACATGTTGTGAATTCATTCACTGTGCAGGCTCTGGATCCAAATCCAGAATACTTTGGCTTCATTTTTGCACAACAGGAGGGAGGTGAGACACATCTTCCAGATTTATAAACAATTTATTATTTAAAGAAATAAATAACTCATCATCTTAGCTGTTCAGTATCAAGATGTGGTCAAAGTATGTACTGTATATAAAACAGGTGTTGCTGTATTTCTCTATAAAGTTAATATACTGTGCAATACATTGAAGGTATTTTTCACTTTTATCTGATATTAAGGGGAAAAGAATAGAAAAAACTTAATAATCATGAAGTTTGGGAGGTAGTTATTAAGGCAGACAATATAACTGCACTGCTACACTCCCACCAAACCTACTCAGCAAAAAAGTCAATAAGTCCTTAGCAATAGAGCAGTTGTGTTCTGCACCTTATAATTCTGCTGCAACTGCTGCATTCACACGGCCCTGCTGCTGTTAAAGCCTTTCATAAGCTCAATAGCTCCAAACATTCATCCACATGTACTGCTCCGGGGATGGGGAACCGTGGGAGGGGAAACATTGTTGTCACACACTGCAGCGCAGCAGGGAACTTGTTGAGCCTTCGGGGTTGTGTGATGAGGTAAGAGCCTTGAGGCCAAAAGTCGAAAGTTTTTTTTTGAGATTACACTGTAATAGGATTGCCAAAGAGAAGGAGGTGATACGATAAGATAAGATAGTTAAGATAGAGATTTATTGATCCCACTATCGGGAAATATCGATGAGGCCACTCCCCAGAATTTGGAGGGGCCCACTCAACACAGCTATAGTTAAAATATGTTAGCTATGAGGTCATCGATTGTGTGCAAAGAATAATTGTCGATGTTGTTTCATTTCATGGAGACACTTAAAGACACTTAAGAAACAAAAGCAGGAGGTGAAACATGTTTTCTCAACAAAAAGACTCGAGGAATCAAATGTTCCAAATGTTGTCGGCACTTGCTGAAACTTCAATAATACAAGAGACTGATATGGAAAAAAATCGTGATGCCAGTGGTTTTCTGCTTCCGGGGGCTAAGTGGGGGTGAGAACATGACAAACGTCAGAAGTGACACTGCAGAAAGATGAGCGCAGGAGCTTCTCTCACCCCAGGAGATCGGTCCCTGCTGAAGGAAAGAGATAAACACTGTGTATTTATGTTGTGTGTTTTATATGTGTGTGTGTTTCTGAGAGATAGAGACACGTGGTGACAAATCCTCTGGTGCACTGTGAGAGCTATGTCTTTGTTACTTTGACAAAGGCGCCCTGACACATATGAAAAAGATTCTTCTTTCCCTCCTGCATCAAACATTTTTATCTTCTCCTCTCCAACTGTCAGCGTTTCTCACCACATTTCCATCACTTTCTCTGATTCTCCATTTGGGTGTCTCAGCGTTTCCGCCGCCGTCTTGCTCCCTCTCCCTCTGTCTCCTCTTGTTTTCATTAGCTTTCCCTTTCCCGTTTTCATTTCATCATTAACTTCTGGTTTCTGAGCGGCAAAGGGTAAGGAAGGCAGAGCGAGAGAAGCACTGAATACCAATACAGAGGAGAGAGGGAGGAGTGGGGAATAGGGGACATCGATAGGAGCCCTGAAGAAGGGGAAAAAGGGATAAGGCATTGTTAGGGTGATAACAGAGGGTGGAATAAATGAGAGAGAAGCCGTGAGAAAAGTTAACAGGCAGAAAAAAAGAGCAAAAGAGTGAGAGAGAATGAAAGGAGAGAAGGAAAGAAATGGCAGGAGGATGATGTTAAGAGCTACTGTGAAGCCTGCAGCAGGATAAGTGTTCCCCTGGTGGAGAGAAGGTCAGATACACACTGACAGTCAGACCGCTGCTTAACCCTGCACTCTGACCACACACACTCACTCACACACACACTTCAGTTGGGCACAAGCTTGCATACACATGTGCACGACTACAGACACACACACACACACACACACACACACACACACACACACACACACACACACACACACACACACACACACACACACACACACACACACACAGAGACACATACATAGCTGATGTTAGATAGCCTGACTGAGAGCAGGGTAGCTGTCTAAACATAAGCATCTGCTCAGCATCACACACAACGCTCAGAGCAAACATGCACACTAACACACTGAACATCTACAGCGTCCAAACAGCCCTTAGAGGGATCAAGGCTGATATTTGATAAACTTTAGCTGCCCCAGCTGGGGCTTAGCCTACACACACACACATACACACACTGACACACACACACACACACACTCTTACACACCAACACAGCGAAAGGAAATTTCACACAGTTTTTTTTTCATTAAGTCATTGAAATTGAAAGTAAAGTGCTACATCAGATGTTTATTATATTGTGACTGTATATATGGTACATGGCCTTTGATGTGTTTATGTCTACACGCATATTTGCATGAATATCATTGTTTGTGTGTGTGTGTGTGTGTATGTGTTTGAGAGCGTGAGCGTGATGCAGAGCTAATTGATTGTCCTCGTCAGCCCTGCTGTTTAGACTGCAGCAGCTGTCAACAGGAGCCAACTGCTACTCTAACAAGCCCTACACACACACACACACATCCATACTCTCTCACAAGTACGCACACATTATCACATTAGCCCTTAATGTAAAATCTGATGAACAGACTCACTTAAAACGTACACACAAAGGCACACATGCACACACAAAGGCAACTAGGAGGACCTATGAAATGCACACGGTGTGACTGGGTCTAAACTGGCATTCTTGACATTTGCCAGTTGGAATGACAGACGTCGGACCTATCTGAAGACTCCTTTGACATTTCTTGATACGTGACGTGTGTAACAAAGGCCAGGCTTTCAATCAAACCCGAGGCCAGAGGTGTACTAAACCGAAATTCACTTTTCGATCCACAGGAGCAGTGATCAGAAGGAGCCTGTCTCATGATCCTGGTTTTTGATGGCACATATAAAGAGTTAATCTGTGTAGAGCACGACTGATATGGATTTTTTGGGGCCTATTTTGATATTAGGGAGAAAAATATATATTGCAATTATTCCCAAGATGTCGTTATTTAACCCTTGTGACAAAGACATTTAACTGAGGCCTGATAATTAGCACTGTTGCATCACAGCAAATAGTTTCCCTGGTTTGAATCCCTGTGTGCTCTGGGAGTTTTCTGTGTGGAGTTTGCATGTTTGAATGCCATGAACTTGAATTAAGAAAGCAAGTGTTTTTTACATAAAATGTTCACATGAATACACATCTCTACTGAATTGTTCATCTTTTTTAAATCAACCAAAAAATTGGTCAGGCTTGAGTATTAAGGACAGGTAATATTGAAGATACTGCATATTCCAGATAACACTGCATCAAGCCACATATAGTCTGCGCACACACACACACACACACACACACACACACACACACACAGGGTGGATATTGCTGATGAAGTGTCTGTGAATTCACTCCATCACAGGGTAGGAGGTTACTTCAGGACTGGCCCCTCTCATCCCTCATTCCTTGCTTCTCCCAAACCTGCCCCTCCCTCACAATCTGTTCTTGCAACCTGAGCTCGCTCACTCACCCCCACCTGCTCCTCTCTCTTACTTTGCCGCCTTCTCCAACTCATGGATTTCTGTCCTATCTATCGCTTCCCTCTCTTTTTTTCTATCTTCCCCTTCCCTCCTCTCATTTTTATGAGATCTAGTTTTTCATCCTCCTTGATTAGCGAGATGGAGGGTTCTGTGAGACACTGCCCTTTGACTCCTCCTCCATACTCAGGTCTCTGTATCAGCAGAGTGGTGCGTGGTTATGACACAACACGTGTGTGAGACTGTGTGCATCCTTTAGAGAAAGAGTTTCTAAATGTCTTTCCTTTTGATGCAATTTTACTTTGTATATATTGCATCTGTATGTGTAATCAGCATATATGTCAATACGAATAATAATAAGGATAAAAACATTATGCAAGATATTGGATTCCCTCTGCCAAAGAGCAGATTTCCAGAAAATGTGGTAGGGAGGATGGGATGGGACATGGGCAAACAGAGACTCCCAAAAATGTCCTAGCACATCTGGACAATTGCATTATAACCATGGTTTGCTTTATTACTGACATTGCAAGGTTTTTGTGTTTTCTTTTTACATTGTCATGGATTTTCTAGGGAATAATTCATGGATCTACATGAAAAAAAGCAAGCACTTAGGGGATGGATGACTATGAGTGTGTGCAACTTGGAGTGGATCCAAATAAAAATCATTATCTATTTTTAGATATAAATTGTAGATAGTGGATATTCTACTCTACTTAAGTTGAGTAACTGATTAAAATAGGAACAATTGCAGCTGGCGTTGCATTAAAATATATCATATATATCATTTATTGTGCAATGATCGTTTGATTTCAATCTCTTGCACTGAGTGTTATTGCATTTAAACACAGGTAGGCTTTCTTCGACCTATGTGGCGGTTTTTCCCTCTCTCCCATTCATTCTGGGTTTGTTAACATCCATGCATGTGTGAAAAGGTTTCTGTCCATCACTTTAGTTGTCTCAGTGTGTGCATGGATCCATGAATATCCATATTTAAGTGTCCAAACACCCATTCACCGGCTTGCGCATGTGTGTGTGTGTGCAGCCACTGTGTTTGTGTGTCACGGCTGCCAGAGCCGCTCAGGCACAATGTCTCCACTGACCTGTCCTCAGTGCTGACTCAGTGAATGTTGGTCCGCTCTGCATTATTCATCAAGCTTAGCCAAGGTGTTAAACAGGAGCACATCACAGCAGAGGAGGGAGCATGCTAAGTAGACTGGCGCAAGACAAGGAGAATGTGGGGTTGTTAGCTTAGTGTGATACAAAGATTAGCTTGTAGAAACAAGACCAAAGCTGTGTCTCATTCCCAATCACACACATTTCAAAAAGGATTTGAGGACGTGGTGTGTTAAACCTCTGACAAGGAGTATGTCCTGTCGGAGAAAATATTTGTATATTTGTATTTATATTTGTTTTGTGCTGCTGTTGTTGAACAGGTCAAAATAAATCAAGTTATAACATTGTCATAACATTCCTGTGATAAACCTGAGAAATTAAGCACTCAGCTAAATCTATATGCTGAAAAGGTTTAAAGCATAGACTCTTTATAAAGATGCACATGTCACAAGGTCCTTCATAAAACCAATATATCCCTGTTTAGAACACTGCCATCTGCCACTGCCATCTTCCACAGTAGCATTCGAAGGATGGATCCACGATCTCGAGCTCTTGCTGATAATTTCTCTAGACCTGACATTTCCTTTTGGTCTAAGGCAACAAATTCACTTCAGCTTCACTTTTTGAGACCCATCCTGTCGTCCAGCTTAATATACAGTTAGTGGTTTAAAGGTTCAGGCAATAATGGCATCTAGTGGTAAGGGTGCAAATTGCAAGCTACTAAAAACAGCTGAAACCGGCTGACGATTCAAGTTTCAAGAGTTTATTGATTCTTACTTTAGGTGATCTTAAAACTAATTAAAAAATAATGATCAATGTTATATCCAATTTCTGCCAGTTAACCCCCCTGCCCCCACCCCTAAATCCTACACACCAATAATGACTATAAAAAATCATCACTATCTGTTCAACTTTCTAACTACCAATTTTCCACCCCAGTTGCCAGAGCACAGCTCATCCCTCTTCTTTGTGCCCATTAGCCAAATGTTTCCCAATCAACAAGTGTTGAGTCATAGATGCCTGAGAGGCAGTCACAAAAAACAAGTGCATGCTAATGCTAATCAAAGGCCCAAAAGGACCATTGAGAGTTGTTGGTAAAGATCGAAGGAGGTGCTTAACAGCTTTTCTTTATTTTTCTCTTTATAAATAGAATGCAAAGCTAATTTGCACAAACAAAGTGACATTAACACAAAGATGCACGTAGCACCACAGATTCACACAAATGAGTGTAACCCATGCATGCTCTGTAAAGCAGCCTATGCACTGCTTAATGGGTTGAGCTTTACTCTGAGTTTGTTTTGGCTGGTTCTTCCTCTCACCTCTGTCTTTCTCTACCTCACACGCTCAGTCACTGCCTCTTCAATCTGTCTCCCTTGTCCATCCCAGAGACCTTGATCTCTGCTCTGTCTCATTCCTGATTCTCAACCTCTCTTCCACCTCCATTTTGTCCTTCATGCACTTTTCTGTTTGTCTGCCTGACTTTCTTCCTGATCCCCCTCCAACTTTCTCTCTCCGTGAGGATGTCCATCCTGGCGTGTGTGTATTGTTTTTTTTTCTTGGGAAGAGACTGAATGTGCTCAGTAAACAGTAGTTCTGACAAGTCTGTGAATGTTTGTCTAACCTCCTCTGTCCGTGTCACAGCACATGCCTTCGTGTTGGCTTCAAAGGGATACACACATTCACCTTCACTACTGACCTCACACAAAATCTTTAAACCTGGACATGGGCTTACAGAGCATACACATATGTCCTTTCTCAACCTCTCACACACTGAAAATGTCCGCCCACACACATCAAGAGTGTAATCCCCTCTATGAGTGCAGAATGGAAAGAGCCAAAACCCCTATGATGTTTTGGGATGGTACTTAAACTGTCCCCAGTTAGGGGTTATGGGAACAAGTACGTTGTCATGGTGAACTTTTATCATTTTGATGTGCCATGGCAACAGCTGCAGCCCTGAGTATTGTTTTGGGGTCGTCCATCCTTTTCTCATGAACCATATAACTTCAAAGAATTTCATCAAATTTGGCACAAACATTCACTTTGACTGATGGATGAATTGATTAGAGAATTGTGTTGTCTGGCGGAACTGTCAGGTAGTTCTTGATGACACTGTCCTGAAGATGAGGAGTGAAGGAAAGAGATGAGAAGATGGATGAGCTGTGAATTTACAAGAAAGAATACAGCAAACCTTTGTATGTGGGACGTTAAATGTGTGAAGCCGTTTGTGGAGGATTTGAGTCAGTGTGAGTCATCAGTATCCACACGGTCAGACACCAATAGTTCCAAGAAGCCTTGAAATAGAAAGTTCTATATGATGTTGTTACTAGGCAACCAAGTTGTTTCTAAGTGGATGTTTCAAATTCAAGTCTTACACAGGGTAATTTATTACACTTCTCCAGTTGATGATAGGAACAGGATAGATAAAAGATACGGAGAAATGTATTTGTAAGTCAAGCTATCACTGCTAAGCATGTGATACAGAGTTGAGCACGTCGTAGCCCTATGTGGTCGACCGGGTTTTTAAACAAGCACACATAGCAATGGCTTTGTAGCATTAGCCCATTGCAACATTCAACACTCAATAGGGTTGTGCATGTTTTATGCCACTCTGAATATGGACGCTAGCGGGCCAAGCTTACATCATTAGCACCACTTTCCACAAGATGCTTATTTCTGGTCATGTTGTATCAACACCTGCTGAATCATTGGCAGCTCCATCACAGCTCAGAGTTGTGTTAGTTCCACACTCTGAAAATAAATGGTATCTGATACCAGCTACCTCTAGCCCATTGGTCCGTCTATGGTGATGGCATTTTACCAGAGTAACATAACTTATAATAACGTGGCCTTATATGAAGTCAACACAACGGTTTTGCACGGTTTAAATTCGCTACAAAATAAAGAAAATAAATGTGATTCTGGTTTTACTTCGGTGTCGCATGGCTCACTGCTCATCAACATGAGTGCATATTCTTCTTGATGTTATCCCATGACACTCTGACCACAGCTCTGTGGCCTTCATGCAAATGAGTGTCCAACTGAAGGGACATAATGCATGTAGAATGTCTTTTCCTATAATTATATATACAGATATGGGCCTGCTGTTCTCTATAATTCATGAATATGTTCAACCCAGCTGCCTACATATGCAATTCTCAGATGAATGCCTATGTGGCCTGCCTAATGCACTGGACCCTCCCACGCGCCCCTTCTTTAAAACATGCACTTTCCTTCTCGATCATCATTTTGTTAGTTTGACTGGAGAATTACTGAAAGGTCCCTCCTGTCTCTCAGTCCTTTCTATATTCGACCTTCATCTCCATGCCAACGCTTCGCTCCAGCAATCCCAATTCCCCGCACTTTGACACAGAAACTGCAAAATAACATGCAGTCTGTACGTGTGTATAAAAGAAAGTGACAGAACCCGATTGGTTTAAGCAGCAAATGTGGGCCTGCAACAAAATGTGACAAAAAAGTCAGATTTGATCAGAGAGAGGGAGAGAGACAGACAGTCGTGAAGTACTGTTTTTTTTTATCGTGGGTTTGCAATTTAGGTGTTAATAAATGCAAACAACAAGTCTAAATTAGAGCTTTCTGTGATGATCAGAAAAAGAGGGAAGCAGAGGTAGAGAAGATGGTGCAGGATGGAGTGAAGACGAAGGGAGGAGAGATGCGGGGTGAGAGCCGATGCTGACCAAAGCTGACACCCCTCGGCATGCAGCGTTCATCCCGAGGGTGTGTGTGTGTGTGTGTGTGTGTGTCTTTTTTATGCATCTATGGTTGTTTGAGCGTGACTGGGGAACAAGGGAGCATATTTAAAGATGATTTGTCATGAGAGAGTGGCAAAACATTGGAGCCAGCACCGCACAGGCTTTGATACGCAGCATGGCGACACACACACACACACACACACACACACACACACACACACACACACACACACACACACACACACACACACACACATGCACGCACATAGACATGCACACAGACCTTGAGCTAACATTTAGCCAGATGGAAAAGGCTTTGATTATTTCTCATGGGTGGAAATACTCTAAGGGTGTTAGTACAGCTTCCTGCATCAACAACCAACACACACACATTTATAGATGCACAAAAACACAGATCGATATATACAGTAAAGGCTTACAGATATGCACAAACAAACCCAGGTTTGCATATAAACAACGCACAAACACACACATGCTCACGCAGTGTTAAGCAGTGTTAAGATGAATAAACAATTCAGCAGATAACTGGGAATGGCAGCAAATGGGTCTGTAATAATAATAATTATAGTCATGGTTATAATGATGATGATAATAATAATGGCAGAGGAAAATGGTTTTATAACCTGCCGTCTGTTTTTAAAATCAAATATGTGTCTAGATTATTGGTAGAGCTACTGCCACATTCATTCAAAGCCTATTTACAAAACTGCCATTTAAAGTCAACCCACATTTACCAGATTGCAGTAGTTTAGCCTTTAACTGTCTCACAGTATATGAATCGGATGCAAGCTATGTTGTGTTTTTACGGAAATATAAAGCTATAGCAAGCAGCCGGTTAGCTAATCCAAGTGTAAAGACTCAAAACAGGGGGAAAGCGGCTAGCCTGTTTCTGTCAGAAGATCCCCACACTGAAACCATCTTAAGACATCTGGAATATTATTGTCCTGCATCTTCTGAGGATGAAATCTCTTTTCTGTCCGTGCTTGCTGAATTTGACTGAATTGTCCAGACATTTTACTTGCTTGGAGGACAAGTTTCGGGAAAATGTGTGGAGCAACTGGCCCATTTGCGTTCTCACATACAGTCTAATTTCATAAACTCAAAGAAGATCAAATCCCAATCCGGAACAGTTTAAAACAACTACCTACGTCTGCATAGAAACTGATCAGTGCCACCGAGAACAAGAACAGCGGCAGCATCACTTTCCTCTGGGGAGTTCTTCTCAGCTGAAAGTGAATGTGTTATGTGTGGCCTGTTAGCTGGTGCATGGGCGTACGAGAATTCATTTAAAAAAGATGAAAGCCATACAGGGGATGTCAGACAGGGGATGTCAGATGGGGAAATAGGATAGCCTTGTTATAGGTAATGTCCTGTGGGAGAGTGTCTCTGAGGGAGAAGGTATCATATGCATACTGTCATTCAGGAAAAAAGGGGGTTTGGTTTGACCAGAAAGTGACTTGGAATAAAAAGTGTTGATTTAAGCCAGTGTTTGCACACATGGGATATCAGCAAAATCAATTTTAATCAAAAGAGAACTATAAAGTGAACTATCTGGCCCTCATCATCACTTACTTTTGTTGTTGCAGCTTCAGTACTTTCTCAACTCACATTAATTTTTTTTCGAGTCTCTGATGCACACCGGTTGCTTGGTGATGAATGTGTGATTGGCACTCGGTTCAGAAATAGATCTCAGAGCCACGGAGAACATCACACCCTGGCACTGGAGGTGGGAGCCAAGTTTAATTAGTGCGAATTTACCCACATACATCCTGGCAGACACGCAACCATGGAAATGCACACATAAACTGGAACCCAGCACATCGGCAAACACACTTTGATAGACCGTCTAAAACACACACACACACACACACAAACACATAACCGAGTCAAGCCGCTTCTTTTTGACGGTTATTTAAGTGTCTCATCATTAGTCTCGAAGCCTAATTGCTAGTGTCAGACATTGCGTGTATCATGGTGTATTTAAGTGTGTGTGTGTGTGTGTGTATTTAAATCTGGAGGTATGAGTCAGATTGACTGTGATATTATCTGCACTACTGACATCATCCTATTTCCTGAGGTTGCACAACGTTGATTCTCTGCCAAGTTTGGAAGATGTAAGCGTTGTGTGACTGCTTTGGACTGCGGGTCCCATAAAAGACCCTATAAATGAACACTAATCATTTTGTAGATGTGATGAGCACCTGCAGTCATATACTGCAGTAGGTTGGAAAAAGGTGCAAAGAATGCTCAACATTAAACAAGCAGCAATATTATAGATATATAGATATATAGATTTAGTTGCAGCTATATAGTGAAACATCTTAAAAACACACAATTTAGCCACAAAACGTATAACAATTATGACAACGAATCAAGACTAATAATTCCCCAAAGTAAAGGATACAAATCAGATCGATCCTGATAAACAAATATTTTTTTTTAAATACAAATATTTTACGTAAAAAACTGAGAATGGTTCAATAGTCTTTAAGAGAGAAGTAAAGGAGAATGGGCTTGTGAAAGAGACAAATTAAACTGAGACTTTATTTGGTGACATATTTGGATTTACTGGAAATAACATGCCCACTAATAACAGCACTAATAGCAGCCTCCCTGCTGGGAAGTATGTGGTGGCGATGCCATTTGTTATATTGGCTCTCACATACTCCAGCATTTAGAGTTTGACTACAAGAATTTTAGGTTGAAGGACTATTAGACTGCAAAGTTGAAGCAACTTACTTTCACATTAGATAAACACGTGTTTTCCTAAATCATTTAGTCTCCAGATTTTAGAGATCCATAATTTATAAGACACAGTGAAATTACTTATAAATAAAGTCACTGTATTCAATATGTCTTCCTTTCATTCTTCCTCCATCTGTCTCCAGAACTGAAGGTTCCATATCTTAAACTATTTGATAAAAAATACAAAAAAAGTACTATTATTAATGGATGCTGCAATCATTAATAACAACAATACATTTATTAGTGTCACTCTTCTTATTTTAAATATAACAACAAGTCTGATGGAGCTTAAGTAGTACACGGTTACACATCTGTTACATCACTCTCTCTCTCACCTATCTCCCCTCTGACCCAACCATCATCCTCTCTTTCCCATTTCCCCACCTCCCCAACCAGCCGAGGCAGATGGCTGCCCACATTGAGTCAATACCGGGTCTGCATGAGAGTATGAGGAGCTTTTTGAATGAAATATGACTGACACTGCCAATCAAGTACTTCACACTTTTTAGCTTGTTCTTTAATTGTTAATTTGCCTGTTTGTTACAGATAATATTCCGCTATACAGTCTTAAAAACAGTCCACATATATATATCAAGTCTGCAAGTCTATTTAAAGAGCCGAACAAGCCTTACTGTTTCTTCCCAACTCTTAAGGGCTGCAGTCTAGAGCTAGATAAAGAAGATGTGTGATTGTCTTGGCATTGATGGACTTCACTGCAGATCACTGTGCCTACAACATATGTGCTGTTTCTCTGAGGATCCTCCTCTGCCCTGTCTCCAATTCAAACCTTTCCCCCTAGCCGCAGCTTTACATGCATTTGCAAAGCAAGCTAGTGAAAGTAGCTGCCAATTTCCTGTGCTGTCAATTCTCTAGACTGGATCTTTAACAGAGAGCCCATTTTCTAATCATTGACTCATTTGCATGAATTTGCAATAGAGTCACTGACATCACTGCATGATTTATAGTAAGGTCAATGGTGTGAGTGACGAGCAGTCTTCCTCCCTCTTAATGCTTTCTGTCTCTCACACACTCTTTTCCCACAGAAACACACAACGCTTGGATGTGCACATAAATGCAAATTCATCTTAGAATATGCACATTCCTATTAGACCTACACACTAAACGTAAATATGCACATACGAACACACACACACACACACACACACATATACACACGTATGCAAACAAATCGTAGAGACACACCAAATGAAGCAGAATAGACAGATATTGATGTGCACCAGGGAAACCATTTCTTTAGAAAAAGTGTGTTTGCACAATTGTGTGTTTTTAACTGCACAAATGACAATGAACTTGAGGTTATATCACAACGTTCACCATATTGATAGAAATCCTTCATTGGAAACTGACAGGCTAACATACTGTAGGTTTAACAAATCAACAACCAGATCTACAGCTTTTTGAAAAGATTTTGCATTAACAATTTGCCAGAACAGACAAATGAAAGATGTTGGGGGTTGGTCTCTTTTCCATCTGGATAGATTAGCTGGTCCATCATTTGGTAAAATCACTGGAAGATGTTATTTCAGTCTGTTACATCTCTTCCTGCTGATTGCATTTCATGCAGCTCCATCATTTAGTTATTTTAATGATCTCCACATTGATTTGAGACTCATTCAGTTGTGAGCTTGTGAGCTGCACCTAAGCCTTAAAGTGGAATGATTACCATCTTTCCTTTATCTGCACTGAAGCCTGTTTCTCTGGGCCGGTCAACAAGCTCCTCTTGTCTAATCACTCCCACATAGAACTGATCTTTACAACAACCGGCCGAATTTATTTCTGTTACATGTTCCTGGACACTTCTTCTGTGATCATGAAGGTGACAGGAACACCGCATTGAGAGATAATCTTCACTCCTGTGTCTGCTCATCTCTGCCGCTCTTCAAATACAAATACAATCCACTTTAATCCGGGTTCTAGCTATGTGTGCCCCTGTGTGGCAGGGGAACTGCTTGTGCACAAAATGTTGGACTGGAGTCAAGCAAACACAAAGTAATGAAAAGGTCCTAATAAGTCTTCATTAGGGTTGGTGTTAATTGTTTAAGTGCAGGCCAGCAGGGAAGTGGGGAAGGAGGTTACTCCAGCACAGTACAAGGTAACTGGTTCCAGGTATGTCTGCCCTAAGTCTGAGGTTATAATTTTGTATTAACCCATCCAACAAACACTGAAAACGATGAATATTAGGAAATAAGCAGGGGAAAGTTGCCTCCATCAACCAATTCAGAGGTCAGGGTGAGCTGCAGAGCATCAGTCCAGTAAAAAGCGGCATGGAGTTTATTACCTTCATCACACTTGAGCAGGTTGAATGCTGAAACAATGAGTCTGTAAACCTCTAGGCTTTCTGCTCTTTTCTAAAGATACAGAGTTTTCTACCACAACTAAAGTAAAACTGTAAATATCCTTCAAACTTCCCAGACACAATGACATTGTTCGACCTTTCAGTGGGTAGAAGCAGATTAGCTCACCCAGTGAATTCTCCAGAAACAGGCTGGGTTTTTGTGGAGAAACCCAACTGAGTTCAAAGAGAACAAAACCAAATTAATTAAAAAAACGAAGAAGAAACACAAACACACACACAAACAAGTTCCCTTATGCATTATATGCTGAAAGACACAAACACGAACACACACACATACACACACAGCACTGTTCCCCAGGCACCTTAGTGGGTGAGAGTTCCTGACACATAAGCACTTTTATGACTGAATGGACCTACACAGTCAGGCTTCTGATCAGCAGAGTGGAAGAATCCCATTACAAACTGCGCCCTGTTACACACACAAACATCCACCCACACACACACACACGCACATTTATTCACATAAGCATAAATGCTCATATCTGAAAGTACACACTCACTCTCTCTCTCTCCCACACACACACACAGTGTTAATTGCTGAGGCCAGAATTAGCAGGAGGTGAGGCTGCCAAAGAGCGCTGAATGACCGATGAGACAGAATTACTGACTGAGGCGGAGAGGAGGAATCTGAAGAGAGGAAGAGATGGGAGGAGATAGAAGTAGGAATTAAGGGAAGTTTGCAGTAAAGGGGTGGAGGAGAAGGCCAAAGCTTCATCACCATCTCCCCTGGGTGCAGGCTGCGGTGCCTTGATTATGCATTCAGCTCTCTCGCAAGAAAAAAAACACGAACCCGTCAGAAAAATAGCCCAGTCAGCCTACTTCAGCACACAGCCTGACCTTAGAGTGTGTGTGTGTGTGTGTTTGTGTGTGTGTGTGTGTAGGTGTGTGTTCCTTTCTAAGGTTGTTTATGTTCCATGGTCACTTTAAGCCGGTCCTCAGAGCTTCAGAGGTCTTTTTGAGGGTTAAGACTCTAGGTGCAGGTTAGAGATGGGTTTGAAGTTAAGCTTAAGGTTAAGGTTAAGGTTAGGGTTAGGGTTAAGCTGGGGCTATGCTTGACAGATTGGTCATTGCGAGCGGCAACACAACACCCCTCCCTTTCAACTGGCCCTTGAGGCACAGGACTTGGTACAGGCTTCTTCAAGTGTCGCTGCTGGAAAAGGGCGAAGAAGAGGAAACACAAACAGAAAAGTTTTGCACTTGTGCGAACTTCTTTAATGTAGCAACTGGTAAAAGAGAGTGTTTTCCGTTTTTCCTGCAATGCATCTTCTTTACCTACAGTCTGTAATTTCTCTCAAGGAGCCATCAGATATTGGCTATGCTCCCTCATCATGTGACATAAATAAGGAAGCATAGAAATAACTGTAGATGGCATGTGACATCATGTGCAAACACAGGAACAGTGTCTAGGCTTCAAAGAATAAGGTCAGGGGTTAGGGAATGGATTATGTCAGTTATTGTTCTCATAAGTATAAAAAGACAAACGTGTGCGCCTGTGTGTTTGTGTGTGTGTGTGTGTTTGCGCATCTGTGTCACAAATTCTCTAAGGATTTATTGTGCAATATTAAAAGTGGATTTATGTTTGAGTTAAGTAGTTGTTTAGCTATTACTTTAAACACTTGTAAAGTCCCGTTATAGTTTATAAAACCTGTTGGTAAAGCAATAAAAGTATAAACCCAAACCCGTGGTAGCCAAAAGGTGTAAATATATCCAACAACAGGATGTATCCCAGACTGACAGTGGTCATGTCACCTTAAGGGCAGCTATTGTTCTCAACAGCTGCTATAAAGCTAGGTGTGACTCTTGGTCACCGGAGAGTGATTCTAAAATATTTAATGTTCAGTCAAAATTTCCTTTTAGTCTGTATGGCTTCCTTTTCCCCCTGTTCTGCCCATGTTCATGACCTTCAGAGAATGGATCCGAATATTTTCAATGACCGCTTGACCTTTTCTCTAGAAACATTGTCGGGCCAAATATTCCGCTTGTACAGAAATATCTCAATCTACTGGATATGAAAAGGGCCGACACATCCACATATCCACAGATGTTCAAGAGATCCACAACAAAGCTCTGTTAGAAAATGGACTTCTCCCCTCTATAGAGTCATTTTAGTTGACCCATATGAATATGACTCGTTTCTCTACCCTGTACTTCAGATGTTTTCTTTCACAATTACAAAGAGCGCACACCAAAAAAGTAACGACTCTGGAGAAACCCCAATGAATCAGAGAGCCTGATGCATTGGCCAATATTATTTTACTGTTGATTTATCTATATCGATGTGCATAGCCGATAGATACTAATAACAGCAGTATGGAAAGATCAGATTGAGGTAATTTAGTGTTCCAATTAGAAAGCACCAACAAGTATTTACATGTAAAATGTACCACTTCATAGGATACAAATCTATGGGATACATATAAATAGTGTCTCTTTAGGTTATGTTACGCATTATATCTCTATATATAGATATAGATAATTTATAAATTGTGCATTGTTTTTTATCCAAAATATCTATCCAAAGCACCTGCCTCAAAATCCATTATCAGTTGGGTTAAAACAAAATAAAAATCGTACATTTCATGAAATAACCTAATTCCCTGTGTCGCCAAGAGATAGATGAGAAGATTCATGCCACTGTTTATCTTTTAAATTTTAAGCTGCAGCCAGGAGGCAGTACGCTTAGCATAAAAACTGGAAACAGTGGTAAACAGAATCTCTGGCTCTGTAAAAAAAAGTCCTCCTACCAGCACTAACACTCCTAATTACCATGCTATATCTTGTTTTTTTCGATCCACACAAACATAGCAGTGTAAAAGCTTAAAACTAAAACTGAAATTGGACTTTGTTACCTTTGCTGTTTGTAACAAGTTTCCAAAAAGCCAAAGGCTTCTTAAGGGTTGGATCTGAGGTCAATCTTTGCTGACGTCATGTTGTCGTTAGACAGAAATGTCAGAGTTACATTTGTATAGTTTTTTTGCCAAAATGCATAAAAGTCTTTGGGCTCTATTTTAACAATCTAAGCAGATGGTCTAAAGCGGATGGTGCAAGTGTATTTAAGGCTTTTGCTAGATTAATAGTGAAGATGCATATGGTTTTGAAAGTGTGATGACCATGGTCACTCAGATTGGGGCACTTGCATCGCACTCGCCATTGCTTTGACGGTGTGTAAGATAGGGCCCAATGTGTTGTTGTAGCGTGTAGATTTACATTTTGTGTGCATGTGTGTGAACAAGCTGCTTGGCTTGTTTTTATTTATAACTGGACTAACTAACTGATGAGTTGTAACCACTAACACACAGCAATCGCCTCACCACAGACATGTACCGCAAAGAGGAAAACATCACAGTCACACCGGTGGGCGGAGCCATCCTCAGCCCACGCTACCCTAACGCTTATCCCCGCAACCTGCTGTTGTCATGGAAACTGCTGTCACCGCCAGGGAGCCGCATTCACCTGGAGTTTGACGGACACTTCGGCCTGGAGGAGGCAGAGAATGGAGTGTGCAGGTAAAACATGAGAGGCAGAGAAACAGATAAGCAGGCAGACAGAAAGCAGAGAGGTGGAGTTCAGAAGGCAGAATTAGAGCAGGAGACATGAAACAGAACAAGAAAGACAAAAGGAAGAGAAGGAAAATGACCGAAAGGGAGAAAGAGGGATAGAGGTAAAAGAATAGGAGAAATCAGGTGAAGTCACATGAAAGTAACAGTGAGTGAGAGAATAAATGATGGAGTGGTAGATTTAACGATATCAAAGAGGGGATGAAAAGTTGAGTTAGTAAACTCTCCAGTTGAGCAGTACAATATGGGGAAATGATTTGATAATGACTTCACAGTATCACATCAACAGTAAATGTGAAGGAAAGTGTGTGCAAGAAAATAATCTGAAAAGATCCAGGGGGGTAGAATCACTACAAGAGATGGACAGTTGAAGTTTGCTTTCTTGGCAAGAAGTAGAAGAAGTTTGTCCTTGTGGGTTGTGGGTTGTATACTTTTAATCCCCATATGCAACTCCGCTGTCTTTGTAAGCACTTTTCTGAAAACACAAGGGGGAGCAGCAGGGGCGGAAGAGGGGGAGGAGAGAGTAGAAGAGGTAGAAAGAAATTTTGCCTGCTTTTTCAGATCTTCCACGTCACATTGACTGCATTGTGTGTATTTCTGTGTGTGCGTTTGATAGATGTACTACCTGAGTGGGCTGTTGACTGCTAGTTATGCATATTATATGTATTTTTGCATAATTACGTTGAGCAAAAACTTTGTATACCTTGCATAACATGAAAATCCTGTTGTCAGGTGGTTTGAGGAGACATCAAAAAGTTCTGATGACACGAGCTGAAATGAGTCTGATCTCGAAACTAATCTAGGCTGTGCTAATGAGAACAGAAATGCACACCAAAGCCATTTTCAGAAATGAACGGAAATTGTCTGGGAAACTTGGTTCAAACATTTTCAGGAGTTTACCTTTCACATATGAAGAATGTCCCGAACCTTCAGGTGACAGGAGGCGTCATATAGGACTTATCATATGAATTCTGCCGCGGAAATGCGTGTATGAAACGTCTTTGTCACTAAAAGATATTTGTATTCTACCAGTTTGTCGTCATCAACACTTATTGCGGCTGAATCCTCGGACTCACTCAGATATTTTTCAAGGGGGTGGCAGGAAAAGTTTGTCAAAAATTCTCTGCGTTCTCCAAAACAGCCTCTTCGGAAAAATGTTGGACAATGTCTGAAAGCAGCTTATGTCATTCAAGCTAAATCACCTTTTATTACTTTAGTATTCATATTGTCTTTGTTTCACGCCAGGTATGACTTTGTTGAAGTGGAGGACCAATCAGAGACAAGCACTATAACTTGGGGTCGCTGGTGTGGGCAGAAAGCTCCGCCCCGCCTCAACTCCAAAACCAACATGCTCCGAGTCACCTTCAAGTCTGATGATTACTTTGTTGCAAAGCCGGGATTCAAAGTCTACTACTCCCTGCTGGTGAGAGACCAACACTCACACACTCAAGAACACACAAAGATAAACAGACACACACAGACACACAGATACACACACAGCTGACGATGAATCAGGAGCTGCTATGTGGGACAGGGCTTAAAGTTTTTTTGTCACATCGGGTTCAGCCCGAGTACCACTGCATTGCTCCAGGTGAAATGCCTCTTTCACTCTATTACCCCCACTTGACAATAAAAGAGAGAAATGCTATGATGAGGAGATAAATAGAGAGGAAGGGAGCGAGGGAGGATCTAGTTACATGGTCGGTAAAATGCCAACACGTATTAGCCGACTGTTCCTTTCACACACGTCCACTCGACAGCAGAGGAGAGATGGAAGGATAGGGAGAAGGGGTGGGTGGGTGGGGGGGGCTGAAAATGTTCTCCTAAAGGCTGTCAAATGAAGGGATAAGGAGATTAGCTTTGTCAATCTGTCAGGAAGAGGAAAGAATGAAATAGGGAAAGTCGGATTTGAAGATGTTCTGCCACCCTATAATCGAGGGGAAAGGGGAAGAGGGAGAGCAGTGGAGAGAGAGAGAAAGAGGCTTTAAAGATGTTCCTAGAGACAAAGCATGGCTGACGAGCTTGAACCAGTGGCATCGCTTATCATCTGATAAAAATCCCTGGTATGAGCACAGATGGAGTAAAGGGCAAGGGAAAGAGAGAAAGCAAGGCAGACAGAGATACTGGTTTTTTTCACTGGGGTTGTATGAGATTTTTAAAGATAAGGCTGTCGTTGTTCTTTGTGTTTCTTGTCAGCAAATCCTATGAAGACCAAGACCAACCATGAAATTGTAATTTTTGTCTTACTCTCTTTCTGATTTGACAGAATAAACAATTGAGAACAGATGTTTAGTAACGTCATATAAGGAATCATTGACTTACTACTTATACTTGGATTGGCTTGTCTGGGCCACTGAGAAACAGTGAGAGCAAAAGATACTAAGCGGACCAATCACAGTCCAGTCTGCATAGCCACAACCTGCAGTTGGATTACTGAGGAGGTGCAAGTCCAGTTACAGCTTTGGCCACTGTGTCGAGTACACAGCTATATGTCCAGCCTGTATACAGCATCAATTCAATGCAGAGGTACATTACCCTTCACTCTCTTGTGAGAACAACGTCTAAGCTTCCAGTAGCCTTTTGATTTGACATGGAAACCAGATCAGATTCGTACTGGTTTGTGAGTCATCTTATTTTTGGGGAGCTAGAGGAAAGGTGTTAGTTTTTGACATCAGGTTTCACAGCTTTAATTTGATACCTTTTATTAAAATGTTTATTTAAAAAAAAATCTGAAAACACAATTGGGATCCATTTTTACGCTTTGATACCTTTAATTACCTCAACGACAGATATCACAGGTTCACAATGTTCCAACACCATCGACTAATAACTAAATAAATGCAATCGGCATTTTTTGTGAAGCGTGACAGGGATGAGGAGACACAACACACACATACACACAAAAACACACACACACGGGAGAGAAGTTCTTCCCGCTGACTATGTCGCAGCGCAGTGTTTTAATGTCTTTGTTGCAGAGGAAGCGACGCCTTATTTGTACAGGGATGTAAATAAATAATTCAGCAGGTTTGCAAAGATCAGTTCTACGTAGGGACACTGAGTGACGCGCCCAGTGATGTGCTCCATGTATAAAATATGAAATAATCAATCATAATCAAGGTAAAAGTTTGAAGTGAGCCTTAATCAGGATTTAAGACTTGGCAAAAACCATACACAAATGCGTTATCTCTCTTCCTCAGACACTCGTCCTGTTTTTCTCTCTCTTCGCACCCTCCTCACCCTTTGTATTATTTCTTGTGGTCAAATAATCTTTCTGTTCATTTGAAGCAGAATCCAGTGCTTGAGGGTTATCCCATTTCATCAGTTTTTACCCATTTTTCAACCAGCCCCTGCATTTCTCGTTCTATATTATTCACACAAATACACACACACACGCACACAGAGAGAGAGAGAGCTTCCCTTCAGCTAGGCCGGAGCTGTGTGCGCGGCTTAATTTAGCAGGTCTAATTTGTTCTCTGCAGACCTGCCGAACAGATAAGAGGGAGGAGGAGAGGAAGCAGAGAGAGGAAAGAAGGCAGAGAGAAGGCAGCGGGCGAGAATGAGGAGAACCAGCATTGGAGGGAGAGAACAGGTGTCTGAGATGGTATCAGCCAGTCAGCTAATGACTGAAACAGCCCGGACTCAGAGACGCAGAGAGAGCGACACATCTGTGAGGCAGGGAGATATGGAGTGGACTCAGGTTGACTAGATGAAAGAAAAACCAAGAGGGGAACTAAACAGCATTAGTGCGACAAAGAGGAAAGGTAGTGTCAGATGGAAGCGTATAGGAAACAGACAGTGAATAAGTTCATCGGTTTCAGATCTTCAAATCTCATTGTCACCATCATCACTATCTACAAATCAACATGAATCCGTCTGTCTGGTTAGAGCTCGTCTCAGGGTCTCTGGGCTCCTGGAAACCAAGCATATGACCTACAGGGTCTAGCCAGGTCCAGAATATATTCGGTCTAATCCGGTCTGGACTGTTTCACTCTGTTGCCACATGTCTTCGGTGTGTGTGTCTGTGAGACAGAACATGTGCAGTGAAAGTGACATAGTGCGGCTCGTAACAACCTTTAATGGCTGCTTGTTAATTAGAGGAGCATCATGCTGCGGCATCCTTAGCAATGTGAGTGGAAAGCCAGGTCTCAAAAAGCTTAAACTCTTGAGACATAACAAAAGGATTGAAATTAGATTGTTTAAATCTCCTCTCATGGCGGTTTGTGAGGCGATTAAATCGTTTTTTGTCAAACTGCAAATGTATCAATCTCTCTAAGATGCCTTTATAATGTTTACTCCTTCTGAGTGTAAAGGTCAATAAGTCGTCTGTGGAATTCACTCTGTAAGATTTCAAAACCTCAGATTTTCATTCATCATTTACTTTGGTCACCCTTATGCCAGAATTGATTTTGTTGTCTGATATCCTCTGAGTAACAGTGCTGTGTTTTGGCTGGGAATGCCTGGGGTGGGAAGTACAGCTGAGGCAGATGCATTTGGGAACAGTTCATTGATCCAGTAATATGATCCAAGTTAGTTCCCAGAATCCCAGAATAACCCAACATGTGTTCATCCCACGGAGACAGGAATCATTGGTTTCAAGGAATATGACCAAGGATGAAAACAATACACAGGCATGTGTTGTTGTAAGTTTGTTCTTCTTGTATTGCTTTCTTAAAAAAGGACACATTCTGGTTTATATCATCTTACTGGGAACATTTTTACATTGATGAATATTTTTGGTTGGTCTCCACTTCTCCTCCAAAGGGCTTGTTGAGGGTAAAGACTTGGATTAAAGGTTATGTTTAGAAGAAGTGCTATTTATTGTCAATCCCCAAGAGACAGGATCAAAACTGACCCATAATCCAGATTAAGACCACAATTATTAGAGTAAACATGAAAAGCCAGTGTGGTACATAGGAGGAAGCATTTTTATGGCTATAACCTGAAAATTAGCGCAGAGATTAGATAGGATAAATGCAGCCTGTGTGTTTAATCTATTAATAACTTCAACATCCTCTGGCTGTGAGCGAGATACCGAGTCATGCAGGATCAAAATTCGACAGGATGCTGGTGCTTCCTTCACCGACCACCACACACACTCAATCCTCAGCTGCTCCAGCATCCAACTGTACAAAACAGGATGATGACAAGGGCACCTCCCTGGTGCCCTCTCCACTTCACTAGCACCAGGGAGTTTGGCGATAGTGGCTGAAATATGACTTTATATAACAAATATTGCTTCACAAATTACATTTGAAGCATTAAATGATACATTTTAACGATGCTGACTGGAATTTGCATTGTCTGCCATGTATGTATTCATGTAAGTCTACTTCGGTCATAGTTGCATCTTTCTAATGAGGCAACTATGACCGAAGTGTGGAGGAGCTAACTCCTCCACATTATTACCGCTCAAGACTGCTATTTTTCTGCCTTGTTTCTACACATTCATCTGAGATGATCTGTATCCAAGGTGCAGCGGGACTTATTATCAATGACCAAAATTTAATTTCCCCACACAGATGCAGGACTGCTGATGAAAACATGAATGAATGTGATAGAATTATAATTGGATAAATCCCCACGACTATCTAATGCACCACCAATGAATGGCAAGACTTTAACACCATTACTATCAGGACAAAGGAAACTAAACCAGAGTTGTTAAAGAAAAAGTTAAATTTAATTCAATTTACATTCTACTGAGACACATTAACACTTGTATATCCTTTTTTCAAGAACACCCTTTATAAAAGTAATACCATAAAAAGTGTGAGGAGGGTCGTGAGATAAGTATTAATAGTAAGGTAAAGTTTGGTTCTTAAGCTTTCAGGTGAGGAGAGGCTACATCCATAGAAGTTTTCAGTCAGCAGGTTCTGATTCGCTGTCTCTGTTTTTAGACTCTATTAAGTGGCCCAGATGTGCTTAAAACATGAAGCATTTAACCTTAAAAGGAAATGAGAGTAGGGATCTGTAAACACGAGTCACATGAGTCACTAAAACACACACACACACACACACACACACACACACACACACACACACACACACACACACACCCTCACTTACAAGAAACCTTCTGACCTCATTCACAGCTGGTTTGGGTGTGCGTTTATGTGAATGAGTACATTTAAAGGCTTTGATGTCAACTCTATTACAGACACACACACACACAAACACACACACACACACACACACAAACACACGCGCACACACACACACACACACTAAGACAAAGTGAGGGCACCGTGTCTTTGAAGTGTGGTTGAGACAGATTTACTGTTCCACATTGACCAGAGACGGTATTTAAGACTCTTCAAGGAGAGGGATTCAATATCCAATGAGATTTAATGTGTGTGTGTAAAGAGAGTGATGCTGGAGAGGGTGTGTGTGTGTGTGTGTGCATATGTGTGGGGGAGAGGGAGTAGAGATAGAAAGAATGTGTGCATGTGTGCCAAATATGTCAGCCTGATGAGTGTGTATCACGTTAACATGCTTTGACCAGTCTAATTTCTTTGACACACACAAACGCACACGCAGACACATGAACACACACACTAATACACAAACACACACACACAGGCGTGCTGTGACCAGCTTCATTGGTGATTCTTTTCAGATTTTACCGACACAATGACGGTCCATCAGGTAGACAGGCAGCCTCCTGAATGTCTTGGATAACCTTAGATGTGTGTAAAGTCACAATAAGGACATACCCTTTAAAGTATACACAAATCCTGGGTTTATGTCCCATCTGGTGATCTGTCCGCAATGTCCACATGTTTTACTGCCTCACCTTAACACAACCATCACCTACAGTCACTGTGAGTAAATGCAGAAATATCCATCTAATAAAAGAGACACTTGCATTTCTACACATTTAAATCCACAACAACAGCGTTTCAGTATTGTTTATGCTGTAGATGTTGAATGTATAACCAGACGTTGGTTTTAGTTGCATAAACTTTAAGCCCCTAAAAATAAATTAAAATGTTCGCCTCTGTGTACAAAAGCCCTAGTTTTCCTATCGTTAGAGTTGTTGTAGGTCATAAAGAGGCATCGATAATAAAACGAGACCATGTCATAGCCAGTTAAAAACTCCTTGTTGTACGTTTAACCAAACTATAACAGCAGTACCAAACAGAACCTATCAACATTTGTTATTCACTAAGCCCCCACATGCATCTATTGTGATGTGTGCAGTGTAGTTTTTGTTTTAGGTATTAACTTGCACCAACAGGACCCTGTATATAGGTACACAGCCACCACATGTCATTAACCTTTACACAAGCATGATTCCCTAAGTCAGACCTGAATCCTGTAGTAGGTGGCATCAGTTCACCTAAATCAATCAGGCTCCTCCTATCACCAACTGAGAAAAATCTTGATTCTAAAGTAAAAAACAATTGCAAAAGAAACAAATGTGTATTGTGTTAATTTAATAATAAACTCTCTTTTCTGTACTGTTCTTTATTCACCCCCCGCAGCAAGATGCTCCTCTACCTGCAGCAAACACCAACTGGGAGGCTGTGACTATGCTCATGTCGGTGAGTCACACACAAACATAAACACACATTGAATCCTAGAATTCAAATTAAAACAGGAAACGGTTGAGCTTTGTTAGAATAAGATGTGCCAGTACCAGACCTGGTTCTTAGTCACACGTTAACCACAGAGAGAGTCAAAGAAATAACTGCATATTAAGTGTTTTTTGCTCTAAGGAAAAGATGTTGTCACATGAGGATCATCTCACATTATCATCAGGATGATACTATTTTATTTAAAACTAATCTACATCTTTTAAAAACCCTTTTCTTCAGAATTGTACCCTAATAGTGTATTGGCCGATGTAGCAGATAGTGTTTTGAACACATACTGTAAAGCCATACCTGCGTTCTGACCCCATCAATAATCCACACACACACACGGGAGAACTAATAATTAAGATATACGGCCGACTCGTATCATCCAGCACATACAGACCATAATCATGCATGTATGCTCTTCACTTAATATGCATGAAGCTTGCGACGCAACATGACATGCTTCCTTAGACTAATGTTTTTATAACCATATGTAATCAGTGTAATTTGTTTCCATGTGTAAGAGCGCTCGGACTCAGTGACATACTGTATGTGATTGTAATAATTAGCGTGCGCTGTGCTACGTGGCAGTTCTTCTGCATGGGCAGATAATGCTTCTGTGTATGTGGGTGTTTTTGCATGTGCACTGAGGATGTCACTTCCAGGCAGAAGGGGGGGTTCACACATGTTGGCCTCTTCCACTTCCACGTTCTACTTTAATCTGCTGCATGGTGGTTTCACACCCACTTGTGGTGAATTTACATACGTTCATGTTTGTAACTGAGCAAGTAATAAAAGATTTGATTATATATTATATTATCATCATTTTATCAGATTATCTTGATAAAAATAATGATTTTCCAGCTGTTCTCAGTTTCTTGCTGATCTACCGATTTTTATTTTTTTTAAATTTCGCACTAAGTACAAGGTTTATCAGACAACGATATCTGAAAAGTAATTAAATTACCTCCATGTTCAGTTGAGCTCGCGTGTCATCATTAACTTAACATGAGCCAGGGTTCCATTTTGTGTAGCAGGGTGTAGCGATCTAAGTCGCAGCTATCAGCCCTGACATTTCCTCATCAATTACCTTTGTCCTGTGGTCTGCATGGAGGTCAGTGCTGATTGGGGCTGCCAGAGTCAGAGGCATAATTGTCCTACATGCTGTCACAATTTGATTGTGATTGCCTCCTATATAGATAAAGAGCCATCAGCAGGGAGCTGTCATCATTGGGTAATCATATGTGTATGTGTGCTGATAATATTCAGGCATAGAAAATATGCAAAATCGAGAATAATCTATTTAACAAAGTATGATTTATCACAGTTTTACTCGTCAGACTAACTGTTGACTTTTACACAAAATTTAAATATAAATATTGCAAGTTTGAAAATAAATATACATATACATTTTATATAATATACAGACAACAGGTTGGTTCCTTTAACATGTCAGACTAAACCCAGATTCTTGGGTCTATAGATGGTGAGTGCATGGAGACTGCAACAACTGCAACATTTTAGTTTAGGTTTTTATCACAGTCCACAATATAGAAACATAAAACATTAATAACTGTATATACAGTATATCCTGTAGATAAAGATTTCAATTGAGAAATATAGGAAAATAACTAAAGTGGAAAAACACCACATCAGATTTATACAACTGCTGTTTTTCATTGCAGTAAAAGTTCACACTCAACTCTTTGAACGAATCTGGAAATATTATATACATTTATGGGCTCTACAATAAAACTTTGAAATTGAAATATGATGGTACAAGATAACAATGGTGGGAGAATAGCAAAGCGAGCCGAGAAGCCCTCATGGCTAGCTGCAATATCCCTGCAAGCAGCCTATAAAAATCAACTGCTGAAGTTAGACAGGGCTTCAAATACATAATGAATGATTAATCTGTATCTTCTGACCTCTGCTGATCGCAGGACAGCGGTGGAGGGCAGATGGTGCCCGTCACGCAGGTTCCTTTCTCACTGGAGGACCTGGACCGGACCATAGCTGCCTTCGACACGGTGGAGCAGCTGCTCAGATCCCTGAACCCAGACACCTGGAGGCAGGACCTGGACAGCATCTACACTCAGACACACATACATTATATGTCCAGAGCCTATCATCTGGCAAGCAGACATAATAAAGGTAACTATACTGAGCTCTCTAATCCATTTGAGACCTTGACATGATTTCAAAAGTCTTGAAAAGTGAAATTATGTTTCTTTTTTAATCAAACATATAAAAACAACAATTTGTATGCACTATATCTAAGTATAAAGGCAGTAGAGTAATATTTAGTATCAAAGTCTTCAGTGGCATGTTGAGTTAGTAAAGGAAGACGGGAGCGGGGATGTTCTCCTGGTGTTTTATCGTGCTGCAGACGATGATCCACAACAACTCTGCTGCACTCCCAGTATTTCTCTGCAGCCTGGTGCAGTCGACTGTACCACAGGGGAGGGGAGGGGGGGAGCATGCAGCCTAGTGCTGACCAAGAAAAGACCCACGTACCAGGAGGCCCTATTCTATTCTCTCATTGCAGGCTGTACACCTAAAGCTCTGTGGTACAGTGCAGCAGAGGGGAAAGTCATGTACGGCTCCATCATTTTGAGGGAAATGATCAGTCGGGGCTGTGATGACTGTGATGGAGACACTTCGCTGCCTTATGATCAAATATAGAAAAGGTGGCAGCCGATAAAACCGCGCTAATGAAGTGTTGAATATTCAATTGAAACCACATTGTCCCGTCTGTGCTCGGTAGGATACAGAGCTATTATGATATCAGCTTGTCTGCTGGTTGAGTGCACGTCGACGCATTGAATGAGATGGGGTGTGAAAATATTTTGAATTTGAAAGTAGCATTTAAATAAATCAACGTTAAAGATTACCAAGGGAAAAAAGTAGCCCCTGTTCATATTAAGATGTAAAAGCAGTGGCTGAGTAAGATGTTGCATCATCAAAAGGAGCAGTTTGCTCTTGGGGAGTCGGGTTAATGAGTCAATGACAGATTTAAGGTGACACAGGACCAGCCGTTCAAGGCAGTCCTTCACTGTGAAGTCAGTGCCAATGACCCGCAGTCACTGAGGCAAAAGATTTTACCTGTAGGTGCACAGCTAGAGCCGATGTCTCAGAGCAGATTTGAACAATTTGGCACAAACACACAAACACACAAATATGTCATTCATGTGGAGAATAAACTTAAGGACTCCTGTGTATTCAATCCCATCTCTCTCACCTGTGCCTCTGTGTCTCTCTTTGTCACTCTACCCGAGGGCTTGCATGTTCTTTGGTAAGTATGTGGGCTTGACAGCAAATCGATCTCTATTTATCAGTGCACGCGTGTGCTCGGCTGGCATGAGGCAGCTCCATGTACGGGGAGTGTGTGCATGTTGCAGCACTACACAGAGAGGTGCATAGGTGCTGCAGATCTTTCATACACCGTGGTACAGTGTAGCTCCCTCTAATTGGAAATTCAGCCTGTGCAGCGGAGCAGAAATCTGCCACAGTCAGCAGCCCAGCTTTGTTTTCATTAAGACGCACACACTCAGAGGCTCACATCCACCTTTGTTCCCGTGAAGGACAGTAAGTCTGATCAAAATATTAATTGGGACACTTTGCGCCCGAGTTACTCGCAAACATGCACACACTCACATAAATCAGTTTGAATAAAAAACAACAACGAGCAGATTTTTACAAACTTTTGAGGACATTGTTCCAGGAGACTGATCCCCCCCCGATGATCGATGATCACGGGGGGGAACATGTTTGCTATTTACACCTCAAAATCAGGGAGACTGTAGTATGACAGGAACTGACTGACACCTACAACAGCCAATGAGAGCGAGCTGACAGAAAGTATCCCTGACCAGATGATGCAGCATGTGTTTAGAACCAAAACATGGCTGCCGACCGCGTGAATAGGACTTCTGTTTCCTATACGCAGTGGACAGTTGGAAAAAGGACAAATCTGTGGAAGTGTGGCTTCAGTTGGAGTGTTAATGTGTCCTGTAAATGCAGAAAATGGCTGACAACAACGACACTCTGCCTCAACGTCTGTTTTTAATCCTGAAGTCATTAGATCACCTACATTTCTGTGAGTTACCAAGTCTCTGAAAATGCCACTCAGAAAAACCGTTGAAACGGTAAGTGTGTGTTCATGCATCGAGACTGGCATTTGTCACAAAAATTCTATGGTGTGTGCAGCAAGTAATTGTCTGAGCATAAACATCGAGTTTGGACCAAACCCATAACATCACCTCTAAACTTGGCGTCTTATTCCGAAAATGCAGCCTTTAGCATCTGTCCCACAATGGACACGTGTGCTCCCATTATCTGGTCTTCAGTGAAATTTGTCTGAAAGTTAACCTATGGAAAGACAGAGAGATTGCAACGGCCATAAGAGGAGACCGACATTGTGCATTCTCCACAGTCAGCCTGCTCCCAGTCTGTCTTTTCCCTCTGTGACTCCTCACATGTTCCACACTACTGGCTTTCTCAGATTGCACCAGATTCCCTTAAACAGACACAAGCTCAGCCCTGAAAGTGCTTGCACACAATGAATTCACTGCCACCTTTGTTCCCACTTGCATGTGGTGTTAAAAGAAGAATGTGCCCGTCAGACCCAATGTTCCTCTGTTGCAGTTCTTTCTAGATCAGGCCTTGCGTCCTGTGTAAGTGCAGAAAAAAACTTTGGAAGACGTCCTCTGAGCAGTCTCGATTTCTGCATAGCTATGATTACATCGCTTTCAGAATTCTTTTGCAAAATCAAAGAAAGAGGACTCAAGGGTTTTCCGAGCCGTGTCCTTTTTCCATAAGGAGACTTAAAGTAATAAAAAAGTTATGATGAGTCTGAGTGTAGAATGGGGGTTTGTTTTTTTAACCCAAGTTGAGGAAATTCTTCTTAATGATGAATTCTTTCCGATGTGTTACCCTATTGAATTTGTCGATTAGATGAATAGTTATGTTATGTCGTATGGTACATGATGTAATAATCAGTGAATAGCTAATGCTCTCTGTCATTCTGTGCTTTATCTGCATTTTAATCATTTGACGTAATTCATTGAGTGTAGGCAGGGGTAGCTGTGCCTGGCTCCAGACACCAAGGTTTAGCTCGAGTCGTCAAACAGTTCAATCTTGGTTTCATCAGAACAGTGAGTCGTGTGTCTCACATTCTGAGACCTTTTAGGGGCTTACTGTATGTCATTCACTCAGGAGGGGCTTCTGTCAAGAACATCAAGACACCAGCATGAATGTTTGTTTGAGCCACAAGCTATCGTCTGCAGCTGAATAACAGCAGGAGATAAGATTATTTTAACAGGCGAGGTTTAGATACGACTTTTCTCAAGATGCTACTCTCAGCTGAATCTTTTGGAAGTTGTGAAGATTCTTTTCTGTTCCAATTAAGACTCATTCTCCTGGGCACCTTCCATGCAGCTACATGTAAGTAGCCTCGACACAACCCAGTCTGTGCTCTGCAGGCGGCGCCATCAACCTCATGGTTTGGTTTTATTCTCTGATGTAAGTTGTCAGTTGTGACAGGTGTGTGCCTTTCCAAATCATGTCCAATCAGTCGAGTTGACCGCAGGCCCCCCACAAACCATGTCGTATAAACATCTCAAAGGTGATCAGGAGAAACTGTCACGGCTAAACTTCAAATATGAAGGATCTGAAATTAATTTTTATAATTTTAACGTTAGGTTACAACATAACAAAATGAACTAAGTGAATAAGTAAATGGTCTCTGTTTGCCCTTTACATTATCTAAAGTCGATTTATTAAAATGATCAGATATGTGTAAACTGACATTTTCCCAAATGTCTCTCCTCACACTCAATGCACTCTGATACATTCCCTGTTTCCTCTCTCTTGTCCCTGTGGATTCTGCTCTCCGCTCCGTCTCTCTTCAGTTGTTCATTGGGTTTTCCACATGAGTTGCGTCATGAATGGAACCCCAACTGAAGAGATTTATTTTTGTGAACAAATGCTTATTGATTATCAATGCCATCAGGTTTCCCTTGACCCCCTCTGCACTTCCCATAGGGTTCTCTATATATCTCTCTCTCTCACACACACACTCACAAACACACGCTATTGCATGTGAGGCAGATTTGTTATCGTTATACTGATGAGGTGTGTGTGCAATTTCGAGGCAGATTCTATTCTATGAGTGATCCTTAAAGTTTAGTTCTTGCAGTGAAGCTCAAAAATAACCCAATATTAAATCAACCTTTCTAAGTGTTGCTGCGGTAGTAGACTGCAAATATCGATTTGGATAAGTCTTAGTTTTGTGTTACATTGAAAAATAGCCTGATCTATTTCAATAAACTGAAGAATTCTAGTTATTTTCACTGAAAATAAACCTTATTTAAACACATTTGACTAATTTAAAGACATAACTTCTCCCATCTCACTGCCTCAGTGGTTTATGGAGATGATGTGTTTCTTCAGTCCTGGTGTAAGATCTCCTCTCTTTGTTGTCTTTGCCTGGGAGCGTGCTACAGTAGGTGTACAGTGCTTGGAGAGAATCAGGCTGCAATCAGACAGTCTTTCTGATAGGCCATGGGGTTTAGGAGCTACTGTTTGATGTGATAAGTGCTTTCTCCCCCCTACTTTCTTTTGGACGAAGGACAGTTGAATTCCACCATGAAGGTGAACGCATCAGCAATTTCTTCTTGTCGTGTTCCTTTTGCTGAGTGGCTCCTGCAGGTAGTAAGGCCTCAGTCGGCCAATGGGTGCTCAAGGATGTCCAATCTGAACGTCAGGAGCCAATTGGACTAATGCTATTAACCTTTTACAAATATTTGTACTATTATAATTACATTTGTGAAATGTTGCAGTGTCAATACAGATGCAAATGTACTGGAGTGGATGAGCTGCAGGCACAAATGTATGAAGAATTATGGGGCGCAAAAACCTTCCACTAGAACACAATGTCACAGACACAATATTAAGCGGCAATTGCAGACAAGTTGTGTAGTAAGCAAACTAACAGCTAAGAAGCTAAGAGCTCATTCAGGAGGAGAATTTATGAAGTGTTCTTTGTTGCCGCTGCAGAGCTGCTAGTTCTAGACAAGGTCAAATGTGAGTGCATCCAAAGGGCAGAGAACACACAGTGTACTGAAAACGCAAGACATTTCAAGTGTTCCTCTGTGACCTGCATTTAAACAACAGTGAATAGCATCTCGCAGACGCCTAATTTCAACGATCACATTGAAGAGGTTAGCGTTATCAGATCTGTATTCAGTAATTGAAAGGCCCTCCTAGAATGAAATGGCCCTTGATAGTAAAATGGTTCGCCACCTGTCTAACAGCAAGTGTGTACAGCACATTTCCAAGTATGAAAAATCACTACACTATGAAAAGAACATCTGCAATGAGTTAAACAATTGTGCTTTTTCTCCTTTACTGTAAATTATGACTTATATTAGATATTATCCATTATCCAAGTGGCAGTGCAATAACGTTTTCCTTGGCTTGCCACTTAAAAGACAGGCAGACCTTTAATCATCACAATGCAGTAGTAACACACCCTGTTAAAGCCCTATGAGATGAATGTAATTTGTGAATATGGGCTATACAAATAAAATTTGATTGATTGATTGATAACAGGCAGCTGTTAGAGTAGAAGACAAGGGCACAAGACTTCTGCAGAACAAAAAAAAAGGATTACCAACTTTATTGAGTTTATTAAAGATTTTTATCCTAAAGAAGAGCAAAATCATTGGTCTAATGACAAATCACCAGTGATGTTGTGACCAGTGTGGAGATTATGAGAGGAGAGCAGTCCGTCTGACACTGACCAGCGCTCTTCTCTCACCACTTATTTCTCTCATCTCTTGTCCTTCAAACAACATGTGGTCGCCCTGGGTGCCCTTTTGTAATATGATCAATTTAAAGTGCTCCCTTTATATCTACAGAAAATACATTATGTGTCTCTTTCAATCTGTCATAGTTTGCTCCGAGACAATCCATACCAATGCTGGAGATGATTGTTGTGGTTTTTCCCTTTAACCACGTTACACATGTATTCTTTGTCCATCTTTGACCTCGGGTTCTCTTTGTGCTGCTCGGTGCATTTATTCATTCAGCGGTTTCTATGCCAGTGCCAATACTAGAGAGAAATACAGAAATACAGACAGATTTTAATGAGCTAGGAGGTAGATTTTACTGTCCCACTGGGAAATTTGCCTTGAGCATCACTGTGTCTGTGTAATAACATTAAAAACTAAATACGATCATCCATCAAATGAACATCAAGCTCCTGGTTTCCCCCCTCTTGACCGGGACTTAAGTCGTTTATACCGTCAGCTTGTCCCCATAATCCCTTCGATTTTTCTGAAATTAGTTTTCAAGCATTGCAAGCCAGCCACGCCAGGTCCAGGACTCAGACTGTAGATTGTCACGATATCCAATCTACAGTCAATTAATCCCTCCCCTGGCCTTTGTGTTCATACTTTGTCTCTGTGCTGAGTCAATCACAGCCACTTTGCCTCACTCACCTCCATTCCTCTGTCATATTCGTTCATCTCTGTCTAGTAAACATGTATTAGCTGTTTACTGGAGGACAGAATAGTAACCTCTCAGATGATGGATTGAAGTTAGAGGTGTTGTGTGTTATCGGTGCAATAAAGAAAAGGATTCCATGATGAATAGAACAGAAACTCAACTAACATGCCCCCCCCCTCTATCCCTGCATCCATCCAGTTGATCTGAACCGTCTATATGATGATGTCAAGCGCTACAGCTGCACCCCCCGCAACTACTCTGTGAACCTGCGCGAGGAGCTGAGGGCCACCAACGCCGTCTTCTTCCCCAGATGTCTGCTAGTCAAACGCTGCGGAGGCAACTGCGGCTGCGGAACCAACAACTGGAACAACGGCTGCAGCTGTCAGGCCTCCAAGACGGTGCCCAAGCTGCACGAGGTACAGCTCCTACACAGAGCCAGATACACACCCACAGACCGGTGGCCAACGCATCAACCAAATGACATATTGAGAGTTTTTTTTTAATTTGTGTTTCAACAAACTTCATCATTTACTGCTCCACAGTTTATGCAGTTTTATCTACAAAAGCACAAGCAAATATTTGGCTTTTGTTTGTGACCTGGCCTCGTTCCTATTTACATACATTCTGTGTGTAAAGCATTTGCTGGATGCTTTGGCATTGGTCACTGATGCCTGGTGACTTTTCTGGTTTTCCAATTCCAAAAATCTTGCATCAAAAGACATTTTTAAATAAACTAAAACACTATTTTATAAATTGATCTAAAATGCTTAAATCTTGATATGGGTTGATTCTATTTCCTTATGCCCAATACTTATATAACTAACGTACATTTTGATATAGACCAAGATGTGAGGTTAATATCTCCCAGCATGTGCCGGGGCACACTGAAGCTTTTTCCATTAACATGACAGCATGTAATTCAGATATGAGCTGTGCTGGAACACGAGACTGTGAAAACCTCCCAGCAGGTTTAAGGTGCATAATCGGCGAGGGGCTAAGGACGGCTTGTGTGTGTGTGTGTGTGTGTGTGTGTGTGTGTGTGTGTGAGTAAGTGAGTGATGCGGTTTCAGAGAAGCAGGAGAAATCGGGCGTGCAGTGGCAGGCGCTGCATCAACAATGAAGCAGCAATGCACCAGCAGCCTCTCTCTTTTTTCTTCTGCCCCTCTCCTCCATTTGTTTCTTTGTTGGATCCGTCTTTCTCTTTCCCATCTCTGCATATCTGTCTCAGGACACAGTTGGCATTCTATCACTCTTTCTCTCTCTCTGGGCTTCCATCATCCTTTCATTCTGTCCTATTCCCATTTTCAATTTAGCACCATTCTTGTTCTTTAAGCCTGTCATTCATTCTTCTCTCTCTCTTCCCTCCGTTCGGTTAGTGACTCTGTTCTTGTGTAGTTTCATTATTGAAACATGGTCTGTAGGGCCTCCCCCTCTCCCTCCCCTCTCTGTCTCTCTCTCTCTCTCGCTGTTAAAATTCATACAATGGGAATTTAGACAAAAGTGGAGTTTAGGTTGCAATTGTGCCAAGTGTATCTGAGTGTGTGTAGGAGAGTGTGTGTATATTGTACGTGCATTGAACTGCCTGTATGTGTGGTTGTGCCTTTTTATGAGCGATTTCCTCCCTGTTCTCTTCTCGAAGCCAGCAGCCACAGACCAGTCAAAGCTTCCCCCAGTTACTTAACTTCTGGACAAACCCATTATCAATCAAGACCATTGAATCAGTGCTGGTGAGTCCTGACATGAGTCAGAGGCCACCTGCAGTTTACAGAGAGCTGAAGAACAAACTCACTGAATAACCTGTGGAACAGTTTGTACTTTCAGTTTATTTCTCATGAAGAAACGGCACCTGCGAACAATGTGGCAACCTACAGTAGAGTCAGATCAAATGAATATGATTCTAAAGCAAAGACGTCCACTGAATTGTGTCCCGACTTTCTAACGAGGTTTTCTTTCACATGAACAGCTCTTCATGCAGTGGTATTTGTTTTCTTTTTTATTGGTTTCTTTTATGCACATTATAAATATCATCAAGACGCCCGCTCCATCGCGGTGAATCCTGCGGAGGATCTCCGGCTCTGTTCTCACATTAAGATTAAGATCCATTTATTTAACCCCAAACACATGCACAGACACATTCATGCAGTTTTAGGAAATTTAGCCTCTGCTTTTAACCCATCTGGTGCAGGACACACAGAGCAGTGAGCAGCCATGTACAGCGCCTGGGGAGAAGATGTTGAGGGAGTAAGGTGCCTTGCTCAGGGGCACTAGACAGGGTAGGGAGAATCCTCTTGGATTTTTGGACAGATCAATCCAGGTTCGTCTTTTGTTTTTACTCCGTGGAGTCGAACCAGAGAGACCTTTTCTGCCCGTAGTCCAAGTTTCTGCCACTAGTCCACCGGCTCTCAACATGCGGACATTCTGTTGACTTATTGCTAAGGGACTAAGAAAGTCTGGAAGCTCTTGCTCAGACATTTGCCTTCACGCATACAGCCCCTCTAGAGAATGTCCAGAGGATTCATCGTTTGTCTGAAAGCAGCTTTATAGACTCGAAGTGTAAAAAAACATGTTACCTCTTGACTCAGCATTTGTAAAGATTTATCAAACTTTTGTTTAAAACAACAATGCGTCAAGTTTTTGATGTAGTAAAAATCTCATATTATGTCAGACTGTCTGTTTGCCTCTGCAATCTGTGTCAACACGGCTTTACTAAATCCCTTTATTTAAATACCTGATGTTTGGTATTTTCCCTCACATACTGATCGCTGTTTTCTCTTTGCAAAGTCAACAGACAGTCCATTGGCAACTTGTTCTGGAAATATCTTTGCTGGGAAGAACTCCAGCTCTCGATGAATTTCAAAATAATAAAGGGATCCCGTCGTGAGCAGACAAGAGTAAACATGTCAGGGCTTCCAAAGTTTTTCTCTCACTTGCTTCAAAGTCACGTTTTTTGAAGCACGTGTGACTCAACTCAAGGGGTTTAAATAAATATACATAACTGACGTAATATTTGAACAACTACCAATGTGTAAGGGAAGTTTTTTGTGTTTTTTCCGTCTCCTCGTCCTTGATGTCTTACTCTGTGTCTCCTCCAGGTGCTGAAATACGCCCCGGAGGTCCCTCAGCCTCAGCGCCATCGGCGGCCGCGGGTGCGTTGGATCATAGACGAGATCTTCCTCACACACCATGAATCGTGCGAGTGTGCGTGTCCCTCCCAGCCCCCCCGCTGAGACACCCCACGCAGGCACACGCGTCTGGAACTGTCGGACGAGTTCTTTCTGTATCTATATTTGCAACGGACTTCATGTAACAACAGCCACGCAGCCACGCGGTGAAGAAGAGAGCAACATCGTGACCGGCCAAACCGCAGCTCGCATCTCATGACTTCTGGTCTCGCAACCGACTACATTCCTCTGTTCACGGGACTCCACTGCAAATGCATCAATGTTTCAAGCCAAAGATATTTGTTACTCAACTTTCCTGCAACATGGATAAAAAAATCATAATAGTTTAGACCAGAATAAACACAACTTGTGCTCCATGAAAAGTTAAAAATAACAGTGGAGCGCCTCCGAAGGAAAATTTACTTGTTTTTTTCCTTCTTTGAATTGAAGAAATACCACATAGCACAAATACCATATTAAAATTACTTCTAAATTTGATTTTGAAGAGTTTATAAGATGCCAACTAGATGACAATTAAAAGAGACTAGGCTTAGACTGCTACGCAACCAGTATTTTATCCCAATTTCACATGTATGTCTTTAGGTCTGTTAGAATAAGACTGTTTCTAGAAACTTCGGGCTCCTCTTCTGCCAGGAGCCCGCTGAGACAGAAGGAGGGGGTGAGAGGGCTTTGGAGGAAGTGTAAACCAAAATACCACTTTATCTTGATGTGAAATTAGGCTAACCACAACCCTCCAGGTCGGAACTGCACACTAACATACTCGCACACACACCCGCTCACTCCAGGCTTTCACTGCTATACTTAAAGAAAAAAAAGCGGTAGTTATTTGTATTGAATCCTGCTCTGCTCTATTTTTCAGTGAAGGGCTCTTTTGTTTGAATATATCCTGGCTTCTCTTTTGTCCGCCCCTCCATCCGTACCCTTCCCATTCCTATTCTTTCTTCCTCAGTAACTCCATCTCTAACACAGACTTTCTCACTCCGTTCATCACTCAGCCTCAAAAACACCAAAGGAGATGTCAGATCAGGCCGCTGCCCATTTATTCGGAACATTCCTGGCATTCCAGTTGCTAACCGGAATTCTGCCGACACGGATAAAACCAGTGAGCTTCAGACCCTAAAGACATAAAGAGAGGAAAGACGCTCAGGAAGGGAGACGGAGAGGAAGTGATTTAAGAGAAAGTGGCTGGCAGAAGAGGGGCAATCGAGCTGCCAACTTGAAGCAGTCCTGGATGAGAGCTGCGGGGCGGACCACTTTCAAGATGTGACACAGGGAAAAAAGTGGCTGCTCCTTCGGTGGTTTCAAACAGCATGCATCAATTTTTTCGGGGAGTAGCTTTGTCTTTTTAATAAAAGTACTTAAAAGAGAATTAGAGTAGTGCTGTTAGAGTTTGTCGAAAAATAAAACAGATACTTCAGAGAAGAAGGGAGAGTGTGTGAGAGTGTGTGTCTGTGTGTGCGTTTGTGTGTGCGTGGTCAGGAAAAGGTCCTTTTGTTTTCAGGGGTTGAGGGTTACCAACAGTCTGTGAGAGCTGGCAGCAGATACAAGCATGTGAGCGGCCGGCATGAGACTGCGACTGCCAGTGTGTGTGTGTGTGTGTGTGTGTGTGTGATGTGTCTGTAGGTAGGGAGCTCGAGTATCAGAGCAACAGGGGAGCAAGAATTCAAACTAACTGCTCAACATTTCCATGCACACGAGCCAGCTGTGAGGAATAAAAGAGGCGGTCATCTGTCATCGCTCCATCTTCACCTGCTGCGTGTCCCAGCATCACCAGCTCGCTTACAGACTGGCTTCACGCAGGGAAAATGGGATTTGAGCAGCCAGCACTACTCCTGTATAAGAGACAGACCAAAGAAAGAGAATAACTGGACACAGATGATTTCCTCTGTCACAGCAAAGCCCCATCAGCCGTGTGCTGGCGGCACTTTTATGTGCACGTCTGTGCTGTAAGTCACGCATGATATTTGACAGGTGTGGGATACTGATATGTTTCAAAAGTGTGTCAGGGTTGTGCGATTGTCATATTCCAAATCATCTATCCCAGACACAATTCATTCTCACACACAAACCCACATTATATTGTCAGACAACTCCAGCAAGTCAAATGGTGATTAGGTAACATGTTATTTTTCCAATGTGCTTTGCTGTAAAATGTATGGTTACTGTACCACAGATGTTAGAGCTTTTTATGAGATCAAATACCATAGTTTTTGGGGAATATAAATGTATGTGAGGCGTGTGTGTGCATCCTGCGTCTGCCAGTTTGTCGGTGTTATCAGCACATTCCATTGTCGCACGCTCCAAAGAGCTCAGTTTCCTCTTGTGGCTCTTGACAATAGAACCACGTGTATTTCAAAGTCTGACGTTTAAACCTGCTTGTTTTTTTACTCACACCAAGTTAGAACAGCTAAGACCTTTGGGAACATTTCAGAATAATCTACTTTCAATAATATTTGCTCCAGAGTTTTCAGCCTGTCATGTTTCAACTATGAGAAATGATTTTAGTTTCAACACAAAAATGTCCTTTGTTGTATTCAGAAAAATAGGCTGTATGAAACTGTATTCTTTTCCTAAATAATTTATTGTCATTCTCAGTTGTTTTATTAAAAATATCAGCTTGGTTTTGATGAATAAAATATTTCTAGCATCACTGCCTCCAGTGCTTAGACTATTTTTTAATAGTCAGATGTTTGACTTTACATGGTTTTATTTGACATGAAAGGCTTGTTTGAGAACCTGTTGAGCGTAATGGAAAATGTGCTGTGATTCAGCGGGTACCTTACACAAGGGCTGTACAGTATTTCCATCTCATACCAATAAAGGTCATTGCATATACAGACAACAACAGTTCATTATAAATCTTTAGTTCTTGTTTTGTCTTGGCTGGTCGGAGTGTTCCACCTGTTGGGAATTACTACAGATGGTAAATAAAGATGGAGGGTGCATCTCTACTTCGTCCCACTATAAAGAAATAAAGCCCAAATATCTTGGATGTGAACGCTGCCATCTTCAGCTGATCATTCACTTGGAATCAGTGTCTGCACAGAAACAATCAGGGGATGGAGCTGCAGTATCAAGTTCCTGCCCATTTTCTAACTTGGCCAATCACGAGTCAGGCTCAGCTATCAATCATTACGGCTCACCCCATTTTATATCATCACTTAAAACATTTTAGTTCCATCCTCGTCCCAACTTCTATCATGAATATGGCAGGGTTTATAACCTCTACTGCAGCCAGCCACAACGGGACCTATCCAGAACATTTGGCTTCACTTTAAGGGAGTTGTCATTGCACCAGTTACGACAATAATCAGAATTAGAATCAGAATCAGTATTTTATTGCCAAGTAGGTTTACACCTACAAGGAATTTGCTCTGGTAATTGGTGCATACATTGAAAAGCAAAAAAAAATAAAAAAAACAGTATATATTTACTCACTATTTATTTCTTATTTACTCACTTTTTCCAATATTTATACAAAGTAACATTTATTTTGACACAAACATTTCTAAATAAAAATATATAAAAGATATAAAATGTGAGTAAAAAGTCAAACGCAAAATGCAAAACAGTGAACAAGACGGTTCACTGTGTGTTATAGTCTGATCGTCAGAATGAATAGTGATTTTATTTTTAATTTGTCAAGCAGTGGTTGTGTCTAAGATTCCATTTTATGTTTGGGAAAAACATTATTTTGTCCAAACCAAAGAAGCAAATTACATAAATTGTTGATTTATTAGTACCTGTGTATACAGGTATATGTTTGTTGTTTACCTTTTGCCTTTTTGAGGCAAATGTACAACCATGCTAGAAGCTGTGGGAGGCTGAACCTGGGCACAGTGAGAGTTTTTAGCTAAGTACTAACATCAGCATGCTAAAATCGTTACAGTCACACTGTAAATATGCTAATGTTCAGTATACAATGTATAACATCGCAATGTTGATTTACCTATAATGACAGAAACCATCTTTAATACACGTTTTAGTTTTGGTCAGTGTCCCATCCACCAACATGGGGAAGTTAGGGGTTATGACCTTTGAAGTAGCCAGCCACCAGGGGGCGATCAAGATGCTTTGGATTCACTTTTTGGGGGCTGTCATGTCATTCATCTTTATTTGCAGTGCATGCTTCATGCCCGTTTATGTAAGGGTGTTTCTCGCCCCAGTGGTTGTGGCAACACTTCCTGTGCCGTTATCGCTTCACTCCAGTCTCCCTCACACAGCCAGCCAGTCACGTCCCACAATCCACCAACAGGCCAGATATCCATCCGTCCATTCATCCGTCCAACTGTCCATCCATGCATCCATTAGACCGGTTATTCAGTTATTCAAGGAGAGGGTCCCGAGGGGGATGATGGAAAATGAAAATGAGACACACAGCAAGATAAACAAAACTTTGCAGAATTATTAAGATTTAGGCGAAAATTAAAGCAAAAATGGAGACGGTAAAAGAGACTAGAGGGAAAGAGATCAGCCAGAAAATAGGAAGAAAGACGGTTAGCGACAGAGGGAGCACGTTATTTGTTTGAACCCATCATTCCTAGAAGGCTGTTTTTGTGTCTGTCAGCAGCTTCTTATCGTTCTCTGGGGGCAAATGTGCATGCACACAAATATACACAAACACACAGACACACAAAATGTCAACTCACTTTGTCTTCGATGATGCTGCTGTCACAGTGCGTTTTTCCTTTTCTTATGCACGCATACATCTCACTGACATTACGTTATAGACAACCAATAAGGTCCTATTGATCTGATTCTGAGTTTGTTCAAGTACAGGGTGAAGTCCTCTGGGTAGATTCTTGATGCCGCTTAAAAATCTGTGTTTACAGTCTTGCTATACGCCAAGCTGATCTCAGTTCCATCAGAATTATAGTTTCATGCAAAAGATGTGTAACAACAATAAAATTACATGTTTGGTGATTAGCTGCTAATATTGAAAATTGTCAAACCGTATTAGTCACTATTCCTTGTCTCATCCTCTCCCAAGACGCCTTCTTTGTCTTTCTTATCAGGACCAAATCACCACCCCGCTGTTACTCGTAAATTCAGGAAATGAAACCATAAAAAATGGAAGGAAACATCTGAGGACCTTTATTCAAACCTCTGTCTCAATATGTCTTGCCTGTCTCCCTCCGTCTTCTTATATCTTCTCTGTCCCATTTGTCATCTGGCACATTTCCCTTTCTCTGCTGGTGTTATTTTAAAGAGCACATTTGAAAGCAGAGTAAAGGGGACTGCAGATTTTCAATCTCATAGTCATTTATTCATCATGGGGGTGGACTTAGCATGCATAACACCTTCCAGTGCTCAGTGCTGTCTCTCAAAGCATTTCCATATCTCCTTCTTTGGCCAGTGGTTGTGGTCAGGGCATGAGATCTTATTCTAAGTGGAGATCCACCTAATGCAATTTTCTTGGTCGATTCCGATTTTTTAAAGGTCTGATCTGCCGATTCCGATTTTGTCCAATTCTCTTTCCAAACACTATAACAGCATACCCAAACATCTTCTAACATTTCTTCAATGGAAAATTCTCACATCTAAAAAATAAATACTGCGTCCGGCCATTGGCTGTCACCGGCGGGGAAGAATAAAGAAGTGCAATAGGTTGCGGATTTTACTTTGACTGATTCCTGTTAAAGAACGTGAATATTTCCTCGCACGCCAGAGCAAACATTGTGTAATAACATAATAATAATCATGAAATACTATATACTGTGAAACCATTATATTCTTCATGACTATAAATAAACCACGAGCATCTCATTCTGTCACAGCCCCACCCGACACAGAAGGTGCTGGACAGGGCAAGTCGTGGGAGAAGAATAAACAGAGTTGATGGAGAGAAAAAAGATGCCTTAAGACAGAATACAGGGTTTTCAGAGAGACACACAGACCTCGAAACAGCGACACGCGGACAGATGATGAGTAGGAGGAGGAGAGCAGATGAAGTCATTGAGGCGTGTAGGGAAAGAATGGTGAGAATCTGACGCATAGCTGAGACACGATGTAGCGAGACAGCGCTGCCCTACATCGCACACCGAACTGACATGGAGCAGGAATGCATGGGAGGAGCGCTGTCAATTTATCCTCTCGCTCTTTTTTTTTCTAATTTGTATAAAAGGCATCTTTTTCTCTGGTCAATTCCCGAAGGCAAGAACATTCACAATGACAGTTTACAGTTGCACATGCCAACATGGAAACACCCGGGACGGGAGGTGTTTGTTTGGAAATGTGTGGGATAGGATCTGATTCCAACACTTCAACCTCACTGCTCTCAGCTTCTCTTCCCGATGACTGATTCTTCTCAAGGTTTTTTTTTGTGTGTGCAAAATTCATTTAAACAAACACAGACTTAAGCAGTCACCCATACACAGTTTCTCTCTCTCTATCTCGCTCACTCTCACACACACACACACCATCATATCCCTGTCCCTTCTGACCACCAGTCCCACCCTTCCCTCTTAGTCCCCTGCTCCCGTCTTTCCCCTCTTTCACACTACATTATAGAACAGCTTTCATTTAGGTATGAATATTAGATATTGCTTTTGAATAATGGAGAAAGACCGTATGTGAGGAATCTGCAGACATAAGAAGAAAAACGACAGTCGTACTTGTGGTTCTTCACTTGCACATTTAAAATAACTCAATAGAAATGACTTTCTCTGTTTCATTAAATAAATGATTTGCTTTAAGTGCCAGTGAAGAAGTGAGAGATGTGTGTGTGTGTTTGAGTGTGTGTGTGTGTGTGTGAGTGATGCTACAATGAGTTTGAAGCTCTGCCGATATACTTCAGAGTCACACCACTGTGTATTGAAATTGACAATATATTACATCTGTTTTCTGTTGTGTAAAAACAAGTTATTCTTGAATGAGAAGTTTTTCAAGCTTTGTTTTTCCTATACTCTCAGGGTTTTGAAAGTTTCACACGCGAATTTGAAAAGGAAAGAAACAACTAGAACAAAAATCAGCTTTTATTTTCTTTAGTTCCTGAAGAGTTGGGTTTGGTAAATTGCATTTGCAGCAGTGTTATATAGGAAGAGAACAGGGCAAAGGGAGAGGAGAGAGAAAGGAAGCGAGAGAGGGCTACAGGAAGAAACAAATAACACAAGCCCCCCAGCGTCCGAGTCGCTTTAACTCGATGGAAGTGATTAACTGCTGCGTCCGCGTGTGAGTGTGTGTGGGGGCTGGTATTAGTTATAAAAGAGTTACTTCTGGGAGCACAGGAACTTCATGGAACACTTTATTCCTACCGACTATTCAATTACCTGAATTACCTGGTGCTTAAACAGCTCCTTCACACATTTGCCTGCCGCAACAAATGAGAGATGCCTAAAAATACACACATAGAACTAACACAGGGCCGTGCAGACCGACACATACAACACACTCGAACCTGCAAAAGGAAACTGCAAAGTGCAAAACATGAACAAGATGGAGGAAAACACAGATTTGAGTCGCATTTAAAAGAGATTAAGAGCTTTACTTACAAAGTGACATATTCTTATCGGGTTTTCTGGCACAAACACTAACACACCCCCACACACACACAAGCGGATGGTCATTGGAAGTCACAGCAACGAGCGAGAACGAAAGCACGATTCCTATTTATTCCACATGTACTGATTCCACATCTGCCAATATGCCGTTTAAATCACTCGACTAAACACACAGTGGAGAGAAACAGAACCTGAAACCTCTGGAAGTACCTGTTTCTCTGACTTAATTGTTCATAAGCTGTGATCTTATCATCTAAGTAAGAACTTGTGTGTCTTTTGTTGAGAACATCCCTGATCACATTCAGAGATTTAGTGGCTGGTAAAATCCTTGCTTGGCAGAAATAACCTCAAATTGGTTTCTGTAGCAGCAAATCAGAGAAACACATTCTAGGGAGGATTTTTGGACCATTCTTCCCAGAACTGCTTCAGCTGAGACAGAGCATGAGCTGCACTGCACTGGCTCTGATTTGTGATGTCTGTAGAGTAGACCAATAGGGATTTCACCAATACAGGCAGAGTGACAGGCTATTCCATAATAAAACATTGGAGATAGTTAAACAGTAGACCCTTGAAATAGGGGAAATTAGAGGGGAGTATCACCTATAATCCAGTTGAAACCAGAGTGATGAGGCTCAAGAAGGTTGTTATTGTGGAGATAGGAAGAGAGTTGATTAAAGATAGGTCTATCTCTTGTTTTGTAAAGAAGTGAGACAGGTCTGTAGGTGTTTACTTCAGACGTGTCGCGGGTGGGTTTCTTCAGGAGAGCGTTTTCTCTTGTCTCCTTCAGAGAGTTAAGGAAACAGCCAGTTGACAGGTGAGTGTTGACTTAAACTTAAACATATTTGAAGTGAATGCATGCCTGCTTATATGCAATACCGAAAAGCATGAAATAAGATTGGACTGTCAACCCTGGTGGACATGGTCAAAGTTCACATTGGCAGGATTTAGTTCGCTGGGAGGAACATGGAGACGGCATGAAATGTTGCACCATTGGTCCTACTGGGAGAAAAATGTGCTAAAATAATCACCTGCTTCAACCAAGGCTCAGACCTGTGAGTGCACCAAAAACAGTTGGCAGCTCTCACGGGAGGGAACGCTGCCAATCTCTCCCCGGTCGCTACGAGACTCCTACAGGCCGGTTAGATGTCTGCTCAGCAGGGATTGGGCAATCTGTGGGAGACTGCACCAGAACCCACTGAGAATTTAAGGTGGTCACGTTTGGTAAAGACACAGACGGTATGCATGATAAGAAAATGGGGATGTACGTTGTCCTGTCTTTCTTGTATTTTTTATCACTTTGCACGCTTGACCAAATATCTGCATCTGAGTTATTATATGTATATACCACTTTATGGTGGTTATATAACTCAGAATTCTTGATAAAAAATAGTCGGCTATTGTTAGAATTAAAAGAGGGTTTGCAAAGAAGGCAACAAGTGCATATCATATCATATCACTCCACCCCCACCCCCCACCCCCAACTGTCTTCATCAGTCTGACTATTTCCATTCAGTCCTCTGACCCAGCCTTTCTATAATAAAACCAGGCACATCCTCTTCGTTCACCTTCCAGCCCTCTCATGGTCATCTACCCAGTGCCCCATGCCTGATCAGAAATCAGTCCAGAGAAAAAGTTAAGGATGTCCAAACAAATAAAATAACACACATGCAAAAGAGACAAAATCTCAACCTTTACACCTCTGAAGATAGATGGAGGGAACACAGTGAATCCAAAAACAACATAAAAGTAGGAAATAACAGCTTCTGAAAAACACCATCACACGGTGACATTCATATTTCACCAAGCGACCGCTCCAAGCAGGAAAGTGTCTAGTCTGTGAAAATATGAATTAGTTTGTGTCCTGTGTGTGTGTGTGTGTGTGTGTGTGTGTGTGTGTGTATGTGTGTGTGTGTGCATGAGAGAAATCCATTTGGGACAGTTGGGATTTGTCAGACCAAAGAGGTTGCTAAAAAAACAGGAAACACACGTTAGTGGAGGCAACACAGCTCACATCAGAGCATCACACACAGAGACGCAACACAAACCCCTTAACCTAACCTTACACTAATCACAACCTGAACTCCAAAACCAAGTCTTACTGTGAAATAATAGTCTGGAGCCACAGGGAACTCAATTTTGTAAATTGTGTTTGTACCCGGCTACCGAATCAAACCATAGCATTCCAAGGATGTCTCCCCGAATCGCTCGATAAACACAAAGCAACTTATGTTACCAGAATGTGTACAGCACTGCAGACCTTATTTCACTTCATGTTCCCACTGCTTCCTGAGAAAATGTAGTAGAACGTGGAAGGCTACCTTATGACGGTATCTTAAAGTTTAAAGAAAAAGGTCAAATGTTATGTTATGAGCAGTAACAGATATTTTTGAAAGTACTGCAAAGAAGAAGAATTCAATATGACTTTGGAAAAAATATGTATATACTCAAGACTCTATAGGTGCAGGCGGTGCCCCGGAGACAAGGCTGTAAGATGCATGCAGGTACATGGAACACCCCAACCAAGCGGCTGGCATAGTAAAGAAGAACCTTTGGGCTGAGTATAATGGATGTTTAGGGGTATTTTTATAACTTCTTCCAAAGAAAACTCTGCTCTTTGTGTATCTGTGTGTACCTGTAAAACAGGGCATTTGGGAAACTATGGCATCACAGCTTACATCACCGATCACAGCTTTACATCACTTCCTCTATGTTTGGTTCATACTGCTAGGTCTAGGTTTTTATTAAATAAAGAAGCTGCACTGGGTAAAGCTGCTCTGAAGACACCCGACGGAGAAAAAGGCATTTTTTAAGTTTATCGCATTAACCTGAATGTGAGTTATAAGTGTGAAAGACAGTTTTTAGATCAGAGAGTAGCAGGAAGACAAACAGTTCTGTTGTGGTGAACGTGGACACCCACATGCAGGCAGGTTATCTGCAGTGTGAGAGGAAGTCTGCTCTCTGACACCTCCGTCTGACGGCCATAACTCAGAGCAGCACACAAACACATACAAACACAATAAATACTGAACGTGGATAATGATGTGACGGTGTGCTTTCACGGGCAGACACACACAGACACACACCGACACACATAATGGCACTACATAGAGTTCAGCCTGCATGGCCGCCCTGAATGCCCCTCGGCTACATAATTTACAGTGAGTCTCTGACCTGTTTTGATGATGTAGGTGGAAACATCTCCACGATTATTCATGTCTGAGCAAAATCCTGACTCAGAGATACAAAATTATAATATCACAGCAATTCAATGTGCTTAAGGGGGAAAAAACATCTCATGACTGCTTATTTGTTTCCTGTAATTTACATTTTGTTTGTAGTAAGCAAAGTCAGCTGCGTAAAGCTGAGACAACATGTGAGGTATAGAGTGATGACAGTTCATTATATAGACTGAATATGGCTGTAGACTCAAGTGTGGATTCTCAGTGAGAAGGAGGAACATGTATACTGCTTCAAAAAAGGTTGCTAGATTAAATGCAGACATCAGAATATAATATATTGGTGCTTTAAGACATTTCAACAGTAAATATGTCAAACACTATATATTATGTATGTACCCATGGGTCAATGCACCTTGTCAGTATTTTATGAAAATTGCAATTATGGTGAAGCTGATTGAATATATAAATTACAGGATCTCAATCACTCCACCCGGCTGTGTTATATTTCACATGAGGACAACGTGTCAGGACGTCTCACATGTCCAACTTCATTCAAGATCAGGTCAGGGGTGGAAGAAACAACACAACACACTCGTGATGTTTGACTACAGGATCAAGGGGATTGACGAAAACACGTGAATTAGTTTAAAAAGTGACTGTTGAGCCGGCAACAGAAGAGATTTCACAAACTCCAAGGTTCAGAGGACTCGGCTCAACACGAGTCACAGTGAATTTGACAGGAGACGACAGTTATCGATCTTTTCCTTTGACATCTTCAACACTTGTCCCAAGATGAGTCAGTTGGCTTTTATTGCAAACAACAATAGATTATCAGTTTCTTTTGCTTGTCCACAAAGCAATGATGATGCCATGAACCAAGCAAACTGTCAAGGCCAAGTGAATCTTGTCTTTTGGCTCAACCGAAGGATAATTTAATGTCCCGTGAAAAATTATAATATTTTTCAGTAAATGGTTAACACTGTCACTTCTTCACTTTAACATGAGTTTTCTAGAAACCAATCCCCAGTCGTTGTGTACGTTTTTGTCAGCTCCGATGCAAAAGTTCATACAGAGAAATTAAGCCCCTGGTTGCTTTACTTCTCTGTTACCACTTAAGATAGTAAGCCAGCTAAATGTAGCTAGCGTAACACTGCCTACTAGAAGAGTAACTGGACCTTCAACCAAAAGACCAAATTAAATAATAAGCAACTACATATTCTACCTATGGAAAGCAGTGTTTCCCACAGAAGTAAATTTTGGCTCCGTATCTGAAAAATAAATTACATACCAACAACATCTAAAAATGTATATAACTTGTCCCTTTATGTTAACCGAGCATGGGTGTGCTGATGGAGCCATGAAGTTGGTTCTTTATTACAGAAAATACTCAGAAAAAGGAAAATCTATTCTTTGCCTGGACCGTTGACGAGGTGGAACTGTTACTGACGACAAGCGATAGCAACACTTTGCTGAAACGTAGCAGTGTGGACGTAGCCTCTTTCAACTCCGGTATATCTGTCCACATAAAGTTATGTTCCCCCCCAGTGTGTGTGGTAAACTTCATTTGCACATCCTCACTTTGATGCGTCTTCCTCGGCTTTCCTCCAGGTTTAATGACACAGCTCCACATCTTGCGTCATCCTAAATTTCAAAGCGGGGCCTCGTGATTGTTCCAGTGAAAGTAAGATGGAGAGGAGGAGCCTGACTCGTGTGGGAAGCAGAGTTAAAAGCATTTTGGAGCCATTAACACCATTTTCTCTCCCTTCACAGCCTCTTAAAGGCAATGAAGTCTGACACCATGTCTGTTTCAGTGACGTCTGCTCCGGCTCTATCTGTGTCTAATAGAGAGAGTGAAATCATGTTGGATGAAGATCAAGCTCACACTCCTCCCTTGAATGAGGTTTAATTTCCCTCCGTCTATCCCTGTCGTCTTTTTCCATTCTCCTACTCTTCACCTTCCTTCTCTCTCTCAAACAGACGTGAACATGCTCCTCGTTCTTTTTCATCCATTAGAGGAACACCCTCCCTCTCATTTCTCTTCTCCACATGTATCCACTGTCTGTTTCTTTTAGCCCATCATTTTGTTCCGAGTCAAACCCCATTAATGCTCTTTAAAACACTGTGACTTTCCATTTGATTCCTCCATCTATGTATTTTTACCTTTTACTCCGTCACATCACCTAATCTGTAGCCATGGATACAGCATAATATTAAATCATCTCTTTTGTTTCCATCCACTGATCCCTCAATCCAAAGCCTATATCTTACTTTGTTTTTTAGGTGTGTTTACTGACCTCTTACACAGCATGTACAGTACAGGGAGCTGAAGTGCTTCATATGCTACAAGACAAAAGAGGCTCTTTCCACCCTAAGATAAGTAAATACAAACACATTTCATGAGGTTTTTTCAATCTGTTAAAAGTAACGTTTGAAGCCTTGAATTTGTTTTAATCATAAAGCATTCACAAGCGTTCAAAGGCTTTTGAGGCGCGCTGCTGTCGTAGAGCAACAGTGTTGTGCTCCACAAGACCGAGGATTGACAAGAGCTCCTCTCAGTAACACTCCACTGCTCTGCTGATGAAATGCTGATGATATGGGCGAAAGGCAAAGATAGAAGCCTCTCACACACAAACACATTGTATCAAACAAGCAGAAAATCAAACCCACACATGTAAAGCAGATGCACGCAAAAAAACAATGCGTGCATAATAATTTTAGATACATAAACACTTGCACATTCACGGCCCGCTGCCTGATTTTGAGACACACACACACACAAAGACGGATGAACTGTTAAAAGTTCTTTGCACAGCAGTGTCATTCAGTTGGGAACTGATCAAGCCCAGGATCGCAGAAGAATGAAAAAATAAGACAAAGTTCATAGAGATCAGAATTGTTTTGGTCCGTGACGGTGCCATTTTTTGTCGACAGAAATAATGTGTGAGACTATGGAGAAAATATTCCTGAGCATAGTGACATCAATGATAAATGTTTACAAATAATTGTTGTAGAGTTGAACCCTTTAGGTTTCGCCAAACTTTTTCAGACACTATGCCACAAGCAGATAAGGAACTTCAGTTGTCTTCAGGTAATGTGTCTGGGTTTTTTGGGGTATAGTTCTAAAGGCAGGTGTTAACAAACTGGGATTAAAGAAAAAGCATCTGTCTGTAGAGATATCATTTTACAGCTGATCACACAAAGTGCAAAGTGATGACGGAAAGAATAATCCAGAGCTGATCACTTCTTATTCAGAGGTAACTCGTGGAGAAATGAAGAGTGAAGAGTCACCACACCTTCAGTAAATAAACTGGTGAGGGCAGCGTATGTTAGAAGAGCGTCTGAAGAAATCTCTGTTCCAACGAGAATGATCCCCTGACGTAAGAAGCAGTTCAACCGGCCTCTCAACCAATCGGGAGTCACTATTCCTGAGTGAAAGTCATTACCCCCAACTGCTGACCATTTCCCCCAACCAGCATGTTAGATTGACTACTAGATACCTATTTTACTTTTTTAACTTGTTACTGAACCTAAGGCTATAGTAGTGCCATAATATTAATGATGTTTTGCCTGAAGTGTCTACCCGGGCTTCATATGATTAAAATAGAGACAGCCTCTGTGCCATGCTACAAAACGACAGCTCTAAGAGAATTGCATGAACGTTGCAAATGATATGGAGCTGTGGATTTGCTTCTTCCTGGGAATAAATGGTGTCTGCCCATGTGGGGTCTGCACCAGCAGGCTGCGGCTCTCCTCCCACACAGGTGCAACCAAGGTCATGATGAGTCATCACTAAAAACTAAATGGATAGGGGTGAGAAAAACTAAAGTGATGAAAAGGCTCTTTTTTCTGGTGCAAACCCCCATCGCGCATAGGTCACAAACACAGAACCCCCTGTGAACTGGTGATTTGGAACAAAGCCCTAAATTTACCACAGATCCAAAAGATGATTGAGGTGCCAACTGAAAATTGAACCTTCTCAGGTGCCTTACAGCAGCTTTATGAAACTCTTTTTCTCTCCACAGTTGCCAAAGAGCTCTTGGGTTTCTCTAAAATGTTAAGGTCTTGACCTTCTATGTAAAGTGCCTTGAGATAATGTATATTATTATTTGGAGCTATAAAAATATAATTGAATTATCAGAGTGGTAGAGAACTTTCAACATAGTTTTTCTTTCTTTGCCTTTGCAGATGCAGCACCCAATCTTATAAATATAGAGAAAAACCCTGCATCTGCTCTGACACACACACACATACACATTGGGTCACTTTGCATACGACTGGCAGCCACAAACTACAACAAAAGGCCTTTATGTTGTCTGCTTGTGTATCATCTCCAATATGAAGTGCATGTGTGCGTGTAGCTGTGCGAGTGTGTGTGGCTGATCCATGGTTTGTCTACGGGCTGGTAGACAGAACCACGGCCATAAATCCGCCCAGCTGTAACCGCGGTGATTTGCAGGTTCAGATAAACCATAAACAGCAGCACTGAGCAGCCCACTGCCCTCAGAGGAGGCTGAATTAAGTGGTGAGTGTGTAGCTGTGTGTGTGTGTGTGTGTGTGTGTGTGTGTGTGTGTGTGATTGTGCATGCCAAGTTTGTGTGTGAGCGTGTATCCCCTCTGGTGTGCAAGTTTGCTCAAGGGCATCCTTTGCAGGAGATGAGAGGTGAGTTTGGTGATTGGCCGAGGGTCTGAGGAGTCATTAATCTGCGCCGCCTCATTGGCTGTGACGGCAGAGGGGAGGGGTCAGTGCAGCTGGTCAGTTAGCCGCTGTCAGTTTTCTAATCTGGGACATTTTTCAATATTAGACAGAGTGCGGAGGATCACTGGGGCCAAACTGGAACCACTAAAACACTTGATTTCTCTGTCCTGCCCCCTTCAGGATTCCACAGTTTTTGACTGGGGGGGCACGCTGTCCTGATTATTTATTATCTGTTTATTAAGGTTCAGAGACTGTTAAACAAGAAGAAAGGTGTTTTTAAAATGGGAGAATCCTGACCCCACAATCAATCAGTAGGAAACGTCCAATGGTATTTTAAAGGGGTTCATAATTATTGTATATTTCTTACAAAATACTGTATATATTGTTGTTTTATGAACAGTGAACCAAACACACCATGGCAATTTCCTGAATGTGCAAATATACTTGGCAAATAAAATAATTCTGATTCTAATTCTGAAATAACTGCATGGTATACAGCATACTATGAAGCCGATTCAAGCTAGAACATTAACTGGGGGTTAAAAAGCTGAATATATTTATTTATATAAATTTAATTAGAATGTAACTAGAAAAGTGTTTTAGGTGTGCAGAGAACTGTAATACAAATAACAATGAAAGAAACAAGGAGCAGAAAAAGGTCACCAGGAATGTTTATAACAGAATGGTATAGTCTTTGTACTGTGAACTTAACATTTGGAAGTCGTGCAGGTGGGAGGAGCTAGAAGGTCTGTGTGGGTGAATATGAGGAAGAGAATGGGACTGCTGTAAAGGTCTGATCGTATATTTTGTTTTGTTTTTCATTCTCACTCTCTTAATCTTTATCAGTTAATCATTTTTATTTTCACCTCCCTCCTCCAAACCCATTTCTTTTTTTATGAGAGGAACATTGGACAGTCCAATCTCCAACAAGATTGTTTTTCCCTGCAGTAGGATCTTACTTCACAGATAAACATCTGCTGGACAGTAGGTGACCATAACGTAGGACAAATCCAATATGAAAGGAGTTTTACAGTTAGACCAGGGAACAGGGCTGAGTCCCAAATCACTCATTAATCATAATATAATCTATATTAAGGATTCAAACTCAATGCAAGACAAGGAAGAGGTGGAAGATAAATTTTGACCCAAACAACAAACAATAATGAAGTGACTGTATATTTTAGAACTACTTGGGAAGGACTCACTAATAACAAGGATTAATTCTGAATTAGCTCCAGAGCATCAACAGAGGAAAATCGACATTTGATTCCAAACAGTCCGGTTTAGAACGGACACTGCATCACTTGGGATGGACACAAACTTTGGAACACCTATCAATGAAACCCAGTACAGTTAAACATTCCCACAAATTGCAATGGAAAATAAGAATTCATTGTATTTTGTTTTGTCTAGATGTTCCTAATAAACGGGCGTAAAGTGGATATGAGTCATTGCAGTGCTATTGAATTTATAGTCTACTATTATCTAATTAGGCGTCTGCCAATTGGGGCTATAATTATTATTGCTATTATTAGTATCATAAAACAGCACTGACATGGAAATTAGATGGGGATGATTGGAAGATTTATTGGATGATTGAACTGTTGAAGCTCAGCTGTAAGTCGTTTGCAAGCCGTCATGGTAAAGAGCGTCTGCAAAATATGTCAATATGAATCTAAATTAATATAACATTGACATATTGATGATACAGGGACATGAGCAGGGAATGCAGTATTAGGTTATGAAACATATTTCTGCCTTGTAACAAGTCAGTAGTCTCAAATACTGTGTGAGAGTCGGCAAGAAGTTCTTAAGGAATCCTGTCAAACATCCGGCAAAAAGGCATTAATCCCCTTAGTCTGCAGGGACTACGTAGATTAGAGTAGAAAAGAGAGAGAGAGAGAGTAAGTGACGATGCAAAAAATAATCCGTCGAGAAGCAAAGACAGAAATAAAGGAATGGTTGAAAAAGAACAGGCGGAAGAGAAGGAGTACGGAGAGAGCGAGGTGTGAAGGTGCAGAAAGGAGAGAAGAGAGCAAATCATACGAGAACAAAGAAAAGCTGCGAGCAGAGACGAGAGTTATGGAGGAGTAGAGGAAAGATAGAGAGAACAAAGGAGAAACAACAGCAAAGAGGGAAGGAGCAGGAAATTCCCCTGAAGTGTGTGTGTGTGTCTCCAGAGAGGATCACAGATCAGAGAGACGAGTGGCCTGGTGGTCATCTGTCAGCCCCTCTGACTCTGCTGCAGGCGGGATATCTCTCCAGGGAGAGAACACACTGTCTCACACACTGTCTCACACACTGTCTCACACACACACTCACACACACACTCACACACACACTGACACACACACATTCCCTGTACAGTATAGTGAAGGAAACAGAGTTTTGCTCCTACTCACAAACACATAAGCATGAAATCTATTGCCGGGCAACACAGCAGTCGTGTGTTTCACTCTCGGGAGGGAGTCTGTATTGTTTTTGTAATCGATGAACAAGATGACCTCAATACATCATGAATGTTTTTCCATCATCACTAATGCTTCCATGTTCAACTTCTCATATTCTGTCTCCTGGGGTCTCCATGCCTGTATTTCATATATGAAACCGACATAATTCCCTACGTATGCTGCCCGCTATGCTCCCTATGAAGATTCATCTAAATGACAAAAGCTATGGTTGATTCTGAGCACAAGGGCCACTTACTATAAATGTTACAATCACAGGTCAGAGGTCACGGGCCAACAGAAAATCTATTTCAAGGAATTTCAAATGACTCACAATTAATTTAGAAGACATTTGAATCCCAGCAGTTGAATGGTACAAAGATGATAAACACTTAGCCTGTGTGTTCAGGTGATTCGGTGTCCTGGTTGACCACTCACAAAGGATTTGCTTGCTAGCATCTTCCATTTTCACAGAAAAACAATGCAGCATAGAAGAAGCTGACAGCGAGGGCCCATTGCTGGATCATGAGGATAACTACTTCAGAGAGTCCCATGCACTTCTGGACTTTATATTTTCAACAAACGAATGAATGTTTGAATTCCGATAAAAACAACCCTAGAATCCCTATAATCCTTGCACATTTAGAGTAGGCGCAGTAGCGACCAGGTGAAGAAGAGGCAGCAGGAAGATCCCACCAGTACACACTCTACACTTTTCTTTCAGGGACCTGTTATGTCGTCCATCTTTATATACTGTCCATTCGTTTACAAAAATGTGGTTTGCCCTTGTAGTTCATCCATGGAGCTAGTTTTTTAGTGAAAGGAACACATCCCCTGAAACACAGATTCATGAGGCCAGATGCTGTGTGGAGGTTCTATTGCATCGCTCTGAGGACTTGAATGTTGATGCCAAATTAACACACACACACACACACACACACACACACACACACACACACACACACACACACACACACACACACACACACACACCACACACACACACACACACACACACACACACACACACACACACACACAATTTCCTTCCAACACGTCCTGTGTCATGTGACAGCTGTGGCTGAAAACCTGAGACCACTGGGCAACAACACGAGTGTCACATGACCAGCAGAGTGTAACTTGATTGGCTGGATGTTGGTCGGATAAGAGACAGAATCAATTGCTTATACTTTGTGTTTCAGATTGTTGATAAATGTTGAATTAATTTTAACTTTAATTTTGTTATGTGAATTTGGAATGTCGAATTAGAGAAACTGGCAAATACAACTTGAATTTCCTTATTCTGAGTTTTAATGACTAAATCATGACTAAATTTAAATTCACAAATAAAAGAATCTGACATATAAATTCAAATTAAAAAAATTGATAGGATTTAAAATGATTGGTTCTGCAGATGGATTTGTTTCCATAGTCATTTCCTGTAAAACTACAATGAAATCAAACACACAAAGCAGGTGAGCTACCAAAATAAAAGTATATGTAAAGTTGGTTGGTACTCAAACATTTCATGGGCTGTTTGGTGAAGCTTGACAGATGTTAGAGGAGGAAGGTGTTTGGGCTGCAGTTGTTTCAGGAGGTTGCAACAGGATCAAACCCACTCTACACTCGCCTGTAGCTACTGGGGCCTGTCGGGTTGAGCATTAGCACTGAGCTAACACCTCAATAAACCATTTCCCTCCTCACAACAGCCCAGCCCCCTCCACTCTTAGTCCATCACAGTTAACTTCCCTCACCTTGCCCACTGTCATTGGTTAGATGATTTTACTAACAGTCTTCTGACACGTTCATTGACTCACCAACTACAGTAAAGGGTCGTTATTTGGCCTAAACTCTTATTAACAGTCTCTACACGGTGAAGCTTTGAAATTAGCGCAGAAATGTGAACCAGTCCGTTAAGTTATTAGAACTTAGGCTACTGTCATATCCGGAGCTGTGCTGATACTCAACCAAAAAAGTCGACCAACCAACCTGGGACTATAACCTGCAGCATTACCTCAACCTCTAACTTTACATTGACAGACAACCAATAGGCTACACTTAACAGACAAGGTATGTTATCCCTTTGTTGGATAAGCTACTTGCAGATGTGACTGTAAGTGTGTGTGAATGCAATTGTCCAGCTGAGAGATGTCTTTGTCCTGAGGTCCCGAGTGTCCATTTATTTGACTGTTTTAACGGTTAGTTGTTAGCTGACATTTTTCACATGTTACAGTTTTATACAGTTATCTAAGATTGTCAAGATTCTTTATTCATCTCTCACACACTTCTCTTTAATTTCCGTCTACAGGTCAGATTTTATTCACAGCCTCATTAGCAAAAGCATGAACAAAATAAACAACTCTATTCATTGAAACGACTCTAACGAGGGAAATGTCCAGCAGGGTTTCAATTCAAAGAGGAAGAAACCTCTTCAATGCAGAACAGATGTTTGTTTTAGTCCTGCTATTATTACACTGGGTTTATTTTCAGAGCATTTTACCAGACACTCTTAATCCAAAGTTAGATGGGATCATTTGGACTTTCATTTTTTTTTACAATGTGGGTAATAAATGCTGTGCAATTATCTTAATGTTCATTGGGGATCATATCTTTTTTATTATCAGCAGTCGCAGGACATTTCCCTGCAGCTGACCACTCACACGTGGCCTTATTAAAACCTTTATTCTCCAGAGGACAGAGCTGTCATAAGGAAAAGTCCATTAGAACATGATGGTGTCACAGATACAGATATTATGAAGGTAATGTTGTTTGGTGCTACGACGTGTCCCCTAAGACACATGGACACATTGATTATCTGTCTGGAGATTCTGACAGCAGTGGAGCAGACTAATGGAAATAACCTACAGTTTATGATAAAACAGGCGGTACATGTATCACTGCATGTGTGTGTGTGTGTGTGTGTGTGTGCGTGTGTGTGTTGTTTAATAACCAAAAGCAGAATGTAAGGACGATGAAGACTATGATCTAAAGCAGACAAACGCTACAGGGGCGATTGAATATAGAGTAAGGTAGTAAATCAAAAGTGTAGCCATGTGCTGTTATACAGATTGTTATTTAATCCATTGTGTATCTATTTCCAGCTGTGAATGTGTTACTGCGAGCCGAGGGCAGCAGGACGGTGTACGAGGGACCGACCCAAAATAAATTACAGCGCCCATTTTCATCACAACGCAGGAAGTGTCTCGCCAGAAATAAAACTGTTGTTCAAAATGAAATAGTTTTTGAATAACAGTGAAGGTGGATGACAAGCAGGAATTAGGTTTATTGGGCTTTGGCCACAGTGAGAGGTGACGTCAGTCTGATGAATTCTTATCTGCTTTTGATCTCTTCATGGAAATGACAAGAAGAAAATGAAAACATCACATCTACTGATTTAGATTTTTGATTTATGATATATGATATTTAACTGAGACAGGTGCATTTAAACAGAAGTCTCCTGTTACTATTTAATATCTGAAGAGCAAACGAGGGTCGATCAAACCTACAGGAAAACAGTTTGATCCCATTTGTCCTCTCAAACATTTGGTCCACACCTCGTCCACATGTCTTCCCTGTAGAGAAAGTTCAGCACTTTTCCATCCTCGTCCTCTTGAGCGTCCTGTGGAAGGTGTTGGCTTTTCCTCTCACTTCCCACCCCTCTGCTGAGGTGAGATACACTGGGGCATCTCATGTAATTTAGCAGCACAGTGAGAGTTGGGAATCACACAGTGTCCACAGTTATAATGATGGAAGCAATGGTTACGACCAGTCCTGGACCTACAAACAGACCTGTATCTTGGTGCATGGTGCAGTGGCGGATCTAGGATTTTGCTGAATCGGGGGGCCATAAAGGGGCCACAATTTATACAGGGAGGGAAAAATAACCAACATTTATGCACCATTCTTGATCCAGTAAGTAGCTAACATGACTTCTTCCTTGTTAACTGTTAGTTCTATAGCTTTGAGCAGGGCCACAAATCATTGAATGTAGTTTGAATCCCCAAAAATCTTGGAAAACAAAATATTTAAACAAATTGTCACATTTTTTGAGTATTGTTCGTTAATCACTAGGACTGTGACACATTCATGAGTGGCAGTGGTTCTGCGGGTCATCCAACGGGTCATTAACGAGAAGGTCGATGGTTCAATCCCCGGCATGCTGAGGTAGTAACTGAGCCCAGGCCCACTGTCCGCCAGGAGGACGTGTAACCATGCAGCTGTGTGAATGGTTGAATGTAACTTGTGGGTGGCTGAAAAGACCAGAACATCACCACTGTATATAAATGCAGTCCTTTTACAGTTATATATATCCTTAGTATGAATAATACGATCACCAATGTTATCATGCTAACTGGATGATTAGCAGCAGTGTTGTGTGAAGTCTGAACTTTAACAGAGCAGCTGGGGCTCATCTGAGGGTCACAAGCATTACACATGACTCCTGCGTAAAGAGACTGGATGTTGTGAAACAAAGAAATGAGGCCAGATTGTAAATCTACAGGATAGAGAAACAAATGAAAAACGTCTCTTATTTATTCTGACTGAATGTGATTATCAGATAGACTTTGTTATGTCTATGTCTCACGTCGACGTAGAACTGTATTGTCTTGTTTTTTAAACAAAGGAAAGCCCCAAACACATTGAGTGGAGGGCTCCATAGACGTAAACTGATCGTAGAGAGAAAAGGAAAAATAATACCACACTGAGAAGAGAAACAAATAGAAATAGTGATTCATTTTTTTTTATAAAGTAATGATTTTCAAGATTAAACTCTTCTTGTCACGCAGTTCTACTTGAGCGTGGGTTCTGTGGCTGCTCTGCTATTTTAATGAGGTAGATGAGAGTTTTGTCGTTTATAGGTAAATGCATTTGAACCAATGCTCTGAAAGTGACTCATATTGTGTGGGTTTGAGACCAGAAATCCAAATCCATATTCTTTCAAACCCGGCACGGCAGAAGGTGATAAAAAAAAACTAAACCTGTCAACGCATCTCCTTGGAAACGAGCCCTCGGCGAAGCATTATGCGTTCGTCGTTTATGCTGATGTTAATTTCCCACCTCTGCCTGGAGGAGGAGAAGTCAAGAAAACTTAAGTTACAGAAAAATAGACGGAGGAAAAAGAAGTAACGAATCAAACTCAAATAGAGTGAAGAGGAAACTACATTGAACATTGAAAAAAGTCAAATACGAAAACTTATTAATGTTGTTGCTCTTTAAAAAGCTGACCAGGGTTTAGACTGAGGCTTTGACTTATACTTTCTACACCAACATTCAACAAATGAGTCAAGTATGTGTGTCTGCACAGCTTTTTCTCTGGTTATCTCATTTTATTTAAAAATGTAAGTGCACCCCCAGCTCCAGGCTACTCAATAATTAAAAAAGAGGGCTGAGAGGGGAGTCGGGGGGGGCTTGGAGTGGAGTAAGAGCTGCTCAGTGATCTCCACGGGCGGCAGGAGAGTGACACAGAAAATTGCAAAGCACCTCTGTTACAGGGCCCTTGGAGGTGCAGGTCTTTGCCCCCCTGAAGCCCACATCAGTGTGGTGGAGGTTCACGGTGGTCATGAGCCGGATCACTCTGAGCTGGTGGCCCCGGCCCCAGAGCTGCGGCTGTCTAATGCAGTTTGTGTTTCCAGAGGGAGCGACCACACCAGACCACTGCAGAGCCACACGAGGAGTCAGATGATGAGTCGTATACAGATGTCAAGAGAGTCCAAGGCATGAACGCATACTGTATATAGTGATGGATGGGGTGTTTGCACTTCCTCACACTTTCCAGAAATGAAAAGTATCCTGTATACAAACGCTACCGTCTTGAATATTTGGAACCAGAGTCTGCACAGTAACAATCGGGTAATAGAGCCGAGGTATCTAGGTCCATCCGTGATTGGTCAAATAACAGATTAAAAACAAACTTAACAGAAAAATTTACATTTGAACATTATTTTTTTTATTGACAGAAACATCTTTTGATCTTTTTGGCTTTATTTATGTCCCACCCATCAACATAGAGGAGACCCAATATAAGACCTGTACTACAGCCGGCCACCAGGTGGCGATCAACATGCTTTGGCTTAACTTTTGAGGCGGCGCCGTGTCGTCCATGTCTACACACAGTCCATGCAGTGAACTCCCGCGAGTGATGAGTCAACAGATATTTCAAATTGAGAGCGGTTTCACAGATTCCCAGGAGAGGAGAGGTCCCGAGGGAGGTGGGACTCAAGATGTTCACAAACATGTTATCTTTCATTTTAAGAATTGTCAGTATCAACATTTACTGACATGTTTCATCAAAGTACGTTTGTATAATTATAGTTTACAGATTTAAAAAACATGTGCAGAGCCTCTTTAAGGTTGCAGAGAAGGTAAAGAACAAACTGACGGTTCAGTCTAATATCACCTGGACAAACATTCTCTCCTTCACTCATCCTGCCCTCCTGTACTTTTTCCACAACTCACTCACTACTTGTCCGACCCCTCTCCCTCCATCTCTTTCCTTTTAACCCCCTGCTCCCTCTACCAGTCTCCTCATCACCCGTTCTCTCCTCACTCTCCTGTTTCGGCACTTTTTTATTTTTTCAAACCCGCTTATATAGCCTTTTCTCTGCTCCTCTCTCTTTCTCTCCTCCTTCATCCCTCCGTCTCTCTCTCCCTCTCTGACCCAGAGGGCCGTGTTCTGCCGAAATCCAATCCTCTCTCATTCTTAAACCCGCTGTTCCATTTCACTCGCATTTTGTCACACTGCGATGCACACACAATACCCGCTCCTCCCTCGTTTCAACCCCTTTCTGTCTCGCCACACACACACACACACATTCTGACACAGAAGAGTGAATACACATGCATTCACACACACGCATTCACAAACATTTGTAAAACTGCACAAACACAGAAAGAAAAAAAAGACTTAATTAACCTATCAATCAAATTTGATGCTCCTGGTTGGAGTCATACACAAAGACACACACGTACACACTTTACGCACCTCACTCCCTCCCCTACAGCTCCGTGGCCATCCATCACAGCTTCACTGACTCCGTTCAACCACAACTCAGAGCCAATCACACAGAGGTTAGGGACTAAGGGAGTGCTTGTGAATGTAAGTGTGAGTGTGTGTGTGTGTGCGTGTTTGGGAGAGAGAGAGGGAACCCACATTTGCTTTGGGAAAAGACACAGAGACATTCATGCCTTTGGAGCCCGTTTCAGCAGAACTGAGGGAGAGGCCGAGTGGGTGGAGTGAACTGTAACTACTGATGGTGTGTGGTGGAGGAGTGGCTCACACACACACATACAGACGCACGCACGACAAAGAGACAAACAGACACACAAATAATTATTGACAACTACAACTGAAAATCAGAACAATATTGACATTTATTTCATCTTTACTCCTAAGCTCTGTAAGTAAAATCAACAGTTACAAATATACAGTTTTATATCCTTATATTCTCCAGAACTTTTCCTGACAGCCCCCTTAAAAAATGTCTAGATCTAGAAAATGTGCAAATGAGCACGATGACATTTCAACCACGTAATGGACACAAATCTGGGAATAATAAACAAATAGAATATAAATATCTCAGGGTGAAGAGGAGGTTCCAAACACAGAGGAGACGCTTAAGGTGACGACGTGGAAAGACAAGGACATTGGAGAGTTTTGGTGGTGAGGGCCGAAAAAACGTGATTGCCACAGAATTGTTTTTACATTACCGGCCTCCTGCTCAGCCCATTTCTGGATGTTTTCCTGTTGTTGTAAATGCGTTTGACCCGAGCAATCTTCTGCTGTGTGTGTGAAAGGCAATCTCCGGGCAAAATATCTGGTCCCAATTTTCCTGACTTCATGTCTGAAAGCGGTTTAAAAAGAACGCAGCCCCAGTCTGTATCCACTGGTCTGGGTTCAGTCCGCAGGGCAGGCAGAGGTGCGTGACCACCTTCACCCTCTCTGAGCTGGTGTACAGAGGCAGCCAGATAGTGTCCTCTGACGCAGACGAGTCAGCAGCAGACGCCTACGATGAACATTAAATACACAAATTAATAGAAGTATTCAGAGTTAGTCTGTAATTAAAGTATTACAATGATAAATTATTGATATCTCCAAAGATCCATTTTTCTCAACGTAACTTGCAAATTAGATCTGGATCTAGTGGATTTAAATGGGTACAGTTGGGCCTTGGCAGAGGTATGCAATATTATAATGTGATATAATCATTAGTTAGTTGCCACCTGACTGATGTGCTGATGTTTAAACACAATGACATACCTGTGGAACCCAGGCCATGTGGCAGGGCGGCACCGCTGACACACTGGGAGAATTGTGTTGATTCTCACAAAGACGGACACCATCAAAACTACAACCCTCCAACTGCAGACCTCCAACCTTAAAACAAGAATAGAGAGAGAGAGAGAGAGAGAGAGAGATTAGGTGAAAGGAGGAGAAGGCGACAGGCGGACACACTTCGCTGTCGCCACATTAAAGAGGCGTATGTGTGTCAGTGAAATCAGTCCAGTGACTCAGGGATTTTCCACAGTCGGCCAGATACACAAAAAAGAGGGAACTCTGGCATCAAGTCAGATAAACACAAGTGACGACTAAATCACCATAATCTGAGGGAGAGAAGACGAAAGAGGAAGCGAGAGGCAAATTCAGAAAAAGCTGCATTGTGTTTGTGTGTGTGTGTTTGTGAGTCTGTGTGAGTGTGTGAGCGTGTGAGTGTGTTCATAGAAGAGAGCTCGTTGCATCTCAACAATTATCCTCTTTCTCTTCCACTGTCAGATGTCTGAGTGTTTCCCTTCCCGCCCTGCAGCTGCAGCCTCTCTCTAAGCACCCACACCCTTCGCCTCTCTCTCTCTCTCTCTCTCTCTTTGTATGTTTAAAGTTCACGTCAAGTCGTGCCCAGTTTTATTGGCTCGACAGAAATGAAACAAAATCCTTGGAGTATTTAAATTGCAGACGATATAATTATATCACCATCAAATCAGAGCTCGAAAGGCAAAGGAATGAAGAGCGGTAGTGGGTTTGTGCAGTGTGTATGAGCTCCCAGTTCTTTAATTGTAGGAATTTCTGTCTGTCCAATAGATCAAAAAGCAACAAGGGAGCAGAGATTACAGCTGTCGGAGACACAGACTCTCTAATGGATGTGCAGAAAACTTTTCTTTATTTCTCTCTCACTCTTTTCTCCATTCTTTCAGTGTCAGCCTTCTCATCTGGATCCATATACTATTCCAACAGTGTTATATAACATCGGTCAAGGTCTTTATCTTTCTGTTTGTCAGCAGGATTACGCAAAACCCACTGGATAGATAACCATGACATTTGGTGTAATGGTGCAGTGTTGGTCAAGGCGGAACTCACTGGATTTTGGTGCAGATCAAGGACCCCCCCCCCACACACACACACACACACATACACACACACACTTTATTTTACTTGCTCAAAAGTCATTACTCATGAACCTTGATGAAAAAAGTGAGGCATTTTTAAAAGACATTTATGACTGGGCTTAATAAAAATCTGGATTGAACTGTGGTTTCATGAGGGGACTGTGAAGCCTTGGCAGAGGTATGCACTCTGCTGAGTGCTATTCTAGTTACATTAAATTCATCACTCAAGCTGCTTTCAGACATGCACTGAGCTCCGGAGATCCTCCTGAGGGGAGTATGTGAGAACGCAAATGTCCGACTTAGAGCCTCTGGACTTTCTGAAGACTTTCTCCGGCCAGCTTCCTAGTTAAAAGTTTCACAGAAACTTCAGAGGAGCTGATGTGAGAACACAGCAGGAGATCCTCGACAGGATTCCCCTGAGCAAATGAGGGGGGTGATAAAGTTTCTAACGCGCAGAAATGTAATTGTACCTTCACTTGCAGTTTGGCCTGTGCGATGGGACTCCTCCACGTTGAGACAAACACCAAACTATCCATTGAACAACCCATGGACCTAAAAAACAAAAACATGTGGTTAACTTCAGTATTCATGCTCTTTAGGTCTCCAAGGTGTGTTCAGACTCACATGCAGGGTAACGCCTGCAGTTTCAGTGTTACCTGGCTGTTTCCTGTCTCAGGGCATTGAGGAAGGTATCAGGGTGGAAGAGCTCAGACAGGTCAAGGGTGTCTGAAAGAAGAGCTTGTCGACCTGCACGTTCCACCCAACTCTGTGCGGACAAACGCACACAGACAGACACACAAAGTATTGTACCAAAAGAAAATAAGCACTCAAAGATAACACAGAAATTGGGAATTATGTCGTTCTTACGCAGGAGTCAGGTGGACAGGTCGACTCTGTTTGGTTTACAGAAAATACATATAACTGATGTCTGTGCTGTATTAAACTCTATGAACTTACGTAGAGAAGGTGATATGTCAGTGCTGGTTTCTGAGTCAGTGTGTAACAAGTGTTTAATTTCCTCTTGTCCTTTGATCACCGCAGCAACAAGCTGATAACACTGGAACCCCAATCATTTCCTAATGGAGTTCAGTATATTGGTGTATACACACACACACACCCACTAATTCACTGTGCCAGTCCCATACATGAGTTGATAGTGTCATTGACCTTTTAACACTTAATTCTAATCAGTTCACCTTAAGTCCAAGCAAACGTTTGTGCTACATTTGAAGAAATGCCCTAACAGTGTTCTGGACATATCTTGTTCAAAATGGGACGGACATAAAAAAAACAAAAAAACCTACCATCACTGTCGCAGAAGGAAAGAACACAAGGAGTGAATCTGAATGACTCTGGACAGGAGCCTCTATGTCTCTCAGTGTTGATCCATTTGTCCTTATTCAGCAACATCTGCTTTGAGCAGGTGCACAGCCTCTATCTGTGTCACTGCACAAACCAGTTACGTTCAATAAAAAACATCTCACGACTTCAGTTGAAATAACTCACAAAGATATCGGCTATTATTTTGTATTTTGTTCTTTTTCTCTGGAGCACCACAACTGATATCACTGCCCTGATGACACTTGCAGCTGACAACACTAAGACAGATGGAGGCATATTTAAGCCGCGAGACTTTACCTAAGATTGAGGTTTAGTTCTTTCCTGGGCCCTTTTTTTGCAGTTAACTTTTGAATGTGTCGTTTTTTTCTGAATCACCATAGAAACTGGAGGGATTTGGAGGTCAGCTGAAGTAAATTGCTGACAAATAAGGGCAGAGTGAGAAAACCTCGGATCCAATCGCTTCTTTAAATGGAGTCGTTTTTAGTACAGTGTCAGTCGGCACTGGCTTTATGCATCAATTGGGTTGAACATTATACCAAGGAAATAACACAAATGAAAACCCAAACTCACATACACAGAGTTGTAGTTAGATATGCGTGTGCACACACCATCATGCACAGAGAAAGCTATTTGGCTGGTGTGTGTATAGGTATGCAGAGTGTTTACTGTATGTGTGAGAGCATTTTGAGTGTTTTCAAGGTCGTCCTGCACGTCTGGGTGCAGTGCTGCACTGTTAGCTGTTTTCTTTTCCTTTTTTCTCTTCAGCAGCTCCACACAGCAGCAGCTCTGGCCGACTCCGCCTTTATTAGACTGATTAGCTTACAGGACACAGACACACTGCTAACAGAGATATCACTCAGTACTGAGCAGACAGTTAAGGACAGTGCAGCCTCCAGAGAGACACGCATGAGGACAGATGGAGAGCAGGTAGACAGGTCGGCCCGCAGACAGAGAGAGGAGCGAGTGAAGACAGACGGGAGAAATACGCACAAACAGATGTGTGGGCAGGAAGAGAGACAGAGCGTGGCTCGCCCACACAAATAATGAAATGCCTCAAATTCCCTAATAAATAAATAATTTCTGAATGTGTGTGTGTGTGTGTGTGTGTGTGTGTGTGTGTGTTGTGATCTGCCAGAGCATATTGAGGAAGGCGTGCAGTCAGACACAGTGGAGAGGAGACAGAAAGTCGTTCCAGCCAGAACCTTTGTTTCCTGGCACTAGCCACAGGCTGGTACTTCCCAGAGCCTCATGATTTTATTTATGAAGTGCTTTTATAAACATTAGAATTTTTTGGTCAAAGCTTTAGTAACCACATTGCCCAAATCCCTCTTAAACTATTCAAATCTGAGTCATAACTTTTAAGTAATCAATGTAATTCTGTACTGCAAAGCTCTGTAGTCTGTGGCAAATGTAGGATGTTTTAAGACCTCTGAGGTGAAAGATCCTATTCAGAGAATTTTATACTATAAAATCCTCTAATATTTATCACTAGTAGTGAACAAGGCTCTCAGAGCGATATAAATTCATGAAGGATTCAAATGGATCCCTCAATCAGGACACTAATGCTGATTAGAAAGTTTCCTTAAAGCTTCTTCCCAAGGGCGTCTGGGTTTTGTAACAATTTCTGTACTAAAAGTGCAGAAATGTAGTTGTTGCAGCTGAACAGATATTTCACAATATGTCTTTTTTGGGGTGGAGATGCCTGATAAAAGCAGGCATGTGTGAATGTCAGTCCCTGGATGTACCTGAATGGCGACAGCCCGTGTTACCACAGCTCTGAGGTACAGCATTGGCTCCTCTGGTCCCTCCCATTTGTTCTGCCATGTTGAAGGACACTAAAACACAAACAGGCACAAAAAGAACGGGACTAAAATATATTGAGAGCCATTATGGAGAAATACAAACCCAAGAAATAAAAGTGTCAGTAAGAAAGAAAGTAAACCAAGATTTTTCTGCTGTTGACATTCGGTTAGCGATGTCGGGCTGCTGTGTAGTAACATGCATTCGTCCCAGAGAGCCACAGTGAGCAGGACAACTACTTTAAAGGGAAGCAGCTAAAGTCTGTTTAAAAAGTTACTACATTTTTACAGCTGCTTGATTTGTGCCTTGGTTAATTCTTTTTTACACACAGTTACTAAACTTAAAGGGTTCATTCGTCAACCGTAGTAAATACTCTATCTCGCCCTGATCCAAGCAGTGTTTCTCATAAATTATCCCCATGTACACATTTTTCCTATGTGCTGTGAGCAGAACCATTTACAGTGTTATTTGCAGCTGGCTCACTCGGGCTCTCCTGCTATTGTCCATAAAGATTTTACTGTCCACGCAAACAGTCAGACCTCATGGTTTCACCTGCAGTTGCCCATCTACCCACGAGTGACAGATTTAATGATTTCTGTGGGAACTTCTGCAGAGAAAGTGAAAATAAAATCTTTAGATATACTCTTAAATGTAATCAGTTCGTCCTTGGGCCATGTTCCACTCCCCCACACACTTCCATGCGGATTGGTTCAGTGAATTTTGTGTGATCTTGCTAACTGACAAACCATCAAAGGCTGATGAGAACATATCATCCTTGGTAGAGGTAATTAAGTGATGCCCTGATAGTGAAGTATGGAATGTGAATAACATGTGACCTCAACTTGACCCGTAACAATGGTGCATGTCATCCCCTTCTCCACCCTTGTTTCCTGTCCCCTCGAACACACAAACAGATAACAAGCACAACGCTGGAGCCTGCAAACTCATTCCAAAAATACATTTAAACACAGTACTCTGTCGTAACCTAGGAGACCAAACACTGTGGTCTCGCTCAGAATTAAGTGACAAATGCAATTTGTATTTGTAGGTGGCAAAAGAACACTACCCCGAGGAGACAAACTCTGGAGAAAGTTGGTCTGTGTTGCTTTCTCTGTTAAACACTGATCAAAGAGTCGCCTTTCACACACTTTCACACACGCACACGCACACGCACACGCACCCACACACGCACACACACACACACATACACACACACACACACACTGGGAGACCAAAGATTGGGAATTTTTATGTGATATTCAAGCTTTAAGTGATAATGAAACTAATAGGGAATTGATATGTCTCTCAGCTGTGAGTCAACTATTCAGTCAGTCTCCAGCTGTGTGTGTGTGTGAAACACTTTAGTGAGTGAGGAGATAAACATGAAGGGTTTGTGTTGCTGAAATGTCTCTGATTGAAATACCAATGTCCACTCGTGATAGGTTAGACAAGTTAATAATGACAGGAATCTCTAGAATTACCGCCCTGCAGTTCTATGCCTCTGCCAACCAGTGCAGTTTCAGTCTACAAACATTTTTTTTCCAGACCCATATGAGGTCACCGTGATCTTTGATCTTGAACCACTGAAATTTAATCAGCTAATCTTTGAGTCCAAGATTTGAAGCGATTCCTTAAAGACAGAGTTGAGACAAAAGTTATTTTATCAGGTCACACTGACCAAGGTGTTTGACCTCTCAACACCAAATTCTACTCACTTTAGGAGTTCACGAGAACATTTGAACAAAATATGAAGAATATCTTATTCACAAGAATAGGATGGATGGATTGCGACGAAAACAGTGACAGACGAACCATTGAAAATATACCAATTACAATATTAATTTATCAGTTTCAAACTAATATATAGTTTGATGATATTTTACTAATTCCAGCTGTATTTGATGAAATCTAAACCTTTCAAGGCTTCAGAGTAGATATATCATTTGCGAACACTCGTTCCAAAATATATTTAGTCTTTGTCTTTGGTAAATTCATAGCAATTACACATATAATCTCAGGAGGAATAAATGTGTGTGTTTACAAGGCAGCTCATTGCCAGAACATTTAACTGTTGGAAATAATCGCCATGGTAACTTGCTTCATCTTTTCAAGTAAAAAATATGGTTTGCTGGCAAACTAAAGTTTTGTGATTACAAGACTCCTCTGACCACTTCTTACTTCTGATCATCAGTTTGCATGAGATATAATTAGTGATATAATTAATCCAATTGGCACAAAAAGGTTCACTCACGCCAGATATTGCTCAACCTTTGATCAAAGAGCCATCCCTGCATCAGTCACCATGTCTTCATATTAATGATCTTTCCACTGACTAAAGGCTGTCCTGATATTTATTTCTGTTATATGGCGCTGCTTACCTCTCTCTGATGCTTGGGTAGTTTCCAAGTATCTAATTATTTTTTACTGCACAGTTGAGGACAGGGGCAATGGGGCTGATCCCTCCAGAGCAGTGCCTGCCACACTTTTACAACATTATAACTCCAAGAGGTTCATTTTTCCAAATGTACATTATAAATCACATCAGCAGCACTTTCTGCTCCTCTTCTCTGATGGAAAGCAGGCTAATCAGTAATGCTTAGTTAAATCAACATCACGTGTTGTCATATATGTCAGCAGATGTCTATATGTAATCAAATTTTAAATACACAGCCTCGTGTAGAGAACACATGTCAGACTGTATGGGATTCAATGGTAGAGCCGGGGTAATCCATTAAAATTCAGTGGCCCAGATAGAGAAACTTTCCTCAAGTAAAGTACCTGGAAAATCACAATGTTGAATTATGATTCAGTGGAATGTACTTTGAAATATTACGTGCATAACAGACACAGTTCTGACACACACACACCAAACCAAAATGAGTATCATGCAATTTTATTTTAACAATATTAATGTGAGTTTTCACATTGAACTTGAAGGAATACTTCAATAAAAAATGGTAATGCCCTTTTTCTCATTTCTAATATCCAATAGATTTTAAACATAAAAAAGTAATTAATTTTTGGAAGATTTAAATAAAAACTGTAAATTAAGTCATTCTTGTTAACTAATATTCTTTTCACCATTTCCCTCTGATAGCTCCCAATTTTGTGTTCAGTGAGAAAAGTGAGCTCTAGTTTGTCCTTTCAGAATTTGAAATCTGGACAGGATTGGAATAGTGTTATTTCTGCCACAGGCTCGGAAAACATATGAGATATACTGGTTTTGAACCGCTGGTTTAAAAATAAATTATAAGAGTCTGATGAGTCTTGTGTAAAATGTCTTCCTTAGAATACCTATATGATTTAGGTATTTAAAAAGTTCAAATATTTATTGTTGCTTTAAAATATGTCTGCTATGAGGGATACTGGAGAATGGTATTATTGTAAAATGTGCAATGTTGCATACTGACATACAGAAGCATTAGGCAGAGGAGAGCTTTACTCTTTTATAATGCTAATTAGTGTTGGAAATAAAGAGTCTCATAGCATAGCACTGATAACTCATACCAAATAAAATGGATAAATTTATATTACCAAAATAGTATTCAAATACAATTTTGGTTGCTTCGTTTCACTTTGTCACTGTGAGGTCTATTATTCCTAAATTAGGAGAAAGTGGCTTCTTGTGTCGTCTTTTTGACACTGATGTAAAACTTTGCCTATCAGGGCCAGAAAACAAATTTGTTTTTAAACTGTGCTGCTAGTTAACTTAGTTTGTGGTTAAGAATTGGTGGTTTGGCAAAATGTACATGATTTTTTCAGCCAATGATATGATATATTATTAATATACTGTTTTACATACTGTGATTTGCAGAAATATTAAATATCTGGGATACTCTAACTTTCAGCCTGAACTAATATTTATGTACCTTTATTAATCATCTCAATTTATAAAAAGTTGAAGTTGTACTGAACTTAAAAAGAACATTTGCTTGATTATCAATCTCATTGAAATGCAGTATTTTGACTAGGCCCAACACAGAGAGAGGGAATATTTTAAAAAGGATCATAGATATGATCAATAAGGAGAGAAGCTGTGCTCACTACGTTGGGTTATGGGAAGTGTTTCATCAGATGAATCCAATGGGGGAAAGAGGAAATAAGAGCTCATCTGTTTTATATACTGGGTTGTTACCTGGGTCAGCCAAACTGCACTGTAAGGTGTCCTCATTTGTGGAAACTGCTAACAGATGGACACTTAACGCCAAAATATGGAAATCATACATTTTTTATATCTCCTTTGGTTGATGTGATTCCACTGGGTTCACTATGACCGTGGGTTCTGATTTAATGTAGTGGGTATAGAGTTGATTAGAGTGACTGTATGGCTGTGGTGTTATTATGTAAAAACATAATTATTTCTGTTTTTGTTTAGTCTCACACATGAATAATTTTCTTTAATTCAAAACATAACAGTGGATTATAATTTGGTGAACTGCATTCGTCTGTTACATAGTTCAAGCAGGTTATGTTTTCACCCTGTTCTGTCTGTTTGTTGATTTATTTGACAGCATGAGGACTCAAAAACTACTAAAATTGATTGACATCAAACAAGGTGGAGGGGTGGAGCCTGAGCCTGGGAATAATCCAATAAATCTACACTTCAGATCCAGACAAATCAGATATTTTTATGCAGCTCAGGATCTATGGGTAAATTTAGTGTAACTAACACTAACCAACAGAACAGTCCTGATTCTGAGGAATGTTTCGCCTTGGTTGAGTTGAGATTTTGCATGTAATGTCCATTATATTTGTTTGTTTTGCTTATATTTGTTACATGAAGAGAGGCACAGTTAGAAGCATGGTAAATATGCCGTCAACACAGTATCGTCATTTATTTTAAGCCTATGTTTCCCTTCACCTGGGTAATCAACCTGAATACAATGAGGGGAACTTTTTTTTACTTTATTTTCACAATTTGATATGAGATATCGAATGTTTCCCACTGTATATACCACAAACACAAAGCAGCATGTTTATATTTTCAGCGGCTCTCTCTTCTTACCTCTTGATTGAGCAAGGCAGTGGCCAGTTTCTGGACTTCAGGAGTCAGCAGCTGTGTCCCTCGGATGACCTTGCTCAGGGCAGCCAGAGATTTGTGGATACTCTGTAAAAACACTTGCATATTATTTCATATTCTATGGCAAAGTTTGAGGGGATGTGTAGCTGCAGAGTTATAAATCATTTGATTGCAGAGTTGTTGCTCCTATGACTTAATGTCTGATATACTTTAATTGTGGCCACAGATAATTCACTTTTATAATATCATTTTTATAATTCAAAATTATACAATCCTACAAATCTAAAGAATATGTATTTTTAGCAAACCTGGACCAAGCGGATAGCATTGAACTGCTCCAGAGCGATGAATGACAAGACTGGTGAGCCATGACCCTCTGCAGGCGGAGCCACCTTCTGATGGATCAGTGTAGAGCCCTGATAGAAGGACAAGAGACAGAGACCACATTAGCCCCATGACAGAAGATTTAATATATAGAATAGAAAAATAAAGTAGATAGATAGAGTAGATACTGTATAATGATGGATAGACAGGGCCAGTGAGAGATATGAAACTGTCATGTTAAAATACATAATCTCACCAGACCGACACTGCATTTTAATAAGGGAGAAAATGCTAAATGCTAAATACTGTACTTGGTCCTTTCACAACAAGAAGATGTAACCAAACAGGAAACTGTTTCTCTCTGACTGAGGAGTCGACCGAGAGGACAATTTGTTCACATTAGTTACCACAGAAATCTACTGTAGGTACACCAAGTGCTTATGAAAACAGAGGAACACAAATGTCGATATTTTGTTGTATTATGTTGCAGATATCACACTCTGTACTCGCACCCTATTTTGTTTTCCCACACAAATGCTCAGCAAGAGGAGGAAGCAGGGGGAGAGGAATGGTGGGTCTGGATAGAGGAGTGGAGACAATGGAAAGTGAGAGATGAATTAGACGTGAAAAAAAAGCTGCTGGGGTTTTATTCAGCTTGTCTACGGCTCTGCTGTTGTCTCTATTCAAAAATGTGACTAAACAGCCAAATAAACACTTTCTGCTGTCTCATGAGTCTCGCCTCCATCCAGACTGAATACAGATTTACCAAAATCAATACAATAATTTCTCTATACACAGTCTATACACACACACACGCATTCACTTGCAAATGCATCCAGAAAAATACACCAGTTCATACACACACACACGTACGCTGTATACAGTATCACAGACTGTATAAAATGGATGCATGAGTGCTCCCCAGAGGTGAAAGAAAAGCATTTTGATTGGCTGGCTGCGCAGATGTCATAGACCCACCTCCTTCATGTTAGTGGATGGGACATTGACCAAACTAAAAAGTCAAAGTAAAAATCAAACTGTTTCTCAGGGATGGTTTCTGTCATTTTAGTTGTTATCACACGGCTGTTTGTTCAAGTGTTTATTTTCCTTATAAGGTCGGTGAAATGTCAATAAAGAGTTGAGACTGACACGAGATCGGTCAAACCTCTGTTTCAAAGATAATTTGCCTTCATTTCTTGACAGTAGGAGGATATGAAGACGTGCCATCCATCTCTACATACAGTTTATGGTACACAATCATAGAGATGTGCACTGAACATTGATCTTCATAGACTCATGATGAACATGCACAGACACGAGATATCAAGCTCCACATTGTGGCAGAAAACTATCCACTGACAGTCCAACACGGAGTTCACTGACAACAAAGGGCCCGTTAATTGAAAGCAGCCAGACATGGATTGTGATCTATGGGAGAGCTAGCTGGTGATACAGTGACATAGGCCCAACATAGGTCCATCATTCCCCTTTCAGTAAATAGGAAATAAAACTGTGCCTGCGAGGGACTGAGAATATAAGTCGGAGAGGGGGAGAGAGAAAGAGAGGAATAGGCACACATGAGAGAGGGAAGGGAGAGCAAGAAGGTTCGTAAATTACAGCACGAGAGTGAATATAAGAGCGGCAGAGTAAGGCAACAGGAATATGGTGGCTAAATTATTTAATGTGGAGGTAGATGTCCTTTTGATTTGAAAGGTGCTGGTCTCCAGGCAACCACACATGGAAGAGCTGCTTGGCCCGAGGAAGCCAGTGGTTACCGCACACCGTGCTCAGTTAGACTCTACTAATTTCCAATTAGCTTTCACAGCTTTTAATTTGGATTAGTTGTTGCTGCACGGGCAATGTAAAAACATGATTTTGCATACAAATAAAGACTCGTGGGGAACTATCAAAGAATACAAAGAAGTCAAGAGGACGGAAAATCAAACAGGGTTTTTCCTCCTGTTCAAGCGTAAATATAAGGCAAATATTAGAGGTTAGACAGCAAAAGCAAAGAGCAGAGAGAAATGAATATATGATCTCCAGCAATCTTAACACAGAGAGGTCTTTAAAACAGTTTAATCCATCTATCAGGCAGGGCTACAGGGACAATTAAACAATATCATTAGTTATCACTATATCATTTAAATTAATAGCAATACACCAAAAGGCCAAAATAAATCGATGTATCAATGATGCTTATGCATTAGCATCATTGATGTACCTCAGATTGGTAAAATGTTTTGCTGTTTATCAAATGTTTGTCATTGCTAAAAAAACTCCACCTTCACTCAGAATTGTTTTTAAACCTAACATAAATATAAATGTGTCAATTATCACGATTATTATCGATATCAACTGGTATGAACCTTTTATCATGATATCATTTTTGTCCTTATCGCCCAGCCCTACATTTAGGACTGACATGATCGAGTTTGAGGTGTTGACAGCATCAGTTAATGGATTTGATCTCCAGGAATCTTAACAAAGCGTTCCTGTGATTACAATTCCAATTTCGTGGCATGAGGTCAAGAGTCATGGAGAGGACACTAGGAGAACTTTATAACAAAGCATGATGAAATGAAGTTCAAATTGATAGAGAAAGCTTTGGAGATTGGTCTGCAGAATTTTGATTAATTTAAGAACAGTTTGTCATCTCTCATCTTAGAGAGAGAGAAAGAGTTAAAAAAAAAGAAACAAAAAAAAATTAAGAGCTGACCTGGTTGATTTTCTTCCACAAGTTGAGGACAGGTGAAAGTCCATTCGACCAGAGCTCCCTGTCAAACTTGGACCCAGTTGCTACTGGGCGGCTCAGGACACGCAGCTGGGAAATCACCTGTGAAAAAATCAGTTATAAACACAAGGAAATTGTCCAACTAAACAAAAGTTTTATAGACAAAAAGAGTAAATGTGTCTGTTGAATGCATACTTGTAAAAAGTTGCCCAAAAATAAATCTAAATTTCCATATTGTTCCCAACTTCCTTCATATAATTAAGAAAGGCTGATCATAAAAATATACATTTGCAACATCACATTTCTGTCAAAGGTTGTGTCTTCTGTACAAAAAAAATTCAATAATTATCAATTTATGGAATAAATACACACTTTTACAAATTTTAGCTCAGGAAAAAGTTCTTGAAAAAAATAACGATTAGCCTCCTTGAAACCCTGAAAAAAAATATCTACATATCTGGTGGCTACACTCTCTCACTTTTTCAGGTCTGGAAATATTAGTGTACAAAGGTCCAGAACCCAAACACATCCTATCAGCACCTTACACACCTTATCAAACATGCTTAGCTTCTATCCAGACACAGTGAGTGTGTGTGTGTTAGTGTGTTGCGCCAGAGGCAAAGTGTCTGATAAATGGCTTTCATTTGGTCCAGAATAACTCTTTACTAACACCTGCTTTATCTTCTCTGCTCAGGAGGGAAAGTGTGGGTGTGTGTGTTTGTGTGTGTGTGCGTGTGTGTGTGGGTGTGTGTGTGTGTGTGTGCAAGTAAATGTATGCAAGTTTTTATGGAAGAGAGAGAGAGAGAGAGAGAAGGAGGGAGAGAGAGGGAGAGAGAAAGTAAGGGGGAGGGAAGGATAAAAACAGATAGCTAATCTAGAACTTCATCCTGGTGAATAAATGGGAGCAGCTGAGATGGTGATTTGAACCACATTGGGGTTCAAATGTATTTAAAAGATATTAAGATTTATTCTTATCTCAACCACCGAGGACCAGGCAGAGGCTGCATTTACTGTCATAACTGACTGGAAACTGAAATGTTACCAGACAATGTCGCTGTGCAAGGAAGTCCACTTTAATCTCACTGAGTGCAGTCAAATGAGGTGAGGCTTTCACTTTAAATCAGTGTAATCCAGGATTGTCGATTCAGAGTTTTTAGTCAGAGTAATATTTCTCATGATCTTAGTCAAGAGGATATTCAATGAAAACAAATAAAGGGCAGAGTTTTAAAGATATTTTGACGACATTTTGCCATTATGGATAGGCATGAAATAGGGAGAGAAAACCAGGAAGATTTCGCAACAAAGGGCGAAGCGGGAACTGAATCGGCAACCTCTGCAGGAGGATATATGGGTGCTGAGCAGAATTTTTCTTGTTACAAACCCAAATATCGATGCTACTATACTGAAATATATAAGCTAAATATAAGCATCATGAGAGATTTATTCAAAATACACGTTATGGTTTGAACAATTGCTTATTTCTTTACCTTATGACAAAATGCCAATGATAGATTTCCACTTTTGAGTTTCTACTCTTCTACTACATGCTCATGTCACTCGTCTCTAATCACAATCTCATCATCATCACATTGGTTGTTTCCCAATTCAGGGGTGCTTCATTCTATGCTGCCCCTTAGAAACAGGTCTGGGCCAAAATGAGATGGGGTGGTCTACAGAGGATTTCTGTGATCACATGACATACACTTGTCACAGAGCTGAAGTACTGAAATGACGAAAGTTTGAATGACCCTTTTTTAATATGTTTACCATTAGCTGTTTGGATGATTAGGTCTGATCCTTAAGAATGGGATGTGTCGTCGCTTCCCAGCGCCATTTCTTCGATTCGTCAAAGAAGCGCAATCAATCCTGGGATCGGTTGGCCCGAGAGAGATCCTATTGTTGGAGCCTGTGTTTCACGAGGTGGAACAACACATTTGTTGGCCACATTTAGAGGAGACAGTCTAGTTGTGCCACTGTGATACTATCGTTCTTCAATTGCAGCCTCTGAAGGATGCCTCCCCTTAATAAAGGCACAGGTCTGTAAGTGCAAGAGAATCCTCTCTTGATATTTCAGACCATTCTGACCCATCAATAAACTCATCATTTATTTTGATCAAAACCAGTGATTATCCCTCTGTGATAAAGTGACCCACCCACAAACAGCCTTTGGGGAGAGAGAAGGCTATGAAAGGGGGAAATGGGGGGTGACAGAGTAAGATAGAGAAAGAAAGAGCATGAAATTGAATGACAAATGACAGTCTGGGGGAGAAAGAGACAATGACATATGGGGGAGATAGGAGGTGGGACACACACGGACACTTGTGGGACTTGTGTGGATGACACTAGGTTGGTGGTTCAGTCGACCACACTAACAATATGAATGCGTCACAAATGCATTAACACCCACACAGGGACTACACACACAAGCTGTAATGTTCTGTATGGTTGCTGATGATAATTACACAGCAAGACACAAAAATGACCACCATATTTTTTGTTCAATGAGCAGCTCTGTTATGAAAGCAGTGATTTTGCTCTTGTTATTCAGTAAATACTGTATGTTACATAGAGTGTGAATCATGCTAGAGACAAACAAGAGGTCGGTTGCAATAACTGAGCAGAGCAGTCAGCCGCTTTTTACTTTTCATCCTGTTCCTCTTCCACATTGTTTTTATACCTTCGATCCATTTCTTTTGTTGCAATCTTTCTCTTACACTTACACTTACACTTACACACACACACACACGCCCACACAAACACACAATTATGGCATTGACTGAACACATTTGACATGTGTGAGACTGTTGCGTTGAGTTTCATCAGAATCTGCAGTGGCCATCAACACAAACTTGTACACATGTGCAAGCGGGCAGACACACACACACAAACAGACACACTCACATACACGCACACACACAGCATTGATCCTACGTTGCTTAACTTAGTTTCCTTGCCTCTAATCCACGGCCCCTCAACTTCCTTGTGCATAACCCCGATCTGTGTTCTGATTGAAACCTAATATGTAGAAGTGACATTTTTAATTATCTTGCTCATTTTATATGACACTCATATAAATATATACTATTCAGCTACATTAAAACAGGCTACTGGTTTTCATTGCGTAGCTGATCTGGGTATAAATCCTGGAGGTTAAACGTGCTCCATTTAAACAAATCCATGTTTACAAATCATCTCTAACTTACACATCTAACCACAACCTCTTGACCAAACACTCTCTAAACAGATCATCTTTTCAATTTTTGGCAGACTGTTGAGCTTTGCACTGTACTATGAGATATACTATTGCTGCAGTCTACACATTTTAAAATCGATTGCCGCAACGCCACATATTGACCATAATAATACAACCTTGACAACGATAAAAGCAGACATGATCTCCACTGTGATGGATTACCCATCTGAACCTGCCTTCACGTCTCTGCAAGGTGAATTTTATTTCGTAGTGAAGTAAATTGAAACGGATGTCTGCCTGGTATAAGGCTTTAACCTTAAATTGAAGTCCTGACCCTAAAATAAACTGCTTTCATGTCTCCAGAAGGGAGGGGACTGACGGCAACGTGACTGTGGCTCTGTGGGTTTGTATACAGGATACACACACACATATGTATAAAGTCACACAGTCCAACACAAACACACAGACACACACACACACACAAAGATAACGTCATACAGTGTAACAACAGGTTACAACTGTGATCTGGTAGAATAATCACTTCTCTAATTTAAGTATTTAAGAGTTAAATTGACACAGATTGGCTCTCAGAGTAAAAGACTGAGACTTCAGTTTTGGCAGGAGCTGCTTGTTTAAATTAAATTAAGAGATGCAGAGATGCAGATGCATTTTATTATCCCAAACACATGCACAGACATGCAAAGGCACACTCATGCAGGTAGGGAAATTTGACCCATCTGTGTGCAGGACACACAGAGCAGTGAGCAACTATGTACAGCGCTCGGGGAGCAGATGTTGGGGAAGTAAGGTGCCTTGCTCAGGGGCACTAGACAGGGTCTAGACAGACTCTTGGATTTTTGGGCAGATCAATCCAGGTTCATCTTTTGTCGTCTTTCTGTGGAATCGAACCAGAGACGAACCAGAGACCTTCTCTGCCCATAGTCCAAGTTTCTGCCACTAGACCACCGCCTTTGACCTGACTCAATTAGTAGAGCTCTGTTTAAAGCTTTTTAAATTGGAAAAAAACAGTTTGTGTAGAGGGCAGCTTCACTTGCTGATGTACATGGTCAGTCAGTATAACTTAAGAGGCCTTATTCTGACCTGTTCTGAAATATCTGATCACACGAGGTATCAAAATGCATCCTGAATCTGACTCTTGTGACCAAATCTCACTTCCCTGCTCAAATGAAAAGGTCAAATGATGTTGTCGGATTTTACAGATGTGTTCATTGTCACTATATGTGTGTGTGTGTATGTGTGTGTATGTGTGTGTATGTGTGTGAGTGTTCGAGCTGAGTGAATCAACAAGATTTGTGCAGGTGTGTGTGTGTGCGTGTGCAGTTGCACCTGGGAGCTGATGATTCTTTGGGAAGATCTCTCTATGTTGGCAGGCAGACCAAAGAATGCAGGTCTGTCGTCCTCTGGGAGATGCTCTATCATGCTGCGGTAGTCCTGAGTAGACACACAGACACATACAGGTTCACATACAGAGATTTTTAAGTTTAGTAATATATATACGAAGTGTAAGAGTGAAAGGGAGATGTGAATATGATGTCATGGTTCTTAGACAATAGACAACCCTACAACAGTTTTACATTTCCATGCAAAATATGCCTGCAGGTAGTTTGGTATTGTCTGTAATTAGTTGTGTTGTTTAATCCTTATTTTGTAAAAACAATAACTTGGCATGATTAAAGTCTACATTTCCAAAATATCCATTTTCATTTTGACTTAGAAAACGATCTCTCGCTGTGCAGTATGCTAACATACTCTTAATAGGACTCCAATGACCAGGCATCTGATAAACTGTTGTAGGTACATATGCCCACATATTTTAAGTCTATACTAAGCTACATTCACAGAATATAAACTATATGCACAACAATACGAAAGCAACACAAATCGTGGGAAACAAACCACATTTATTTGTAGTTGCTACTTTATAAACTAACTTAAGATGAAGCTAACACAAGACAGGCTAATGAAATTTCGATACAATGCAGAACACAAACACTAAATCCAGTCGATGGGGAGCTTTAATTGATTACCATTTTCCTTTTGGCCAATGCACTTGGGACTATTAGGGTGTGCATACAAGACATTGCACCTTAACTGTTCAGCATAACAAGAGAGTAGTGCTTGTGTTTGCCTCTGTATCTAGAATTAATTCCTCTAACATGTTTAGGAGCCCTACGACATGTCTGGCTGCAACGCTTAATAAGGTTTGTTGCTTTCCAACTGTGTGTTATGCCACAGTGTCATTCTGACAACCTACCAATATGCTGCAAGAAGCTGGGAGGCTGATCTGAGGTGGAAGGAAGCGTGTTCCTCCGCTGCTCTTCCTCTGAGCAGCGGAGAGGGATGGTGAGAGGAGTCGTGCTGAGAAGAACTGCTCCAGGTAAGAACGTAGGATGCGGAGGTCAGAGGGGTTGTCGATGCGTCCACCGTAGATGGCACTCTCCAGCAGGCCGTGGACAAACTCCCACTGGAAAGATTTACCACCTTGGAAGTACCAAGACAACACAGGTACACGTAGAAAGCTATAATCATGTGTAAGGACAGAACAGAGGGTACGTGGGCACATATATACAACAGGCATTGAAATGCAAATGCTAACTTTTTCAGGTCATGCTCCAGCATGGGTGGTGTTCGTGTAAGAGGTAAATGATTGACAACTCCACAGATTCCACTTTTCATTACCATATGTGTTGTATTGAGATAAAGAATTTGTAGATCTGTCCACTGCATTGGGATCAGTTTCCAGCTCTCTTACCTTCAAAAAGACTGTCAATGATCTCAAATCCAGCGCGAAGGTCCGACATGGAAAACTCATAGAATTTAGTCCAACCCTGGCAAAAGCAGAGAGGAGGGGAAATAAATACAATTACTATACAATCATGTCACTGCTTCCATGACTGTTCATTTTAGTTCGGAAAACATCCAGACCATTGGGTCCGGACTTTCTCCGAACTGTGTCTTTCACATATGAACTATGCAGGTCCTCCGGGTCGGACGCGCTTATGAAGTCACATGTTTTTGTTCAGAGCAAATTGACATGTGCATCCCTTATCACCATACATTTGTATTGTATTATTCAGTGTTGCATTCCTCACATGTCAGGACTGTCAATGCGCCCACTTGCGCACTGTGAATTCCCTGGGCATAATCCTCTGGTATTATCACATAGTCTCACTTGGACATCCGGAGAATGTCCAGGGCCTCTCACTAACCCTAACCCTAACCCACCCCTTCCTGGTTAGTACAGGTGAATATCCACAGTTCAGTGCATGTCGGAAAAACGTTTATCTTGGTGTACACAGACCTGAGAAAGTAAAGGTACCTGTATACTGTGTAGTCTAGAATGTGTTGTTGTTTGGCTTATCATCCAAACTGAAGAAATGCATTGGCTCTCAGTTTCAGGCTAAATGTCCATCAGTAATAGTACATTCACACATATTTACTTGATTTGCTCAAATGTAGCAGTTACAAGAAAGTTAATGACACCTTTCAGAAACCTAGTGCAACCAATAGTTTTTAATAAAGCCCCAAAATAATGCTGCAATAAATTGCTGGAGGGGAAAACTCTACTAGCTGTAGAGTGAATACTACTGCATATTACCAACTAATTACCGTTAGATTACCATTCGCTGTCTTTATCTTTAATGCATCTAATCAACAGCGAAACTCAAACGCATCCTTGTGTTTGTGCCTGTACTTAGCGCTGACCACTTGTGATTAGATCACTCAGGATGAATGTAACAGTGATCCCAGGTCTGAACCTTTTAATTAAGGTTTTCTTTTACAGGCATACAAAAATGACAACATGGACGGACTAAATTAGAAATTGGATGGAGGAAAGTGGCTGAAGCGAGGAAAGGAGTGAGTAATGGTGGATGAAAGGAGCTGTGACTGTTTCAGTAATGAGATGATCATGTTTTTGGAACAGACACCACATTACAATCGCAAATGACAACACTTACCAGACATTCAGTGATTTAGAGAAAGAAAAAGAAAGAGAGAGAGACAGTGCAATGGTGGTCGGGAGGCATACTGGTACAAGGAAAAATCAGAGGACAGAGAAGGAAGCAGAGGGAATATAGAGAAGGAAGAACAGGTCCACAGACCCCTGTGCGATTTACAAGACACATAAATGCTGTATGTTATGTGGGTCTATATCATTTTATAAATTTTTTCTCGAAACATATCAGCAATGAGGGCAATGATTAAGGGAGAGCATTGGGACAGAGCCTGAGGACATAGGAGAGACAGCGAAAGAAGAAACTAGAGTGCATTTAATTAGAAATACATGTTATATGCTACAGTTCTCCCTTGGGATCACTGTTTTACTTGGAGGGTTCTGATTGTTTGTTGGTAAGCACCCGCCCGAAAAAAAACTTCCTGCTGTAACTGCAAACATTTCTTATTACTCCATTAGACAATTTGACCGCTCTTTGGCATCACTGCGGTACACACACACACACACACACACACACACACACACACACACACACACAGACAAATGAGTCCCAGTGCAGCATAACACTCTGCCACACACTGGCATGCTTGTAAAAGGAGCTGTTAAAGTTGACAAGAGGAAACATGACACAGCAAACTGCAGCAAGAAGCAAGTAATTACAGGTGCAACCACATCTTCTATCGCCTGTGTAAAAATGAGTCCATAGCTCTGTCTAATGATGCTCAATGACAACAAAAATATCACTGATAAACAAACCTCAAAGATTCAAGAAGCTTTAATTACTCAATACTATTACTTCCTATCTAGACTGTGTATAGATGGACAACATGTGTCCACTTCAAAATATCAAAGTCCCACCAACATTTGTGTTATCAGAAAAACCTAAAACATGAATAATATGTGAGAAAATGTAATTTTACGTGTACTTTGACTTTTTTAGTTTAGTCCATGTCCCATCCACTAACATGGATGAGGGAGGTGTTAATTACCTATACTGCAGCTAGTCAACATGAAGCAATCACACCAATTTGGCCTAGATTTCGGGAACTGTACATTGTATATACAGTATATACTTCCTATATGTTCTGTTGATCAAATGGTGAGAAAGCAAAATGTGAATATGTGGTTTTCAAGATTTTGAGGGGACAAGCTACGACTGTATATCAGATCTCAATGTTTACCTAAAGATAACGGGTCCTTTGTATTTGGTATAAGTGAGTGCTCCCTAACTATATAATAGGCTGGACATCATAAGGCAGTTATGTAAAGTACCACTTTGTTCAGAAAACATTCAAACAAACCCTTTTGTTACTCACTGCACAATGTGAAGGCAACACCACACTGACTTACTAAAATAAGGAGATACATTGTGTCTCCTTATTAAAACTTGTTTGTACAGAATGTCATGCTGTGTTTACTGTTGTTCTGGACAGCCACAGTCCAAACAGGGAGAAAATATTGCTGCCATACAGAGTGGTGAGCTGTGATAATGGTTTTAACTTGGAGGTAACTCCATTTTTTGATAGTCCCTTCTAAAAAAGGTTTCACCAAAGGGATTGTATAGGGAAAGGATGAGGAGAGAGGACTGTTCCAAAGTCTTTTTTTGCATATGTTCTTAGTCATGTTGACGAACAGGCAAAGTGCCTGCAAAAGCTTACATTTACAGTTGCACACACACACAAACATAGCCTTACACACATGTACAGAGACACACACACACACACACACACCAAGAACTCTTTAAGATAATGAGGACACTCTGTTTTTTATGCTGGTCAGTCAGGACAAAGATCATTGATCTTTGTGCTACTTTTTCCTTTACCCTTTCAGTAGATGTCCATACATACAGACTGTGACTTTTACTGTGCTGTGAAAAGACACACAACTGAATATCCTTTTAGAAATTTGTCAGAACCAGGAACCTGAAGGGCCACTACACTCAAATGTATATGGATAGATTTATAAAATGAACATCAAAATCAACTTCCACAATTAATTACCTGGGTGTAACCAGCAATGTTGTGTACTGCACATGTGACTAAATACAGTTTACATGTACAAATACCAAGAAGCTTCAGCATGATATTTAAGCACATTCTCATTCTTTTTGATATAATACACATGTACTAAAGTATGTTCATATGACAACAGCTAATGTTCATTGCATTCAGGTTGATGTTCTACATAATCTAGTGGCAGCAAAATTCAAGCAAAGAAGCTGATTTAATTGATTTTTTGTGCCTCTTTGTTCTGCTTCAACTGTTATTTTGCTCCTTTAAACAGCATTTTAAACTTTCAGCATATTTTGGATTTATGTCCTGAGATGAAACTGCAGAGCTATGACCAGTTTGGTTCATATTGGTGTGTTGGTGTATTTTACCTGTGGTATGTAGTTCCGTCTCTCTTGGCAGACAGCATGGAACCAGGCCAGACAGAACAGAGACTGAGCTCTGGCCAGGACGCCTCCTAAACACAAATAATCGACAGCATGTTACAACCTGACTAATGACAATAATCAATCAATTATCAGAGTGTCTTTGTTTTAGTAATCAGTAAGACAAGTTACTTATTTGTAATTATTCATCAACACGTTGTTTTCTGTTAGAGTTCTTGAAACTTAGGGGATGCTTAGCTGTTTCTGCTTTTTAGAAATCTCTAAACTGACAAAGAAGATACATCGTTAGTACTGGGATGAATTGGAGAAGAGAAGAGAAGAGAAGAGAAGAGAAGAGAAGAGAAGAGAAGAGAAGAGAAGAGAAGAGAAGAGAAGAGAAGAGAAGAGAAAATAATCAACAACCTTTACTGATCTGCTCAGGAGTCCAAGACTCATACGTCCTCAGCAGATTCTTCTTCAACCCAGGAGGAGCCTGGAGATGGGAAAAGAATGGGGATTAGATATACAGACAGGGAGATGAAAAGTTGAGGGAGGGCAAGTGGGGGGAGTCCAGGTGACTACAAGGACATCAAAGCTATGACACAACCAGCATCCCAACTTTTGGGTGGTTAGGGATATTTAAAAATGAGATAGTAAAAAATATTTCTCCCATCCATCTATAATCTGTGCTCCATATGATGAATGACATCAAAACCAATAAAGTTGTCTACACCATGCTGAATCAGTTTGACTTCACAAACAGCAGCTATACAGCAGGTCAGCTGTTAAGTTGTGCAACTGTTTCATGTGAGCTTCCATTATTGGGAGACTGTGTGACTGAATTGGGAGAATTTTGAATCATATAATCCGATATGTGTGCCTGGCAAGACAAGAGAGAAGGTGTGAAAGCCTTTCAGGGATGAGGAAAGAGGAAGACTGAGAAATCATATAAAGAGAGAGAAGTCCTGCTCTGAATGCAAAAGACAAGTTGATGTTTACTGTAGGTCACTAGGATCAACAATTAATGTCAGAGAGCTACAAGGAAATCCTATTAACACAGTGTAAAAGCATTGACACTCAATAACAATTATACCCAGGACAGGCGCGTGAACATCTGCCGCCATAGGCGGAACATTTTTATTTTTGCCTCACATACCAGCAACAACTCACAAACGCCAATATGCTATAATGCTAGTGCATTAGATCAGTACAATCTAGGGCAATGCTAGTAATCTCAAAGTGCCAACAGTATTAAAGTATGCATGATGCAATATGCAGGCATTTTGCGGATCCATATCATGATTCAAGACAGCACATTTAAATGTTTTTCTGTAAAATTATATTCGGTTATGATGTACGTGACTAACTTATAACCATTTATCTAGTTATTAATCAATGGTGTCAGATCATGAATCCAGATCCTCCGTCACTTTGACACTGAGTCCTGACTGCATGCGTTGTACTGAGCCGTTAAATACTGACTACACATTTTTCATGTTTGAATGCAGCCTCGCAAACTCTCGGGCGAATCAAACAAATTCTAAGTTGCTTCATGTACTGATCAGGTCCTGATAACTAGTGATGAGTGTATTAGTTCAAGGGAGAGCAGGTCCGAGTGGAGGAGGACACAGGAACAAACCAACCTTCTGAAAAATCCAGCCTTTTCCTACTACCCGAGACAAGATGTTTTCTTCCTCTGAAAATGATATTCATCAAACTGTGCAGATGTAGAGAAGCCCTGTGTTTCCACTGTTCTTCAACAAACTCACTGACCGGCTGCTTCACGTGAACGCTCCTCTGATCTCACTGTGTCCCTCTGAGCGAGTGAGTGGGGGTGCTGCCCGGGGCCTGTGTGTGTGTATGTGGAGGACACACACACATTTTCTCTTGCCCCCCTGGGTTTCACAAGATGGCCCATATGATGATGACTCAAAAAACGTGAGCGGCGTTCAACTGATTTGTTCAGTTCAGCGTTTCGACAAGTACGCCTCTATGGACGCGCCGGCAGGGATTATACCACAGGGATGAATAGAAGCACAGCCCATTACAGAGAATGATGTCTGTGCTCTTTTATATCAACTAAATCCTTTCAGTGACAGTGATAGAGTGTATAAATCTGCAAACAAATTCAGCCTTTTCCAACTGCCTGAGATAAGACGTTGCTCCTCTGAAAAGGATATTTATCAAACTGTGCAATTGAAAAAAACATAAAATATATATATATATATAGATTATTTCTCTGTTCATTTGACCCATCTGTCAACAATATTCTCTTTTTATGTTACAAACAATGAGTATATGTTGAGATCAGTTCACACATTTTTAGCTTTGCCTAACATTTGGTAGCTCCATCTGGAGGTTTTGATAACACACAGTCCATAATGAATATGTATTTAAGTTGCCAGATTTACGACATATGTCATCAAGTCTAGTGGATAAAACCTATTTGCAAGGCGCAAACCTTTTTTAATATCGCACATCCCCAGACCGTCTGAATTTAACTTGTTTCAGCAGCTGCAGAAGAGTTTCACCAGATGCATCAGTGAGTGTTTACACCCAGAACAATTCAAACTAACGGTTCAGGTACCTGTTTCTTCACTTTTTATCTCACATGAGGTAACTTGATTCTAGTTCTAGTGTGGGATCTGACATCTTGTTTCTGTGTGGTGATTTCAGCATGCAATGTCATGTGCTTTAAGTTCACATTTATTACTATTAACACTACTATTGCAAAGGACTGTTAATCATACCTTTGACAGATTAGCGATTATCATTTATTTTCTTGCAGTCAAGGAATGATCTATCAAAGGGCCTTGGTTACCACTGGGGGATGGATGCATTCAGGACGTGTGTGCGTACTTGGAATGTCAGTAAGTTTCACCCATGAGATTGTTTGTGTGTGTGTGTGTGTGTGTGTTTGTGTGTGTTTGTATCAGAGAGAGACAGAGACATTCAGGGATAGGCTGTTTGTACAGCATGCTTGGCTGCTGAAGTAGTTAACCCCGTGAGCATAGCTCCCATCAGAAACACACTGCGCACTAAAGCACACAACACACAAGCTGCAGGCTTCTGTTTCTCCTAAGGCATATATGTGACTACACTGCGTGTACAGTCATTATTCCATAGAGTGTGAAAAAGACATATGGCTACGCTATGTAGAAACATGTAGACAGTATACGGGAAAACTAAAGGAAAAGTTTCAACACCATGTTTAAGATGCGATTAAGATGCAAGATGAGAGTGTAAGTCAATGTTAACCAACACTTAATTTCACTGTCAGAAATGCTATAGGAGTACTGTGTGTGAATGTGTGTGCTTGAGTACCTCATAAGTGATCTTGAGGCTGGACTGCAGTAGTATAGGAGGGAATCTGGGGTGAACTTCTGCCGTCAGCCAGAGACGGAAACCCGCTTTGGGACGCAGCACATTAAGCTCCTGTAAGAGAAAGACGTGCGGAAATTAGACTCATTAGCTAAGAGATCAGAGGAGGAACATGAGGGCAATATGAAATGAGACCACTTGTGCTGCATCAGGCTAAGGTCTTCACTCAAACCCCCCACCCCCCTAGATATAAACACACACACACACACACATGCACACACATATATACTGTATTTCTAATCATAAAAGTCACTAATGAGTTGGAGCGATTGGAAAAGACTTCATCCTTTGCTGAGACATATCGTCAGCCACTGTATTACGCAGTTTGATCTATTTTAGGGTTGAAAGGGGCTGGAGTCGGAGTATATCCACCAAGCTGATTTAGATTCAGACACAGAGCCGTCTTCCTCTGAGGTACAAGTTCTAACCACAAAGTTCACTCTAGTTCGCACAGACCAATTTTCATTCCAAGAGTAAAGTAAATAGTTCACACTGCACTGAATGCACTCTTTACATTAATAACCTATCTAACAATGCACTGACTTAAATGAAAGTAGCTTAAATACCATTCACAACAGTTCAGACAATCTTTTTTATTATATATACATATAAGGTTTAATTATCAAAGTGAGTTGCATCGGTGTATAGGAGGTATAAAGTAAATACTCACAGTAAATACTAACCCTAACGCGAATAAATGTCCTCTTCTCCTTCTTTAGATTTTTCTTATTAGATTCCCTGCATATTGATAAATTGTCCACAATAACATACCATTTATACCTCACTTTTATAAATATGTTCCTCTACCTCTCTATATACCTTTCTGCTCTGTGTCTCCATCTCTTTCTCTTTGTCTCAATTTCCAGCTCCCACCCCCTCCTTCTCTTTTTTACATTCATCCCCCTCTCTTTCTATCTTTCTCAAAGATGTGGATAAAAATAGAATACGGGCAACGTAGGGTCTTGTGTCATCTTATTGGGAACTCACACACACTAGCAAGTACACACAGTCACACAAACACTCTCACACACATGCACACACTCGTTCTCTCATGGAAGCGAACACAATCCAGGAAAATCTGAGAACACATGGGATTCTAAGAAAACTGTCTAGCTTTTCTCTAATCTCTCTGTCGCTAATGTGTCATCAACCAGAATTCCACTGGAACCAACAAGGGTATTGTTGGAAGATGCAAGGCAGAGCCACTGCCAAAGAAAAAATAGGAAGATAGATAAGGCAGAAGTCAGAGAGGAGAAGAAAGAGCAGGGATTCAGTACATCAAACACTATCTTTGTCAGAATACAGGCATTACTATTCAGATGCAGATTGGGACACACAGCTATTTGCACTCATATACTGTAGATAAACAGATTGTGTATTAATGCCTGATGCTACAGTCTCAATTTGAACAATTATACCAATACAGTTTATATTATGAGAGCTGCTATAAACAGTATTTCCTTTAGTTATTGTGCTAGATAACTCTGTGCTATATTCATCATTTTGAATTTGGCATACGACTGAAAGTTAGATTGAGCAATGAATTGAAAAGATAGATCCATAAGTGGATGGATGGAGGCAGAGATGTGAAAAATGAGCGACAGGAAACATCACAAGTGGTTGAATATGAGTGGAAAGGGATGAGAGAACATCTGCACTGCCAACTTCAATTATGAACACTTTCTGCCCCGTTTTACTTACTCCTCTCTCTAACTGACCAACTGGTTTAGGGATGGAGGGAGTGACTGGGGAGACAGATGGCAAAAAGGGGATGGGAAATTGTGAAACTACATTAGGAGTTAGAGTAAATTGACTGAAACAGTAAAACAAAGCCCTCTATTTGGTAGAATATCCGCCTGCCTGCAGAGGCTCAGTTCATCTTTTTTACTACTTCCCTCCTTCAACATCTACTGTTTCCTAATTCATTTTTCCCTCTGCTTCCTGTCTCCCTCAATCCCCTTGTTGCATCACTTTCTCATTTCAAGCTCGACTGCTGGGACCTCAACCTCATCGGTCGCTGGGCAAAGAGCGAGAGGAAGAAACAGAGACAGACAGACAGAGCAGGAGTTTTAGTTCAAAAACATAAAGGGGTACAAAAGGAGTGCTGAGAAAAAACTTTGGAGAAGATAGCTGACATGTAGCGATGGAAACAAGTGGAGGAAAAAACAGGAAGAAAACGCTAAATTAAATGGGTGGAAAGAAGACAGAGTGGAGTTGAGGTGAGGAGGGACCAAAGTAAAAGACGACAGCTGTACTAAGCTCTGGTTGAAGTGATGCTGGGAGCACAGAAGACTCTGGACAGGAGGGATCTCTGGCTACCCCCAGGACACGCAAACCACAAACACTAAAACCGCGTACACTTTGCAACTCTCACAAACAGGTGAGGGTGCATAAAAATAGAGAGACACACACAACATGGGCCAATCACTGCCAACAGCTGTGCCTCATAGTGAGATATGACCTGCTAGAGTTACACAACACTAAACTGAACCCTAGTATAAGCACCTGGACACAAAAAGACGAACAAAAATAAACCCGCTCAATGTGACACAAACGCACACAATAATAAAAACATACAGAACAAACTTATTGAGGGACACACACAGTTTTACACTCATAACATATCTAGCAAGAATGATACAAACATATTACACACACACGTTTTTCCAAAGAGAGAAAAGACAAACACACCTGGCCACAAACTAGCTACACAAACAACAGCACAGTGACTAACATGAGCTGACAGGGGGAATACAAAATGTGTACGTACAGGCAAAGGTAATTTTAGAAATGGAAATTTAAGCAGCCAGTTAAATGTGTTTGTGTGTGTGTGTGTGTGTGTGTTTGTGTGTGTGTGTGCTTATTAAACAGTGCTGTACTCAGTATTATAGATAAACACTGACAAGCAGAGTGAAACTGAAAATTGCTTTCAAACTTCAAAGGTACCCTGTGGTGTTTTGGACTTATGAAAATGGTATTGTTAGAGCAGATCTCTAACCTGAACAGTCCTGCACATGGCTGCACATTGTTCTTCTCATCAACAAGTGGTGATAGCATGTGTAGATATGCAGCAGGGCTCCATTCATTGCCATGGAAGAGGACAGTTAATAAACAGATGTAGACGATGTAGGTTTTAAAATACCTTCTTGGTTTAATAGTTCTCTTTTAAGGGGAAAGCAATCTGTTTGACCTGCTTGTTGGAGCTTGAGGACACAAACCATGTGTTTTGGTGAGTAACACTGACTGTTAAAATAACTTTTGTTTGTTTACAATAAAAGTTCACGGAGTACCTTTTTATACTTTTTAGTACAGAACATCCTCCAGGGCCCCCCTTTCACCGACCTTCACACTTACAGATTCAGTGCGTAGGATTAGGATACTGGTGTCATCTAGTAGTGGATTTGCAGTTTGCAACAAACTAAATACTCCTCACTGTCCGATACAGCATAGAGCAGAACCTACTGTGGCCTTTAGGTTAGATGAAAATGTGAAAAGCCCATTATAGAGCCAGTTTTTAGTTCATCCCTTACTACACTAGCATGGTGGCACTACACTGCCGGCTCCATGGAAGAGGACACTTGCTCACACCCATGTAGATAAGGATTATGCCAATTATTAGGTAATGAAAGGACACATTTTCTTAGATTCAGGTGAAAATATAGTAGATGGGTGTAACATTGACTAGTTTTACTGGAAAACATTTTTTAACTTATTTTCATATGTTCATTTTATAAGATATAGTACACAATCCTAACAGTTGCTTAAATTTCCTGTCACTACATAATATTTCATTAAACTGGAAATTTTATCCAAACTTCTATTTATTCCATTAGTGCATTCGACATCTATGAGTGTCCATTCAGGGTTCAGCCTCAACAAACATCCCTTGTTTAGCCCAAATTGTGCGCTAATCATAATAATCAAAAATCGATAATTACATAGTAAAAAACAAAACTCTCTCTCACACACACACATAAATAAATGTAAACAAATTTTACAAATAGCATCACTAAACACACAAAGCACCTACTTTTTCCAGGAGCGGTAGCCATGCAGTGACAAGGTGAAGGTTTTTCAGGCAAAGCCAGTCTCCATTTCTGGAACATTCCCTGAGTGACGCTACGGCCACGTCGGCCTGTCCCTGCCCCATAGAGATCTAGACAGATGGAGAGAGTTGTGATTATGGATTAGTATGAGGCCGGGAGGTGGAAAGGTATAAAATTCGATCCGACATTGTAATCTGTCAGAAGTTCGGGACGGATAATTTGATTCAATATTTTAATTCCTTGCTCTCCTCAGTGAGAGTATCCTGCACAGTGAGGTTTTCAATGTGATTTTTCCCAATAGGGGCCCCCACATAGAAGCCAGTAACGCTTAACAAATGTGATTTATATTCATATTTAACTGATGTGATTTATAGTAATGTTATATAAAGTCCAGTAAAAAAACAACTATAAACTGCACAGACTTTAGCTGATCGGTCAGGGTGGGGGGGTGTAGAGGATGAGACCTCAGCAGGAGAGAACTGATGCCGCAGGGTGAAAGAAGTATCTACCTAGTTTATGCTGAATCCTGCCTACCTGCTGAAAATGACACAATCTTTATGGATGTTTTAACGGCCACTGGTGCTGGTAGGTTTTCTGATTGTTAATCTGACTGTGACAAACAGTCAATGTATTTGTGTGGAAGAGAGAGGGAAAGCGAGGCAAAAAAACATTTGTTTTGAACTTTAAAAAATAAAGAGTGGATCCCGTGATTTGGTTAGCAGTATTAACAACAGGATGTTAACCTGTACACACAGTTATCTCATAGGGGATGGAGTGATGGTTGTGATGGGATGGCAGTATTGTCAAGTTAATAAGGGGGGTGCTTTTTTGGACATTTTGGTTTAAGGGGGTAAGGGGATGGCATCTCCCCCTTAATCCCCCTTTAAATCACTTCAAAATGTCACCCAAAGCAATGGTATGCACCAACTTCTAGCTGTCTTTAGATTTTACAACTGATGAACTCCACTTGCGGACAATTATGAAGAACTAAATCTCAATCTAACGTTCACCAAGCTGTATGTACCAGTGCACAAAAGCCTATTGTGTAGATCTGATCTTTGTATTGTGTTGAAAAAAAAACGGACTGCATTTGCTTATCTGCCATGACAGCATCTCCAACGTTATTCTGTTATTCATTACCTCATGATAGTTATCTCTGCCAATGGTTTCTGCTGCTAGTTCTGCAAGCTCCTGGGATGGATCTGCCCCAGGAGAGATGATGATCAACACAGGCTCCAATTCCAGGGTCTCAATGTAGAGCCGCCGCAGGTTCAGCGGAGGGGGGGAGAGCTCTTTCATACCTGCAGAGGAGAGAAAGAGTAGATTGGAAGAGAATGAAGGGATGAGGTGTGGGCGGGAGAAGTGGATAAATTTGATATGCTTCTCAAAGTCACTGGATATACTGCAACGAGAGGGAACGGATAAAAGCAGAAGTGGGGTTAACGCCAGCAAGCAGCAGCAAAGGGCAAGATGGAGACATGGTAGTCAAATCGAGTGGGAAAAGATGACAGGGAGAGAGACAGGGCAAGAACAGGGAGGGGTAGACCCTGCCTAATAGGGGATGATGGGTAATGGAGGTTAGGGGGGAAAAAATGTAGAATAAGAGGTAGAGCATAAAGGAGGCAATGATGGAGAGTAAGAGGAAGACACTGAGAAACAGAGTGAGAGAGATTACGAGGATAATGTGCTGTGCATACTGAGTGCTAGGTATGCAGCAGTATTCAACATATACAAAGCAGGAGAATACCTTGTCAGCCCCCTGGTGTTGCAAAGCCAGGCTCTTTGTATCTGTGTCTAAGTTTGTGTGTGAGTGTCTGCATGTGTGCGTTTGCTCACTGAGCATTGGGCTCTAATCCTGCTGTAATATATTGTATTGCAGATCAGATATGAGTTAATAGTGACACACAAGCAGCGATACGGGCACACACAGTGTGAGCAGCCGAGTTAGAAATTCCTCTGTGACGTTATTCTTGCATGTATCAGCAGACATACCTTTTATACTCACACACGCAAACAAAAACGCTCACTCGCACGCCCACACACACACACAGCGCTGTCTTTCCTGGTTAAAAACAACTGCCCCCGACTGAACCTTCTTTTGGTGTCTGCTGCCAAATGCAATCTGCTGCACTAAAGTACACACATTTGTGCACGTAAGGTCTTGGAAGACAGCATCTCAGAGAGACCTTTTGCCGCATTACCATGGCAACACAAAGAAAAACAGTCATCTGACCACATGGCTTGTGATGTCTGATTGCAAAAAAAAGGGGAGAGCGTGTACAGATCGTGCACGTGCACAAATCCATACACAACTACCTTGGACAGGGCAGGTAATCAGCATTCGTGCTGCAGAGCAGCATCGTCTGACTGTGAATAGCAAAGTTCACCTTGGCTTTTATGACACACAATCAGGCCAAAGAGGAGCCTAGAAAAACACTGTGCAGTCTCGCTATGGTTCAAACACAGTTTAGGGGGAAAGGCACTGAGAGGTTAAGAATTAAAGAAGTGTTCTATCGTTTTAATAAAATCAGTATAATGGAAAGGATACATTTTAAAATTCGATTGGTCTGATTTCTGATAAGAAAAAATACTGAGAGACTGATAGAGAGACTTATTTTTATGCTTATGTGAACAGGGGGTTTGTGTTTTTGGGGAGTAGAGTTAGTAAGTCAGTGAGCATGCACTGTCTGAGTGTGTGTATGTGTGTGTGTGTGTGTGTTCACTCAGGCATGCCTGTGTGCATGAACAGTGCCCAGGCCTGGACCGGGAGGATTGAGTGAGATTAGCTGTAAGAGGATTACAGACTATGCCTCATTAGCATACTGATTCACTGCCAAAAACACATACACATAAACACAAAATCTTCTTCTCTCTTGCTATTTTTTGTATCTGTCTCTCTCTCTTTCATTCAGACAGAGACACACTCTCAGCCAACTCATGCACTTGTTCACACACACGCACACACACACTTCACGTTTATCACTAGGTTCACTTTGTGTTCAAGGAGTGCAATATGGTGATATTGCTTAGTAATATATTAAAAGTGTGTTTTAGTATAACTGTACAGAGACAAACAAGAAGAGACTCTTAGTCACGCACATATTCAGAAGTACACAAATGAGACGCACAAAGAAACCCAGACAAACGCATTGTCATACAGATAAAGCCTGAACCCTCATCATGCATGGCTGATTCTCTGATGGCCTCATTTACATAATAAGCAGTTTGTCAGTGTCATATAGGTTGTGGCAAAAAGAGATAATTACAACACTCATTACATGGACAAACCACAAACCTTCAAGGACAGAAAAACAGTGTAATTGACACTCATAAATACAGATAGATTCTCGTCCTTACTGAGCCAGTATAATTAATAGCACTCTGGAGCAGCTGCACAACAGCTGACACTGAGTTTCAGTCAATAGAGCTTCTGCTATAAGTAGAAAGCAAGGCAGTCAGAGTACTGGGATCGTTCCTTCTCTGCCTACATCTCCTCCCTTTCATCCCTTTTTGCATCCACTTCTTTTTGGCTGAGTCTCTATTGAGTGTCCAATTTCTAACATTTGCAAAACAATTTGAGTGCTGAGAAAAACGCTACAGTTAAAATTGCAGCCAATCAGTTCCAGAAATAAAATTGAGGGAAATGTGGTACATGTTGTTGAAAGTAAAGTGCTAGAACATAGAGCAAACTCCAAAGAATATTACATTCTTAGATTAGTTTGGTTTATGAGGATTATTCAGACTGCAGCACACACAGAACTGAGTCTGCAATGTGATTCCTCTTTTACACAAATCAGCTAGTAAACATGTTGTTTGATTTCAGCTCTGATTTTTTTTTCCCCACAGTAAGACATATTCATCTAAACCCTAGCAACATATTGGAAACGGGGAATAAAACACACAAAACTAAACCTAACCCCAGAGGAAAGCAGCGTGGAGACCAGTGCCACTTTTATTTCTCATATGTCAGTCCCTCTTACGATCTCTGTGGAAAGGATTTTAGATTTCTTGGATTTCATGTGTCCATCACTGCCGATCTGAGCCAGAGCAGATCAAAAAACCCTGTGTCTGCTGCAGAGACATTTGACCCGGGAGTGATATTCAATCGTAGGCTTTCGCATTGCAGACAAAAGCCTGAGCCTAATGGGTGTTGGTGTTTTTTTTTACCTATGGAAAAGGGACTAAAGTGATTTTGTGTTGCAAATTACCAGTCCAACTATAATAATATGAATTACTGAGAAGCTGGATTAACAAAGGTACCTTTAATTTACGTACCAACATTTATTAACTAAGGGCCCCTGTTGAAAAATACTGGGATTCCCCATATTGCCAAGTACACAGGGTGGTTTTCTTATTTCAAATGTCACAACAACACAGAATAGTGGAGACCAAGCTCACATAGTAACATAAGTAGATTCCTTTTGTTAAAGGATGGACAAGTAGTCCATATAGACTGAACTGTCTATCTGGCAGCATAATCACATCACCACCATATCATCCAGTGTTGGCTGCTCCAGTATCAATCTTTTGTTTTCTCTAAATCTGGACGACCTCTTTTTGACATGCCTTTAGTGCTGGGTCATATCAGAGCATCTGACAAAGCATTTTTGTTGGCACATAAATGTCTCCTTCTTCAACATCAGATCCTGGTTTAACCTTGTTGGTGCATTAGGGAGCGCATCACTGTCATAATGTGATTGTTGTGCGCCTCATACAAGGCAGGCATGTTCCATACTGCACTGAAGACAAACAAGTCAGGGGTGACAATTAATGCTGACTGGATCAAATGTGATTCTGTGCAGCAAATCAAAAGGTTGACTGCCATTATATAAATGATTCACAAAAACTTGCAACTTTAGTCAATCAGCCGAAAAACTTTCTCACTATGTCCTATTTGGAAAATGCAATTTCTATGTCCTCACATTCTCATCAAAGCTTTTCCTTGTGACTCGCTCACGTCCCTGTTGGGAGGAGTTCAAAGGCAAATAAAAGATGTGAGCGAGGGAAGCAGTCCAACATCTCTCCTGTTTGTTTTATGCGATTCTGTGTAAATCTCTCACATGCCTCACATTCATCCATGCACACACATTGACCATAGACTGAACTAACTCCAGCATGCATTTGACTTTTGTTGTAGATAGATGATGAGCACTAAATTAAATAAGATTTGTCGTTGGGTGCATAGATCTAATTGTATGTTTCAATTGTTTTCTTTATTTCTAATTTCCTCACCGTAGTTGATGCAGTAGGCAGTGTGTGATAACCTAAATGTCATGTGTTCAAGCCCTACACAGGGCACATATACTTTATTATTGAAAAGAAAACCCACATCATGTCAACAACAATGGCTTTGAAATGAGCCTTGCAGATACACAGCTTTACATTGAAACAGCTGTAATTGATGCAGGAAACTGTACCACTCTAGAGGGAGAGGTACACTAGTTTCCAGTGAGAAAACACTATTGCTGTTGTTTGCTCTTCCTTTAACGTATTTGCCCTATAAGCTGCTGCTGTAAACAAACACTTGCTATGATCACACTTTAGACATGAGAGCCCCCCTCTTTTGGCATGGATTAGCCCTGGGCCATTTCAAAAAGCATTTAAAGGTGAATAGAAGCTTTGCCCGAGCTATTTGCTGTGTACATACGTTGTTGCCGACAATGCACTGCTCAGATCTCTTTTTTTCGTTGTTGTCATTCTGTGTTGCTATAGAAGCCTCGTTGGCGCAGTAGGCAGCGCGTCAGTCTCATAATCTGAAGGTCGTGAGTTCGAGCCTCACACGGGGCAGCCTTTTAATACAGAGCACAATTTATGCAGAGATCTAGATTTGCAAGAAACAAAAAACAAATAGATCTGCATGTTGTAAAACAATTTCAAGAACTGAAGTCATGTTTATGAATCTAATCGCAGTTGCAATCATTAAGAGTTTTCCTTCTTTTTAACTTGCCTGTTTAACTGTCTGTAAAATGACTACTGTATTAGGAATAGTGATTAACTGGATCGCAAACAGCTCAGAACCAGAAACCACGCAAACTAAAAGCCCACACAACAAATGATGATCTATCGATGGAAAGCTTAATGTAAGTGGTATTATAAGTAAAACAATCCCACACAGCTAACAGAGGCAGAACAAATTACATATAATTGAATACTAGACTTATAGAAAAAGACGAAAACCTGCATCTTAGTTTCACCTGACACCAATTAGCATTGTCCCAGATACTGCTGGCAGAAGTCAACAAACCATTAGCATTATCTGAACTGAATGAACGGGCTCATTAAGCACAATGAATCAACCGCTCTCAAGCAACATCATAACTGTATCTAAGTGATGTCCCTTATCATATGATATGATATTATGTAAAATAATTGTCGGCACAGTATAAGTTGTAGGGAATACTGCCGATCCCTGTGCACATCTTGCACCTTTGTGAGGTTGGCCCCCCTTGTGATAATTCCTATATTGGTGGAAATATTAAAATAAATATATTTCTTTGTTCATTTGTCTGACCAAGTATTAACAAGAAAGATGAGAAACCTTGTTAAATATCCATGAAGGTGAGACCCATGGGCAGGGCAGGTAGGTGCTGAGTGGGCTGCATCACTATGTTGTGAATGTGGTTTGTGTTATCGTAGTTTTCAGAAGGATATTGTGAATAATAATTGTTATATTTTGTTGTATTCCGGTAGAAATAGTTACGAACCTAACTCCAACAGACTTGGGCAACATTAATGAGTAATAATAATGAAGAAAGATTAAAACTCTAAAACGAACCACTTACCCAAAGCCTGAGAGCCAAATGCTGCCATGGCACTCTGCAGCCGGTCTGGTCTGACTGCCTGAACCAATAATAGCTGAGGAGATGGGAGAGCAAAGAAAGGAAGGGACAAAGTGACAGTAAATATCAAACACAAACGTATCATAAAAGCCCGAAAAAACGGCCTACTTGGAAACACACCCAATATTAAATTGAAAGAGGTTGTAGATTTGCAATTATTATATTTTATATATATATTATGAACTGTACTCAACGTTTCTTCATTAACAAGCAAATCCAGGATGGAAAATAATTGAATTCCTTTTTTCATATTCTATGTTCTTGAAACAAATGTTATTCAAATCTGCAAATTGACAGGGAATTTAACTGAGCTGAAGCAGAACTTTCTTGGCCGAGGTAACATAAAATGTGTGTGGACTTCTGAAATGGTCTATAGATAATGATATATATTTTTATTATTTTTTCAATTTGGCTGATGAAATGAAATGAGTGGTTTTGATTGAAAGCTGACCTGCTGGAAGGGAGTAATCTTCTTGGCAACGGAAGATGGGATTTCCTGTTCACACTGTGAGCTCTGCGAGAAGGACATCCAGAGGTCTGAGTCACTCAAACACACAGACTGGTAGAGGGCTGGGAACGTAGCCTGTGAAGGAAGGATGGCAACAGTTTCAACAGGTGACTGACAGATTAAAACATGTAATCATGCAATTTAATAAAGAATAAATTATTTGTGTTCCTTATAAACTGCAGTAAACTTTTTCTTTGAAAGGATAATGAAGGGATGGATGGATGCTTACTTTAAAAATTGCGACTGCTCCATGTCTCTCCAGATCAATCCAGGAGGGCAACTCCTGCCGAGAGAAGGTTAAGTCAAATTCAGAAATAATAACATGTTTGACTGGTTTTCTCAATTTAACAGATTTTTTTTTGTTTAAAGTTGAATGCTCACCTCCTTCTTAAACATTTCTCCTACGATGGATCCAGTGAAGATGTCCCACTCCTAAAACAAAGGAATAATGATTATTAGTTGAAGTTGAAAGCATCTTTTTTTTATTTAAAGCTGGGGTTGGTAATATTGGAAAAGCTAGCAGGAGCAGGCTACACTACAAAAAATGAAACTGATGAATCCCATCCTCTCCCACCAGCTCTGATCAAGGCTCGGCCCCCACAACACGTGAATGTGCCCTGCCTGACAACTACTAGAACCAACTTTTCTGTGACTAGCTTGTTAACTAATAAATAATATTTGCACTGAATAAAATGATTGGTCGTATTTATTACAGTCCTGTGAGGGCCAGAGTGTAGGCTTTTCTTTTTATTAGATTGCTATATTTATTGATGGCTGTTGGGAACTGATGAGGGTTTCAACAAATATAATAAATGTTTCGGAGGAAAAAAAGGCCTTGAAATCAGCATCAATGGTTGCCTTAACACAGATACAGCAAATACTCACGTTCTCCTGGAAGAGTTCGGGGTGCATGCCTTTCACAAAGTGCATTGCAAACATCAACTGGTCAGCCTGAGGCAGAGAGAAGGAGACAGAGGGATGTCACATATGAGAACATGGCATTTCCCCCTTGTACAAAGCCTAACTACAAACTATGAAAGTCATGGTGGAAAAAAAAATAAAACTTTAGCATCTTATTCACATGAGGCCCTCATATTCCCAGTGCATGATAAGCAGCTCAGCCAATTTATCTGAAGGGTTTGCTACAACCAGACAAAAAGCCCAGAGGACTTCTAGAACTACACTGGCTGCTGTATCATCCTGACACTGTCTCTCATTCTCTCTTATCTGCTGGTCAAGTTTAAGAGAGATAACGGAAAAAAGCTGCTAATAAAAAAAGCTTATCCCTCCACCACCTATGAAGGAAAACAGGAAGACTTTGAGCACGAAACTTCACCGTCCAGTAAATATGGCAGGAAGAGAAACAGGGAAACCAAAGCAGGTATATCCACATTTATACACACGTACAAACAAAAATGCAAACACAATGATGACGCATGAAAGACTTTAATTAATCATTTTTTTCCCCATCACAAGCTTAAACCCTTCTTTAATAACAAAGCTTTCTTAATTTTAATAAAAAAAGTAGAAAAAATTGAATAGTTAAAAAACAGATACGTATATGCAAGCATGTTAACTGTCTATAGCACTATGAGTCCACATGGTTTTTGTGGCCGCTAGTAAAGCATTAGTAAAACCTGCTGATGTTGTGTTTTGTAAAGTGGCTATAAATCAAATGCACAGTAGCTGCTATCACTGCTTCTAGATAGAGGCGCTGTTGAAAATTCATTTGATCAAATCATAAGACAACTGCGTTTGTGTGCATCAATAGGTGTGGTTGTGTTGAGTGTGAATGTATATGTGTCAGAGAAAGTCTGTGTGTGTGTGTGTGTGTGTGTGTGTGTGTGTGTGTACTGCTGCCATCCTGACACTCTGACAGGAACCTCAGTAGACAGTACAACCAGTTATATGTCACACTTAAGCACATCACGACATCTCAAACTACTGTATGTGCACAAGAGATGTACTGATATGCTCAAACACAAAGTCAACACCCTGAATGATTCTACCTGTCACCACGCTCACATTGAGTCCACATATAAATAAGGGTTTATTTCTACCCATCTTTGACTGTTTGCTACTTTAATCCACTAAAAATATAATCTCCTGAGTGAACAACCCTTCAGTGTGCAGCAATGTGCTCAAAAGAAAAGCTTTAATGTTTTGTTGTTGTTGTTGTTGCATCTTCTCTATGGAGAAAGAAGGAAAATTCACTAGGGTGCTACGCAGAGTTTAGAGAAGTGACAAAGCCCACTGCTGTTGCATCTGATTCACTTATTTTGTCACAGCATCGTTACGGAATCTGGACAATTAATTAGTTTTTCCAAAGTTTGTTTAAGGTACAAAGTTTCAAATATTATACACACTGCAGTGTTTCCCACAGAATTAATTAGGTCTGTGTCAGTAGCACAGACCTAATTCAAACTTTATGGATGATTTAAATCGAATCAAGCTGCACCAAATTTTGCATACTGATAGAAATCAGTCCCCTAAATTCTGGATCTGTCCCTTTTGTCCTGATCCTAAATGTGACGGATTCTTTCTTGGTCTCATTTTTCCACAGAATTTTGTTGAGATTGAATTAGTAGGTTTTGCATTATCCTGTTGACAATCAAACCAATGGACAGGGACAAAATCAAACCATCCATGGCGGAGGTAATTAATGGCATATATTTGTATTTCAATAACCTACCCTGTCAATTACAAAAACACTATTAAATATAACATAACTACAACTGATTTTCTCAAGCTATTAGTATTGGATAGACAGATCCAGGCAGGCAAGTAAGCATGATCCCTACACGTTTCGTTCAGTACATTTATTTGAGGAAAATGAAAGCTGCTCCAAATATAAAACATCTCATTATAGGTTAAATGACACAATCTTAAAAATTATATTTCAGGCCTTGAGATGGAACAAATACAAAATATATTTTTTCATGAGAGGTTCAACAATCAATATTTAGTTGAGCAGCCCTGCTTCTTTATTACAGCTTTGATGTATCCAGCTATGCTCAATCAATAGCTTATTAAGCTGAATCAGTTGTGTTTGTGGTGGAGTTTAACACAAAAACAGAAAAGTCGTCCGGGTGCCTTCCACTGCCATGACAACAACACAGATATTTACAAAAAGGTGTACATGGTACATCCTGATCTTGATTAATCGCTCTCTACCCTTTTTTCTCCTTTTCCCTGTGCTCGTCTTTTTGTCCTCCCTCACTAATTATCCACCTTTATCTTTTCATTGGACGCCTCCTCCACCTCTCTCCTTCTCTCCCCGGAGTTAGCTCTTTGGTAACACAGATGGGGGTGTCGACAAGAGCACTGATAATGTAGTCTAGTGTTTCCTGTCTGCTAATAACTGGGCTGCAGCATCTGTATGTATGTAGGTATGTGTGAGAGGTGGTCAGCAGTTCACAGCCCCCCCACAGCCATCCAAACAGACACACAAAGACAGAGGAATTACATTTACTATTTACTGCCTGATCGATGCAACAACTGCTGTGTTAGTCAATATTTGACACTTAATCAGTGTGTTAATGGCAGAGGTTGGACTGGATAAGTCTGTAAATGTGTGTTCATCTAATTGTGCATTTGGTCTAAAAGATCAATAAGAATACTAGTATGCTACTTCTTTTTAAGTATATACAATAATTAAGTGGACCTGCAACAGAAATAAACCTGGCAATTAAAATGAAAAGAAAAAATGTTTTTCAAAATAAGCTAATAAGCAAAATCCCTTATTTCCCCACTCACTATATTGAGCAAACCACTGCATTGATGACAGGAAACTGCAAACTGCTAAAAACCACATTTGTTCAAGTATTTATGTGAGAGTGTGTATTACCTTGAAAAGCGACCGGCAGACATATTCATACACCATATTCTTCAAGCTGGACTCCAAAGCAGCAATCCTGGCTTCAGTATTCTCTACTTCCTAAAATATACACAAACACACACACACACACACACACACACACACAAACGTGCACAAACAATTAGTGAGGTGAGAGATAAAAAGGATAAGGGCCATTAAACTGGGCGAGTGGATGTTAGATTGGGGGATAGTTCATGTCAATGTGTCCGTCCATATCTCTCTTCTGGATAAATATGACCCAGTTGTGCAAGTGACGATGAAATAAAAAGTTAGAAGCAACGTTTTTTTTCAGAAGCGTCCTGACTTTCGGTCACATCATGGTAATCAGACACAATGAAAAATGGTTAACTTGGACTTATTCTCTTTGTTTTTTAATCTTTTTTTAACCTCTGATACACAAATTGCCAGAGAACGATCAAACTAGAGAGTTGACGTTTGTCTTATAGTGTCTTAAATATTTTGGGACTTTCGCCGTTACTGAGAGGACAGGGCAAGAGTGAACTGGGGAGAGGATTGGGGAAGACATCTTTTTCCATTTCACCTTTTTGACATTGTGTATATACAATCTTTGAGAGTCGGGGGAAGACAGGAAGCTAGTTCCGGATTGCGACCAATCCTTCAGCTGCTGTAGAGGACTCCAGTCTCTGTATGCAGAGATCTGGCCCTTTGAAGCATGTCTGAAGCCCCTCTTTTCTCTCCACATTTCACACTTGCACTGTCCGGTCAATAAAGGTCTTTTGCCTTTATTGAGAGGGAGCCCACCAGCTCAACTGGTAGCTTGGGCACCGTGTCTGTGAGACTGGTATCGGACCACAGTGTGTAACTGTCAAAGAATGTATACACACAATGAGACATGACAAAAGGAAGAGAATTAAACACAGGAGCAGACAGATACAATCCAGAAGAATAGGACACAGCTTAGTCAAGCTTCATGTCTGCTGATGTGTTAGTGTGCACATGTTCATATTGTCATGTCAGACATGCAACATTAAAACTCTCCAGATCTTTACCACCATCTGCAACTCATGGCAAATTAAACTTGCTCGTTCAATACAGAAACGCAAAAGTAACAAAGGGACAGAGAGTCGATGAATAAATGCACTTTTATTACACCCTCTGTCACACACACACACACACACACACACACACACACACACACACATACAGTACATAACAGTGGTGACCAGCTGCTGCCTGGTGACATTCTTGGATGACAGCAGTGGCTCTAACAACCCTCAGAGGATTTGGGGAATTAGTGCTCAATCTCTCAACCCTGTGTGTGTGGTTGTCTATGTGTGTGTCTATGTGTGTTTGTGTGTGTGTGTACTCTGGTTATCAGACAGCGTTTAGGGGCTCAGATGGAGAACTGCAGTGTGATGGACCTTCTGTGGAGCTGTCCAGCTGCACAGGTCAGATTGAGATAAACATGCTGATAAAAACAAGCCGACCTCAACTGAATCAAAAACATCTAAAATAATCTAAAAGTAAATGGAATTATCTTCCATATCAAACACTTTTCCTTGTGCTTCATGGCCCAGTGCCAATCCAATTCACACAGCTACTGAACAGAATATGTGGAGAAGTAAGTATAAAAACAATAAATGCACAAATAAATGTCCTGCACAAAACACCCTAGAAAATATAATTAGCTGTACTATGCTCAGCTTACCAGTTGCTGTCTGTAGTCTTATAATTAACGAACAAAGAGTGGATAGGTGTATTTAGCTACCTTAGTTTGAATTGGCTAAGGTTAAAGTAAACATGTAAAGTTCGAACAAAACAATGTTTAATTAATTATGATGATGCATCATCGGGATAGAATTTATATGAGGCTTTTTTTGTCATATTGACCACTCAAAGCGTTTTTTAGTGCAAGTAACAATCATCCATTCACCCACACATACATTCGGCAGCATTAATATCTTGCTCAAGAACACTGGAGTAGCCGGGGATTGACCCACTAACCGTCTATTATAGTGGACACCCCTCTATCTAAAACGAAGCTGTCCAGGTTATCTGATCATTACCTTCAACACTTTTTTGCTTGAATGTTTCTGCAACTTTTCTCTGGGTCATTACAAAGCAAAGACACTGGAAAGTTTATCCTCCACAAAGCTCTGCTTGGTAATGTGTGCACCTGGGTTGGAATGCCCAATGGGCCTCTTCAAATATTGTGGAACCAGGTAAAGTATGCTGTTAAATACACACTATTGTGTATGGGTGTATGACATCAAGTTTTGCCATACTGGTAAACTCAAATATATTAGTGGTCTTACTACTTCAAAGTATGCATATTAGCATTTAATTTATCTATTGGTTGGTTATTCATCCAGTTGCATGAATTTTTTTTTAAATATTTTGAAAGTGTTCAAACTGTACTGTACTGAAAATAAATCACCACTAAGCGTTGTGTGGCATCAGCTCACCTTCTTGGCCTGAAGAGCTCTTTGGAAGAGGCGTAGAAAAGAAGCCAGGCTGAAGCGGTACATGTTGTTGATCTTCGACAGGTCGGTGATGACAAAATACATCTTGCTGGCACTCTCCGCAAGAGGTAAGTAGGCATCCCGCTCCTAAAGTTAAACAAAGAGAAAGAGAAAAAAAAAGAAAAGAACAGAGATGAAAGTGGACCAAGGAGCAACAATAAAAAGACCACAAAATATTCAAGAGATTTAAAGAAAATACATAATATGTATAGATGGCAGGGAGAGGGATTTATTTGAAGATGTATGAGCAGACCAGAAGAGAAGAGAATATTTATTTTAATCAAGATGGAAGGAGAGGGGAGAGAGAGAAAGAGAGAGAGAGAGGGATGAGGATAGACAGCACAAGGTGTGATAAGACAGGAAATGTGAGAAAAAAAATAAAGATGGTGCATAAGAGGAAGACAGAACAAGGGTTGAGAAAATAAATAAATAAAAGCACAGAGAGAAATGTACATCAACTGTTCTGGTGTAACACTGCGCCCTAGAGGGCGGTTATATACTGCCTCTACATTGGAGCCTTGCGTGCGCTGTGTGTGCAGTTTGTGTATCTGTGGACAACCCACATTTGTGTAAAACTCAAAATAAGATGATGTTTGGTTCCAGAAATTACACTTGGGTTCAAAAGTGGAAACATCTTACAGCCACAGACTGCATCAAATGTCCCCGAAAATTCCACATATTCAGACTGTGACTGTATCTCTGACAACTGTAATCTGTGCCTCCCTCTACCTCCGTCACTCTGTCTCCGTCACACCCTTCAGTCTCAATGCCCCCTCTCTCTTTGTCTGTCTCTCGTTCTCTGTCATCAGTGACTCGGAAGAGCACAGCAGTCGATGTGAAGGGAAATACCCAAGAGTTTCCGAACTTCTGAAGAGTGCTGATGATGATTGGTTATGACTCTTTAGTGATTCACTGGTTAAAGTCAATTGTTATTGACAATATATCTTTTTCAGTTTTTCTGTCCTCTATTGTGTTTTATTTTAGCCAGGTAAAGCAAGTGCAGAGGCCGACATGTGCTTGAAGTGTTTTATCACAACTGAGTCGGAAAATGTTGCATCTTGATTACAAACAAACTGGGGTGAACACACAACTTCCTTGGCGGAGGGAATTATTGAATCCACTTAAAAAAATGTAGGCAGCAAAGGCTTTAGATTACATTTTTCAGTTTTTTCGTGTGTGTATGTGAGAGTGTGGACATCTGAGGTCCAGTACCTGGTCCAGAGATGCCTGCAGCCTGTGGGATTCCAGCAGTGACTCCTGGATCAGGGCACTGCTCGCCTTGGTCTGGTTCAGACTGTCTATCAACTCCCTGTTCTCCAGAATATTCCCCTGAGCTGTAGCCAGTGTCTGAAATAGGAAACAGATAGACGGATGAACAGACAGGTACAAACAAAAAGATCCAGCGAGGAAGTAGAGAGGGTATCATTAATAAGTAAGAGAAATGAAAAGAGGAGTATGGGAGAGGTATGTTGTTGTATATCACTTAATTGGCTCAAGTGTGTGATCTTAAAACAGTTGCAGAGGCAAGAGATGCTGTTTTATAATGGTCAGATTCTGAACACTGTTTTATTCTTCTATTCAATCTCTCATCGAATCCCACGAGTCTCCCGCTTCACCCTGTGGAATCTATTCTCTGAAACGAAGAGATTAAAATGTATTCAAATAAATTCACATGAAATAGATGAGAAAGCAGTGGAGCATGGAAATGTCGAGTTGAATATGCTCCTACAATTCTAGATTAATTACATGTCTATTGGCAGTGAAGCACTGACAAAGTGCTTTGGCACCGTGTTCTATTGTGAAAGTGTATATATACATAAAGCTCTTTATGTTTTAGGACTTGGAGGGAACCCACAACATGTCTGATGTTTTGTTTCCACAAGCTCATTACAGGGAATGTAAAATGACTGCTGACGAATTTCAATTCAGAACTTTGACTTGCATCAATAAGTGAAAAGAAAAACAATGAAAGAAAGTTTATGATTGTAGTCACTAGGAAGATTCTTTTTCAAATGCTAAGGTTTAGGGGAAATAATTCAGGGAGACAATTTTGCAATTAACTAGCTGACGGTTGAATGTGAGAGTTCTTGGTTGTCAAATGATGGATTTCCATCCATATCCATGAACTCAGAGCCCGATTTCTTTAGGTATGGTAGCGTTTTTTTGTAAAAGTTCTACCAATCTAGACCAAGAAGAAAAGAAATTTGATTATTATGAAGAACTTGCTGAATTGTTTCCTAAAGGGAACCTTTTTTGTCCCAAAGAGGGCTATTACATAACAGCAACGACAGTGTTACACACTCACTTTCTTCTTTATTGTCTTTATTTATTCCCCCACTTATATCCTTACACTTTTCTTTCCTGAGTCATCTGTGATTTTCCCCAAAGTACACTCACAAAGCGCTCCTCTTTGGTAACTTGGTCCAATGTATATCCAATCTGTCATTTTCTATTGCCTCTGTGACATCGACCTTGCCCAAATATTACTGTATTTTGGGGGGAAATAACTGCCGTTCCCTAGTAACTGTCTGTGGTTAGCTCAGGCTTTCAGACTTGGACATTTCTACTTTCTTTGTACTTGTGTCTCTAATGTCATGTCGTGTCACCTGATAATAAAACATATTTATGTCTCAACATGAAACTAGTTGAAATGCTGGAAAATGTAAATTTAGTAATACCATTAAATCTGAAATCCAGACCATCATGTCGACTGAATCACACGCAGTATGAACAGGTATATTTATATCACATATATGAACTGTATTATATCAGTACATGATTCTGCCCCAGCTTCTGCACCCAAATTGTAGTATTTACTTATATTTGCTTTGACAGTGTATTCTGGGTGTCTGCATGTATACCTCTAACAGGGATTCTTCCAGCTGAGCCAATTGTATTTTCTTGTCTTCCTCTTGTTGCAGAAGTCTGGTTTTCTCTGTCTCCAATTCTGGCTTCTCTTGCTGGATGGTCAAGGCGAGGAGCTAGACACAAACATAAAGACATGGTCTCAGTGGACACACAGCATGACAACACACACCGCAGTATGATTGCAACATACAACATATAGTCTATATATGCACTGTAGTATTCTACTATAAAAAACACTTAAATTGGTTCTTATTTCATTGTATTATTGTATTTGAACAAAACATCACCCCAGACTTTGGCCTTAAACACTGTGAAGTCTTATTAACACTTCTGCAACAAAGTGTGATCAAAACTGAACAAAGACTAAAGATGGTTCTATTCCTGCCGAGCAGTTACAGAAGATTTTGTATCTATGAGTGTGGTTGTGCATTACCTGTCCTCGTAAGCCTGCCCGGGTGGTAGTAAAGTTAACCTCTGTAACCACGGAAACAGCATCGGGGGGGATGAAGGGAGAGGGGTTCCTTGTAGCCAGGAAGAGACGGAAGTCCTCGTTGTAATCGATAACCTTGTCTCCTATCTGCACCACATATCTAGGGCCTTTTTGTGTGTGTGTGTGTGTGTGTGTGTGTGTGTGTGTGTGTGTGTGTGTGTGTGTGTGTGTGTGTGTGTGTAAGTAAGACAGAGAGTCTCTGTTAACAACATACACTATCAAACAGTGGTGTAACTTTGTCTTCAATGGCCACTTTAAATTCTGTCTTCACGCGTTTAGATTCTGCCCTCGTCTCGGTCTTCTAGATGTCTGCAATGCAGTGCTGCCATCTCTTTGTCTCGCCTCTTTTTTCAATCCTGTTCGACACAACTTTTAAGTGAATAACTTGCCCTTTTCTAACACTTTCTCTGCACCCACTCTCTCCGCGCTTCAAATAACAACCACCTCACCCTGGATGAACCAGAGCCTTATGAATCACCCTCATTTTACGGAGGTTTGTGCATTTCAAACCTCTGTTCGGAAAGAAAATACTAAACAAAGACACTGAAATATCACAAGTTATATCCAAACTTTAAGTGCAAAATACACATAGGATGTGGTTTGATAATATCTTTTAAATGTTATAGATTATATTCATTAAATCATTTTAAGTAGTATTTCAAATGAATTAAATCCTTTAATTGAATATATAAGATAGATTTGCATTCTAAAAGTTCACCAGTTCTTGAACAATAGCAAAAAAGAAACTTGATGAACTGCATCCTAAAGGGAAACTTTTTTGTTCCAAAGAGGGCTATTACATAACAGCAACGACAGTGTAACACACTCAATTTCTTCTCTATTGTTTTTATTTATTCCCCCACTTATATCCTTAAACTTTTCTTTCCGGAGTCATCTGTAATTTCCCCAAAATACACTAATGAAGCGCTCCTCATTGGTAGCTTGGTCAAATGTATATATGTCATATGTCATTTTCCATTGGAAATAACTGGAGCTCTGTGTTTAGCTCAGGCTTTCAGACTTGGAAATTTATTCTTTCTTTGTACTTGTGTCTCTAATGTCATGTTGCGTCATCTGATTATAAACTATATTTATGTCTCAACACTAGTTGAAATGGTGGAAAATTTTGAATTTTTGAATATCCTAAAAACTGATATTAGGACCATCATGTTTTCTAAATCACACTCAATATGAACATGTACATGGATGCTGTGGGTATTCATTAAACAGTCAATATCTCAGTCTACATTTACCTTAATATTTTACATATCATAATGTTTGTCATGGTGCACAGAGCATAGATCGCCCCTTTATAATTGAAACACAGCTGACACACACAGGCGAGTAGTCAAACTTTTCATGAGCAACCAGTGGATGGTGAAGCCTCTAAATTACACCTAATATAATATCCCCATCCCCACTTGGTATGAGAGGGGTTTTTGTGCTTGTGAGAGTGTTTTTTGCTTACCCTGTGCTATGAGGTCCTTCCTCAGCAGCGGATAGAGAACAGGTTCAACTCCATCCATCTCCTGGATGATGAGAGTTTTTCCAAATCTGACCGCCAGCTCCAGAGATGTCATGAAGTTACTGTCCTGCAGAAAGCGAGGACGCAATCATGGAGAAATGTTAACATGAACAGCTTTAGAGACTCCTGCTGTCAATAATGTTTTTGTTCCAGATTAGGGTGAATTCAAATGAAAAAAAAATATCACCAGTATCCATGCAATGTGACAGTGTGTCAGAGAGTGTGTGTGTGTGTGTTTACCTGTTGGTTGATAACCTCGAGTCTGTTCTCTTTGAGATGTGTGCGGAGCCACTCTGTCGCTCGGGATGACGGGTCGATCAGGAACGGACAGGCAACACTCTGGAGAACAGAACGACAACAAAGATCCCTGTTTGAGTTGATATGGGATAGTTTGACTTAGGAAGAGGCTCAGCTACTGAGGAAAAGGAGCTTTGTGTGCTGCTGTCATGCTTATCGACGTCCATCAGCATCACTCCAGGCAAAGAAACAAAGCCCATGACCGTTTCTTTTATCTGGTGCTCGTCTATTTCACGGTCTCTTGCTCAAGGATTCTCTTCAACTTCTCTACACCAGTTTATTTGTCAGTTCATCCATATTATTTTCTAACACTGTGTACTGATAGAAGTAGCTGATAGTGTATTTTTTGTTTATTTTGTGTGTGTGTGTATGTGTATGTGTTTGTGTTTGTGTTTGTGTTTGTGTGTGTGTGTGTGTGTGTGTGTGTGTGTGTGTGTGTGTGTGTGTGTCTGTGTTAGTGACATGACAACACATTAACTCTCAGCGAATAACATCACATGTTCAGTAACTACTATCATTGAGGTGATTTTTCATTATCCTGGAATTTCCCTTGATTTCCATTGTATAAACCTGGTTGTCAGTTATCAAACACTACAGACAAGAAATGTTAAAGACATCTAAAAGCAACAAAACTAGCTATATTTAAAACATTTTTGCATATGACTATCAGTTGGGGAGACAGACATACTAACACATATCAAAAAAATTAGCACACAAAGGTTAAATGAACTAGGTGAGGGCTAATAGGATGAATGATGTATCACTTCTTACCCGTAACTTGAGAGCATTGATCTGAAGGCAGTGAAGGCAAAAGAAACACACACGCACATTACGGACAAATGGAGGACAAATGGAGGACAAATAAATGGCAATGGCAAATGCATAATTATGTTTAATATAGATGTTGGTGGTTGGAAGTAAATGCTGCTGTTACAAGGATGTATTTTAATTGAAAAGCATAACACTAAGACAGAGAGAGGAAGGAAACAGGAGAATAACTTGCTTTAATAACATGGGTCATTCCATGATGTGTTAAAAACAAAAGATTTGTATTTAGGGGATTAAAACAAAAGTAGAGAGATTAACATGGATTGACTGAAAAGTGATCTGATGTCTGACCTGTAGTATGACCAGTGCGTTCTCCATGGAGAGGTCATCAGACGGCAGCCCTTGACTCTTCCAGATCAACTGCTCGCTCTCCGAGCACAGGAATGACCGCAAGTCAAACTCTGACACAAAGACACACAACATACCCATGATTGTTTGTTGCATTAATATATGTTGACTGAAAAGATCTCAATTCGACACTTGACAATTAACTTGGATGACTCAGCTGTTTGGGATTCACGTGCACATCTCAAGCACATCTCAATGGTTGCTGTGACAAATTATATGATAAGAGGTTGAGTCAGCAATGAGTCAGCAATTAATGCTGGACGATAGAATCATTTTAAGTAATTCATGTGGATCAAACAATCACACATCTCAATATAAGAGCTTATTTTAAAGTTTACATTAAGTTTAGCGATGTCCATTATGTATACTAGGTACTTATGTATATGAGTACCTAGTATGTTGCATTGATTACTTAATATGTTTGTGTTGGGTACTTAATATGTTGCATACTGCATTTTGTCTACTTATATGTTTCCCGACAGGGATTAGAGGGAAATTGCATTTCAATCCTGTCTGTCCTGTACATATGACAGAGTTGACAATAAAGTTGTTTTTGACTTTTTGAACAACACTTTAGCCATTAACCAACAACAAGAATTTTGACCAACTACTACCAGAGGTTGATCTGATAAAAAAGATCCTTGGACAGGGGTCCTATCTGAGCAATTATTATCTACTCCAAGTCTCAAAGTGAACAAACTGTGGATCAGACAGACCCCACAGCATGGGGACATGTTGCTATTTCCTAAGGCCCGGTAATGAGCGTTGATTTTTATGATTGCCTACTGAAATTGAAGGAAGTTTACTCTCTTTTCCATTAGAGGGACTGCAGGAACATGCACAGCTAAAGCGGAAAGTTACGCTGACGTCTGTTTGCCCTACACGCTGAGAACTGTGACAAAAATGGATGTTTTGGTGGATGATGAGTGAATCCATCCTGTTCATGTTGCTGTTTTCACATGTAAAAATGTATATTGGTATTTTTAAATGTGTCAGACACTCATTCATTCTTGTCGGTTAATGGTTTATAGTGAAAGGGCGTTGGTTATGGGTTAGACTTATTTATTTGTTTTTAATACTTTTTGTTAGGTTTCTTGATTTTGTGATTGGACATAAGGATCCTTTTTGACTTTGAATAAATACAAAGTATCAACATGATGGCGAAGAAGTAAAGAGCAGACTTGGAGTGGTTATCTTAAAACTCTCTACATTTATAAGTATTCAATTAGTCCTCATATTTACAAGAGACATGATCTTGAAGGTGTCGTTGATGTCCCTTATTTATCAACACAGTTCACTTGGTTAGGTCTGTGGGTAGAAGTGTTCAGTGTTGGAATTGGCACATGCTGGCGATAGTGCTTTTGCCTAAATTGTATATTTACTCTGAAGTCCAGATTGAGCCATCCACGTCTCCAGACATTGTCTTCTCCGGTCTTCGGGGGCAGCAGACAGATAGGTAATGAAGGCTGCAGCAAGCATGGCTCTCATTGGGAGCGTATCCAACTCATTCTTTATCTCGGACATCTGATTGAAAGAGAGACACGGTTAAGAAACAAACTGGATGGAGATGGGGCAGACAGGTGAGGGATTTAAGGGAGAAAAGTACAAAAAGAGAAAGACCCATGAGGGAATAGCCATTATGACTGGAATGTAACGAGAAGCAGGGATGAGAGAGGCGGAAGATGGAGGAAAAAGTGAATTATTTCATGCGGAGAAAATAAGAGTCTGCCACATGGGGCAGACTCCTCATTTCCTCCTCCAAACTATCAACCCAGAATAAGGAATAAATGTCTACACTGATTTGGACAAGAATGCAAGATAAATGTGATTTGATGAGTGGTCTAGTTCTATTCCAGGATACTATAGTTTGGTAGACTACTGCACATCAGACTTCTTGGGCAAGCTTCATTACTGAATACTAACACCTATGAGGTTGCAGATTTTCAGCAGCATGTCACCACTGCACAACAACCAATTAAATCCCACTTTATCAGACACATAAGTGTGATAAGAACTAGGGGCTTCCACTGTGTACATTTTAATATGACCACTGTTTCCAGATTAGAGCAGAAGCAGAAGCGCTGTCACTCCCCACTCCTCTGCTGGCCTGCGCTCACATTACACTTTAACAAGAACATTATCAGGACACATCCAGTACTGGCGGGTTCAATCTGGGTTTGCTTGATTCGCTCCAGTCTAAGAGGAAAACTTTTCCCTGACACACATTGAAAGAAGTTCAAATGCACAGTTGCTGGCTGTGCATTTTTTAGAAAAATACCTAAAGAAACATTGGACCCCTTTGAGTTTTTACTAGGCAGGTTGAAGGACCTATACTGCAGCCAGCCACCAGGGATGCTGAAGAAGTTGCTCTTAATTAAATGACATATCTTAAGTTTAAGTCCTTCAAGAATAATAAACTGGGATTCACTTAGAGGGCGATATCATGTCGACCATCTTAATACAGTTGATGGTATTAATACTTTCAAACATCCTGCCACTTCCTAAACTTTGACTCAAAACTTGTCTTTTGCAACACTTAAACTATTGTTGGGTACATGTGCTTCAACCTTCCCCTGAAGCATTTAAGCATCTTAAAGACATTAACATATAGTAAACTTCATCTACCGCACACTCTGCAGATGAAATAGGAACAAAGTGTGTACGTGATCACGTGTGTGTATGTGTGACTATATGGAGATACTGTACGTGAGCAGAGAGCAAACTCTGTGGTGGTAGCCTTGAGGGAGGCAGTGAGCGTGAGGGTGTGTGTGTCAGGAAGAGATTGAGTGTTTTAATTAAGGTGCAGACAGATGCTGTGGAGAGGAGTAAAAACAGCCAGAAGGGACCCGAGACAGCAGGATTCATCCCCCTGTCATACTCACACGCACACGCCTTCACACGGACACAAACTTTGTTGCTCTTACATGGTAAATTTGCCTCTTTCTGAATAAATGTGTATAACCTCCCACACCAATACACACATCAACACACCCATACATCAAGGTACCTGTGTGTTCCACCGTGTGTGTTCTCCGTCCAGTTGTGAAATGAGCTGCTGGGCAGCAGCGATCGTATCTTGGGCTTTGTTCACCTCAGCCTCCAACTTAGCTGCTTCTGCAGTGTGACACTGAAACCTGAAGAAAGAGCAAGAGGAGGAAAAGAGACCATTCAGTTGAGAAATGTGTTGTATGCAAGATAATTAAAGGTTTTAGAAAACTACAGGCATTAACTTAATTTACCAGATATATCAACTCTCAGGAGTCGCCAATCACATGATCAAATCACACGACAGGTTCACTACATCACAGTGTTAATAGCAGATCCACTTGGAGGGCTTTCAACTTCAGTTGGAAGTGCCGACTAGAGACTCTTGAGATGTGATCGTATAAATACAACAAATGCTACAAGAAAAATACAATTTATGCTTACACCAGCTTACAATTATGTCTTCATATTTGTGACCCTTATTTACATTTTCTCATAAAATGTGTATAGCATGTTTGTTGGTGTTATAGTAACTTTATTTATAGGAAAAACCCTATTTAGGTCAGAGATTGAGGTAGAGGAGGTGGGGGAGGAGGAAAGTGGAAGTAAAATGTATTTTTCTTTATTTAGTAAAAGAGCTAAACGACACATGGTTGAAAAGAGCAAAGGGTAAAGAAAGAAGGGCAGCATCGAGAATATAAAAGGTTAGGTCAGTTTGAAGTACACCTTTGTTGAACTTTGACCTGATAAACAATCATACTGGCCAATGTCCTGCCATTAAAAAGTGGTGGAAGACACTTGACCTTAAAACAGTATTGATTATTTACATCTTTTATTCATATGGCTGCATGCTGGAAGTATACAGAGAGAACAGAGGGAGGGATGCTGCATGAATGGCAGTGAATGAGGGATTCTTTAATCTTACTTTTTTGTTTAGTTTTTTCTATTTTTGTAGTTTTGAAATTAGGTTTTATTACAAAAACATTATAATGGTTATTTATGACAATAAAAAAAACACAAGATTTCATCCCAGGTGAAATATGACAGAAATGGAAAGAATCAGAGGCAGAAAAATAGATGGAAATTTGGATGAAGGTACGTACTTCTCTTTCAACTCGCTGACTTTGGCTCCAACAGAGTTGAGCTGATGCTCCAGCTTATTCTTCCTGCTCTCTGTTTTCCTCAGGTTCCTGGACACACACACACACAAAAACGGAAAAATATCTCACATGTGTGTCACGTAGCCTGAAGCATGGGGTCATTACATAAATCACAAAATTAATATGAGCCAAGATGGAAATTTCAGTTTGCAACTTTTTACTTGTTCATGTATATAACTCATGACCAGGTGTGAGGTTGTGCTGAAGAAATCAATCATAAGTGTTCTCTGCGTGGTGTTTGGGGGGGGGGCAGGTTCCTACTCAAGCAATCCGGCCTGCTCTCTCTCCAGCGGCTCGATCCTCTCTAGGACGTGGGAGTACTGGACGTTGGCTTTGACCCAGGCAGCCAGAGGAGCAGCTGCTGCACTCGCACGCTTTGCATTCTGACCGCAGCAACGACAGCGCCACAAGGCAGAAAGAAGTCGGTTATAACAACAGCCCCAAAACAATTATGAGACCAAGAGAACACATCATCCCAAGGTTAATAAGATCTAGCAACCATAGAGATAATTATCTTTCTATAACCATGGGTAGCTGACCTTGGGGTCAAAGGAGGCCTTGTTCCTGGTGAGCAGCTCCTCTACACTCTGACGAATCTCAGGGGTGATGTTCCTCACTTCGAATGTCGCTATGTCCTCCCTCACACCCCGCTTAGCCAGAAAACTACAGAAAACATGGGTGAAGGAGAAAAAAACAATAAGCAAGAGAGTGATGAGTGAGGTATTAAAAGTTATATGGTGTTAAATAAGCTGACACCTCACCGGGAAAGAAGCTTTTAAATAAAGCCATGTGAATATGTAGTGGGGAAATTTAAGTGTTGAGAAGGGATGACAAGTTTGAATATTACATTTTTTACACAGCTCCAACTTGAACAGACATTGATTTTCATTAATTTCCTGACTGTGTGAAACCTGTCCTCTCCTGTCTGCCATCACATCTAATCACTTCCTCTCACCTCTGTTTGGTAACCCGAGAAGTGTTGAAGAGCCTTGTCAGTTTAATTAGTTACTACGTGGTAACTATCTAGCCATCCTTCTTTTCCACCCTTCTTCTGTCCATTCTTTCTGCTCATTCTTTACATCCCTTTCCCTTTCTCACCTCTTCATGCTGACCCACGATGTGTCGAAGACGCCCATCAGTCTCAGCACCCCCTCCAGGATGTCTCTGATGACGTCAGGGGGCATACGCAGCGAGCGGATCTCAGACAGAGCTTCAGGCTTAATGTTTCCCACTGCACGCTTTGACTCATCTACCAAAGGCTAGAGGGGGGCAATGGTAAGCAGAGGGAGCAACACAAAGGGAGGGATAAGTAGAGCAGGGATCGCAAGAATAGAAAGGTAGAGGGCCTGTGTTTCTATAGTCACTGACAGATAACATCATATTGACCCCGTTCACAACTGGTATTAAGTGGTCAGATCCGATCACTCAAGTCATACCACATGTGGAGGTGGTCTCAGTAAAACATATCATTACTCTTCTCAGTGACCAAAACAGAATGATTGATCATGTTTTCTGATGGTAAAACCTTTCTGCTGTGACATTGTCATTGGACTCATGTGTAAAGTCAGACTGGGTAAAACAACATAATTTGGTCTTCACGAACTTATGAATATTTGCTTATAGAGCGAAGAAGTGAGATCTGATCACAAGTGATCACCAGAGAACCCATTCAGGGTGCATTCTAGTGTCAGGTCCGAATAAACAAACTTAGTGTTTTGTACTGTGATCGGATCGCTCAGGACAGAGTCAACTCACCTGTACTTCCTTCAGCTCATAATCAATTTTCACTTTCCTTTCTTCAATCTTGGAAACTTCTTGAGCCATCTTTCCCTTTATCTTCTCCATCTCCGTCTTCTGGTCGCTAGCATTCTGGAAAATGAAAAAGATCATGGCATGTTTGATTTGTTTGATTAAAAACACAGCCTTCGAGTTTGTTATATATTATATGATCTCCTCGACTCAACCTGCTATTCAAAGAGAAACCCTGTCCCCTGACCGGGATATATTACAACCTGAACCAAATAAGCTTCTTTCTCAGTACTTCAATTTACCAGCTTCAGGCGTGAATCTCTGTGAACATTATCTCCCACACTTCCTCTCTCACCTCTCTACCCCTAAAATCTATCCATCTTGTCGTATCAAATATTCTTTCAAGCTAATCTCGTCATTGATTGTCTCCCCATCCCTCCAATTCTCCCACAGTTAAGCCTTGACCCCTTCCATATACGGCAGAACTTTTCTTGCTTCCTCTCCAAATTGTATTTTCCCTCTTCCTCAAGCATCTTTTACCTTCTCTCTCTTGCCCAACTTCCTCCATCTCCTCCCATCCTCCCTGCTGTCTCCTTCTCTACAGGATACATAGTCACCACCAAGTAGAGTTACTAATTATCACTCTGAAAACTGAGTCTTTTTCTCTTGTTTTTTTCTCTCCTTTCTTCTCTCTCCCTAATTCCTTCCATCTCACTCAAAAAGCAGATTCCCCACAGAGAGATACACAGAAGGATATAATAACTAATGTACAAATGTCTGCTTCATCAATCCATCCATAACCCCAAATTGCTAAATAGAAAACTGGATGAAATTTCCAAGAACAAAGAAATGCAACTGCATCCACAAAATAACAAGTGAGTTCACAGCAGTGGGTTGAAAGCTGTGGGAATCCAGAAAAAGTTTCCGGAGAAGGAGAGGAGAGACAAGAAGAATGGCATGGTGAGACATGAGGAGGCATGAGATATCACTGAGGAGAAGTGAAACCCTGCGGGACCCAACTGTCCTGCTGGTCACTGAGTGTCTAAGTTAGACACAGTCACACACAGACACACACAGATACACATTCAGTGACAAACATATATACATACACACCTGCATGGAGGTGGTGATTTCCTGTAGGGCAGAATCTGCCTCCTGTTGTTTGGTCTTCAGCAGTGCACTCTGCTCTGCAGCTCGCCTCTTCAACTCATCCACCAGAGCTTTAGCTTCATTCAGCTTAGAAACACCTGCCTGCAGTGACAAGTCATTCATAACACGTCTGACAAATAAAATCTGACTTATATACAGCATATGAGTAAAGACAGCTAAAATTCAACATCAAACTCAATAGTGTTGAAAGTTTAGTTATAGCTATATAACTGCTCATCATTCAGTCAGTCATCATCTTGAACTCTGGTAAACACAGTGACATGACATACACAAGACTGAACGTGATTGGTTGTACTTGCAAAGGGCTGAAACCAAAGATAGTTTGAATATCATTCTTTTTTTTGATAGCATTTATAAAGTGTAATATAATCTTCAGCTTGCTAGCTAGGATTGTACAGGCAAGCAAATGAATCAGGCTTGGTGGAAGATGCATTAATTGCATTTATGTTATATGTGAGTTTTACCTACTTCAGCCTTGCCTACATTTAAGTATGGAAAATCCTTATCGAGGAGAAGTAGTTATACTTCCTTGTGAATTTAAATTTTTTGTGGAGCTGATAGTTTACCTGCAGATGCTGTTGTCTCGTTGTGAGCTGACTTTTCTTCCGGCTGTATAAAGCAGTGTAAACATTCAGAAAGGCCATGTACTGGCTGGGTGTTGCACCGTGTTCTCTACATGATTCATGGACCATCAGAAACAAACGGCACAGGTCTCCCTGGTCAGAGCCTGCTGGGAGACAAGGAAGTGTGTGAGCACAGACTGTTTGAAGTTAGATAATTCCTTAATACAAACTAACATTCTGTGATAACTTAAAAGCTGATGTGACATTAAATTAAATGTCTAAAATCTAACTTCGTCCTGAAGAGAAGTGAAATCCCAGGGTGACAAGAAAGTGACAGGAATAAATAAATACAAATCTTAATAATGAATGAATGACAAAAACATTCAATTCAAAAGAGTAATTCAAAGAAAATGTAATCTTTTCATTAATACAAATCATGCTTGGCTTCACATACATGTGCTCTCACCTTTAGTATTGTCTCTTTCATTCTCAGCCCCTCCTCCCTCTGTCTTTGCCAGCAGCAGCTCAGGAATCTGATTAGGTTAACACACACCAGATGTTAAATTTAGACAGAAACCATTGTATGAATATAATAAAGACCTGTTTTTTTTTATCTGCCTTTTAAAATGAATGTGCCAGGTTTGTACCACAGGCAAGCAAATTTAATTTAAAGGCCTCATGGGTATGAAGGTTATATTGGATCTCGAGGCCCTGGATACTCCCAAATCATACAAGTGTGTCGAGGCTCTAGCAGTTACTGCCAGAGTTCAACATTTTCAGATTTGTGAATCTCAATGCTCAACACCGGCATGAACTTTATCATCTTGTTCTTCTACTCAACATCCTGCTCTGACCTTCTTCATGCTGCTTTCAGTCCATCCTTCCATCCACTGGACAGAACACTTGCGGTAGAAAGCTGGGTTGCTCTCACAGTTGATGGTGAAGTTAGTGTTAGAGCAGTCCATGATCAGAACAATGTGAAGGTTCTGCTGGATTCCTAAGAGACGTGTTAAAAAAACAAACTGTTGAAGGGTTTTTAGCACAGAATGAGGTCTGAAACCGCAAATGAGAAGGAAACAGACAGTGAGGGCCAATGTGATTATGTGCATGAGTTATTGTATCTCTGATATTCTCAGTGGTAGCTGGTATCTCTCTGACAGAATCGAATAGTGAAGGGTGAGCAGGGAGCTCTTTAGTGGGTTTACTTTGACAATAACAGAGCTATTGATTTGATTCTCCAGCAGTAACATTAACCTCAGTGACACTGCAAGATATCTGCAGTCCACACACCACTGCACAGCAGCGAGGCAGAAGGACGGAGTCCGATACAATCATAGAAGATAAACTGAAATACTGTATAGACAGATAGAAATACTGTAGAGAGAACAATCCCTGGATAGGAATTACACATGTAGCCGGGTTTTACAGTGAGAAGACGACCAGAGTTCCAGTTATATAGAAGATCAATGAATAACAAGAGAGAGAATCTGCAGTACTGACTGTAGGAAAAGTAGTTGTAGAGTGGCTCTGTGAATCCGTCCTGGGAGGCAGAATCCTTGAGGGAGGACAAGAGAGGCTCCAGCTCCTCTGGGGAGTACAGACCTGGAACTTCACCTTTAACAGAACAAGCACAATAAAAATGGGATGTGTTTTTTGACATAGTAGCATCTCACAGAGGGAACTAAATCCTTAAGATCATAGGGCCAGTATGCATTAAAAGGGCAAACTATGATTGGTTGTACAGCACTATTATAGTTATGGCTCACTCTACTGCATTGCTCATATTCAAATATAGATCTTGTCTACTGCAAAACACACTATGTAATTTAAAATTCTACTGTTATCAGTAAAACGAACGTGTAACCTTCTGAGGCACTACTAGTCAAATAGGTTCTCGTAAAGATGTAAAGAAGATAAAAAAACATGATCAATAACACAATTACACACCTGACGACAGCAAACTGTTGACCATCTCTAAGAAAGCTGGGTGAACAAACTGATAATCCTCTAACAGCAGTACCACCTGCTGACCCTCCAGACCTGCCAGCTGCATCACCTACAAACACAGTACACACACACACACACACATTATAAATTTGATACACGTATATCATAAGTGAACATACAAGTGACACACAAGAAGACATCAGACTACTTTTAGACACTCTAGGTGCATATACTATTTAATGGCTGAATACAGGTGTCATTCAACAATCAGTCTGTCAATTTAAATCTGAAATAAAACACTTGAAAAACTGCTAATGGGAAGAAACTGAAAGTGCTTGCCAGTAGAAGACTATTATCTCTAAGTGCCCTCTGCTAAAAGAGTGGTTGGAATGATGTGAGCCATTTGAGCAGATAAAAATCGTATAAAGGCAATCCTCCATTACCGTCTTGAGATCATTGCTGAAATGCTTAAGAGAGTAAGCGCGGGAGATTTTCGGTGTGAACAGTGTGTATCCGTGCATGTGCGACACCAGGCACGTGGCCGTGTGCCGACCAACTCCGCTCCGGCCTGCCAGCAGCAGGGAGCCGCCGGCCCTGCTCAGGACCCGATCCACCCTGGACACAAAGTCACAAACTTCCCTGAACAGGAGAAGATCCAACTCCTTGTTATCGCGACTGTACAGCACGACTCCCTACAGGTGAAATGAGGAAGGAACAGATACACATGTGAAGAAGTGCAACTCAGAACACATAAACAAACACAATCTCAAATGAGATACATGTATTCAGATCCTTAACTTGCTAAGTTGCAATACTAAAATGTAAAAAGCCTCATTATAATACGGATTCAATATATAAGTGTATACAGGTATATATAAGGTTATAGTAAACAAATTTTCATTCAAAATGTAATTTAATAGAAGGATAAAGGAGAATAAACTTAGTTTATTAGTTGTGAAAAAATACAACTATATCAAAAGATATATACATTTATACGCGTTCAATCCCCAAAGTCTGACTACACATAACAGTTCCTCACTGAGTACCTTCTGTATAACTTGTTTTAAGTCGGCAGAATCCAGACATCCCAGTTGTTTCCCATGAGGAGGAAGTGGCTGGCCTGGAGCCATTACAGCCCCTTCAGAGGCTCCCCATGTCACATAGAAACCCTCTGCACACAAGAAATATCATGCACTGTCAGTAATACATACAAATACTGTTTGTTACAAATTGCACACAAACTGATAACAGCAAGGGCAGAACTCTCACAAAAATGAAGTAACACCAGTCAAATAAATGTGAAATCGGATAAAATGTTTGTCTCAATGTTAAACCAATAGATATATTGACTTTATGTCAAATCCCAAAGCTAACAAACCAGATATCGCATGGAAGCAGGCAGATGTTTTACAGGAAGACTGCACATCTGGCCACAGTAAGCAAGAGGCATTTCTCACTAAGGTTACAAAGCACCGGACTTTAACTGATGCTTGCTAACACATTAGATACCAATGCAGCCAACAAGTGGGTGGAGCAAGGTGTGTAGACGACAGGGCTGATAAAAACAGAGCTATTGTATCTGTCAGAGTAACTGACCTGGTATGTGCCTGCTAAGAGCTGCAGATAAAGCCCTGCTACTTATTCCCAGGTCTCATCTTATAAAGGGGGACCCAGCCCATCAGACCCCCAACATTATGGAATTTGCTCAGACAGACTCGTTGTCTAGCTTCTTTTAAAAGTTTTCTTCATAGAATACAATTATATGTATATTATTGTTCTATGACTCTGCTTATGTTCAATTATTTTATTGTAATTGTTTCTTCCTTGTAAAGCACTTGTTGCTACAGTTGTGCCAGTTAACTTTGCATCTTTTCTTTTTAGTAGTGTCTAATAAAACCATGATCATAGCTTTGTTTCAGGATTGGCCAAGCATTTCTGCATTGTGCTGTGCAGATGCTAGTAGAGTGCAAAGCATATTATCTTTAGTACTACAGTGTGTACCTTTATATTTAAGGAGGAAAAACCCTGAATTTGTCTTATTTCTCCTACACTCGTGAGGGGACATGTACCATGTTAACAACACTAGACAGTTTTCTTGATTCTTGACTCTCATTTATCTCACACTCTGAGGAAGCAGGCTCGGAAGTGTCGCTTAAATCTTGACAGCTTCTGCTGGGATTTGAAGCCAGTTGCCAACATCTCAACACCACTATTACTAAGAAATGGAAAGATTATTTCTAGTGGGAGATTCTATATTCTCACTGAGTGAAAAAGAAATTTACTAAACACACCGTTAGGTAATATTTAAGTTGGTTTGAGCTGTCAAACTAACTGGAAAAAGGAAACGATTTATTCATGTCATGTCAGTTTATAATAAGCAAGCAGATTCAAAGGACAGAGCCAAAACATGTCATCAGATGTTGCTTTCATTCAGGCATCAGGCAGCCAAGAGCTACATCTTGTACATCCTTTTGAGCCTGCAAACAGTCTTTCAGGATTTGAATTAGGGAAGAGGTGTGTGAGTGTGGATCTATCTCATACCAGTCATGTTGTCCAGAGCGTCAGAGCCCCAGTCGCCCCGTATGATGGAGGAGAGGATGTTATCGAAGGTGTGAAGGTCTTTGGAGGAAACTAGCTGGTCTCTAAACAGCCTCCTGGCTTCGTACGCCACCACCTCCAACACGCTGTCTGTCACATTAGACTGAGCTGTAACCAAACAAGATTTTGGGGGAAAAAAAATGCTCAATAGGTTATCATAAGGCCTTGGAATGCAAGAAGAGATTTACCGACTAAATATTCAGCATAAAGACTGACTTAAAAGAACGTTGTCACACGTTACATTTCAGAGAATTATCTTCACAGGAAACTTTTCCCTTTCTCAAAGTAGGCTGAGTATTTTATAGTTTCAAAAATGACAGACAAGATGAGTAATTACGACCTGACTCAGACCTCAACGTTAGTCAAAGGTCTGTTTTTGGTGGGATAAGACGTAACCCAAGCACCTCCGAGGGTGAGACTAAATTTACTTAATTCCCCAAAGACCAATTGCTGTGAGCTAAAAAGAGAGCGCCAGAGGGACCAGCCTTAACTGGGGTCTCAGAGGCCCCTGGCTTCAACAGTGTCTGTCACATTATATTGAAAGAGCTGAAGAAGAGAATCTAGTGGAGACACAGCTGACACTCAGGGGTTTTCCTGACATATAACATTTTAAAAACCACAGAAGAAAAGGAAACACAAAAGTACCAATTTGTCATGGTAAGCATTTCTTATTTCTACAGCTTAAACAAAAACCACAGGTATAAATAATCACATTGAATACAAATTTAGAATTTCCAAGGCCTGTATAGGGAAATATTGATATCAGAAAAAAAAGAAGTCTTTTAACTGTAATTTGAGTGCAACAGAACAAAAGCGGCAAGCTAGAGTTCATTACAGATGACCACCTTGATATGTGGATACACAAGCACACTTGGTACTGGGCATACATTCAAACTTAGTGTCATCTATGTTAAATTAAAAAAGATAATAATATGTAATTTGTAAATTAGATTGAATTGCAAACACTAAGGTTGTGGATGTTTTGAAATGGATATTGTCAATATAGTGATTGCAAGTACACACTCAAACTCAATATTTAAAACATCAACACAGAGAAAGAATCCAAATTGAAAGAGGTTTTTACAGGAACCCAGATGAAGATAAACAATGAAAACTAATGGCCAAAAATTATTAGCACAGGAAAAGTGAAGTTTGTCTGCTGACTTGGTTAATTAAGATAAATGATCGGACTCACCAAAGGAAAAGAATGTGGCAAGAGAGTGACGGAGGGAGATATGGAAAGACAGCAAAGGGGGAGAATGAGGAAGAAGACAAGACTAGTGACAGAGGACGTAAGGAAAGAGTGGAGAGATGGAGTTAAAAAAGGTGAGACAGAAACTCTGAGCTAAAAGAATACTGACAAGAAACTAAGCCATCTGCTGCTGTCTTTTTGATTCTGGCATCAAAACTGACAGAGTTATTAAAGCTTCATGCTCCTCAGCCGCAGCTGAACGTGCACGTGGACTCTAAAGAATTAGCAGAAACCAGTGCTCATTAAATCATAGAGCATAGAGCATTGCTTCTGAAAACTTTGACTGGAGTACCTTACTGGCCATGGATCTGATTCTTAAGACTTCTCATATAACCAAAAGTAAACATATTTTTAAGCATATTTTTAATGCATCTGGTCCCGAATAAAGCCAAGAAAATTCTGACTTGGAGAAGCGTGGGATGTGCCTGGTTATGCATCTATCTTAAGGCACGGATACGAAAACAAACAAAAGCCTTCTGTCCGTACTGTGGGTTCATCTCGTCCATATTTGTGTTCTATAAGTTTTGGGATAAGGACGACACACAAAACAGTGTAGCCAACTGTTCAAGTGAGACGACCATAAGCCACGATGAAGAACATTCAATAATGGTGCAAACCTTTAAGGAGAGACTTTGCTAGTTGGTAAGAAACTACAGGAGTTTAACAGGAAAATCTAATCTTTACGCAGGCCTCTAGTGCCATGCCTATGTGAAGGATGCACTGAGGTATATGGGCAGTGGCGGTTATATTGTTTGAGCGGGACACATCACTTTTTGTACATACAGGCATCATAAATCAGCATATAAACCCATTTTAAAAAGTGCTCAAACACATAGACATTGATATGTGTGCATTCCTGCACATGTGTTTAGTTACCTGCAGTGAGGTCATATCTCAGCAGGCTGAGGACCCATTCAGTGATAATACAGGGGGTGAACAGGTAGTGACTGTGGTCATCCACTGTAAACTTGGCTTTCACCTGAGAGGAGAGAAACACATGAATGAACGTAAAAGATCAAAATTACCTCAATGATTCAATGATAAGAATAGTCTTTATCCAAACTCTGGTTGATACCTGCCCTGAGCATCAAATAGGACAGATAAATAAATGAAAAGGCTAATATTTTGTTCCCGCCATTGCTGTTATTTAGACCTTGCATCCTGGTGTTTCAGTCACTGAAGGTCTGTGCCTGCATGTAGAACAAAACAACTCTGCTGTCTGCTGTACGACACCATTCTAGTTTTTAGTAACAGATAACTTTGGTATACGTTTATAATTGGCTGACGCCTATATTTTAGTTTTGTTGAAAAGCTAGAATGTACCAACAAAGACATTTTGCTCTGTCACCCAATCTTTCAACCAGGAGAGGGGAACCTGAAGCCTCCGGCCCGAATGAAAGCCAAATTAAACTGCCCTGCCAGGCAATTCAAAAATACTATCACAACTGCTACTGATTTTTGTCTGTGATAAAATAAAAAAAACATTAAATAGAAGACTAACTGCTCTTTTTGACTGTATGCCTGTCTTATCCCAGTCAGGGTGAAAGGCACACATGAAACAAAAAAACATCAATGTCAGGAAAGTAAATGCAGTGAAACGGACGAACAAGAATTTTTTGTTGACATAAAGGATAAGCCAGTGAGCCTAATTTGCAGAGACAAGCGCACAGTGATGAAAAAGCCTGATCTGGAGCATCCTCCCAGCTTCAAACATGATAAACTGGATGAGTTACAAGGACAAATGCACTTGGATTTGGGTGAGACACAAACAAATTTCACAAGACAAAGTTATTAAAGAGAGGCAGGCATGTTTTGTGGTAAGCAAGCTAATAGCTTTGAAGTTGGATCCGCATTAAGAATTTCTAAAATAGAACCACGTTACCACTGTGAGCTGAGTTCCAAAGTTTAAGTTTGTCTAGTGGGGGATTGGCTCTGTTTGAAAGCCCCAACCAAAAGCGATGATTTCTTTGAGTTTGTTGATTTATTTGCTAAAACCAGGAGGGAGTTCATAGCATCAAAACCATCTGACCTTGGACTCTTCACCAAAAAGTAGTGGTTACAGCCATCTGAGAGAGTTAAGAGTGATACACGTGTACAATAATTTAGAACGGCCCATGAAGGATGTTAAATATCCTGAAATGTATGTACCTGTATTATACTTTTGTTTGTATGAAGAATGCAAAACACTATTGAATTAAAAAAAGCATACAAGTACTTGGGTGGTGCTATTTTACGGAAAATAGGTGTAATAACTTCTTCCTATTTACAATGGTCTGTCAGTATGTGTCCCTCATATTTTTCAACATGACCATGAATGAAAACTCTGTCCAATTCATTACCTGTTCATAGAGCTGCACCAGAGAGCCAGCCAGCTGGTGTGTCTTCCCTGTGCTGGCCCAGGCTGCCTGGCCGCCAAGACTGTGCTGAAGAACTGGCTGCAGGTACGCTGAGTAGATAGTCTGCAGCTGCTCCCGGTCTGGATAGCTGATGGCAGAGGCGAAGAAGCAGAGACGAAGGAGATGTAAGAGGAAACAAGATGGTGAGTCGGGTTTAGCAAGAGAAGCATGAAGAAACAAAACAGAGAGGGAGGAGGACTGATATTGGACATGAGAATTAAGCTAGTATGTGAATTAATTAAAGTTGGAGTTCTTGCATCATACTTACTCAATGGTGCAGATGCGTACTATAGAGGAGAAGCGGGTGGTGAGCGAATGGCTCCCGACAGCTCCCCCTGTTGACATGGAGGCCACCACCTGGATGTTCTCGAGACTCACCCACTCCAGATTTTCATCATAAAATCCCTTATATGTCAACACCTGGAGGAGTGACATTGAGTGAGGTTAGATGTGTCTGAAAACACTCATCAATAATTTGAAACCACAAATTCTTTGCGTTTTGAGTTTGTATGATTTCCCCCATGTTGATGGGGGTTTCCTCTGGACCCACACTGATGTGAAAGGAACCAGCGTAAAAGTCTCAGCTTCCCTTCATACATTAATTATTTGCCTATTTGTGCTTGTGTCAGTGTGTCAGCTCTACCTGCTGCAGGAAGGCAGTGAGGTTGCTTGTCCCCCACTTGTCCGGTTTGGGCAGGTTGATGTTTTTCAGGTAAAGGACCAGATTCTCACAGTCCTTGGGTCTGAACACCCGGCCAGTGTTAGAGCTCAGCAACAGGCAGGTCTGACTGAGCTTCTGCAGGACATGGCGGGAAGAGGTCTGTGCACTGCAGTGAACCACGGCGACCTGGGTGGAGCGCAGCCGAGAGAAGGCGTAGCGCAGCAGCATGCTAGACACACAAAAACGCAGAGAAAGAACGTCAAGAAATACTGACTTGTATGACTTGTATTTAGTTGTTGTCCTATTATAGGAGACAGATACCGCTTCATTTATAATATGTTGTAAGGTGCTTAGAAAGGCCCCATGAAATAAAAGCTGTTTTTGTTTTGTCGTTCATCAATCCCTACATTATGAGTTTATGCTTTTATGTATATTGTAGCTTTGCCCATGATTTCTGGTATACCTAAATACAAGGCATCTACATATATATCATTTGTAAGTGTGTATATATGACACATGCATCATGAACATATATTTTGGATTATGCAAATATTGGTTCCCTTTGTGTGTGTTTATTTTCTGCAAATTGGAAATTACCCCTTTCCACAGCCCTCTGGCCCCACCACCATGAAGGGCTGCCTGTGCTGAGGGGTGAGCCACGGGGAGAAACAGTGCAGACCTCTCTGCATGTCCACGGTCTCTATAACAGGTAGGGTGTGAGTATGAGAAAGCTGCTCCAGCGTGAGACCCTCAGGACGCTGGAATATATAGGCTGCTAGATGGCCGCTGTCTGTATCGTAGTAGGTATCTAGTGGTTTTCTGGGGTCTGGTGGACTTTCCCTGGCCCAGCTCAGCAACTGCAGAAGTACAAAGACATAAGAGCACACATCAGGACCTGGAGTGGTACCCTAGCGGTTCCCCACCTGAGGGGAGTCATGAATGTAAATCTTAAAATGTAACTTATTTACTGTCGCCATATTCCCGTGCTTAAAATAAACAAAATAAAAAAGACAGAGGTCCTTACTTCCTTGGCAAACTCCTGTCGTGTTTTGAAGTTGAGGTTTCCTCCCAAACCTCTTAGAAGGCCAACAATAAACTGACCTCTCTCTGTCACAGCGTTGAGATGGGACAGACCATTGAACACTGTACCCACCAGACTGGACTCCACAGCAAAGTCATTCTGATGAATGGAGAAAAGGGGTTATGCAAGTCTGAATTAAAAATCTGACTAAGGATTTTGGAATAACTGAAAGTCAGAGGAAACACAGTAGATGTAGAATAGCACCACCCTTTACACACTACCTGTTTGACAACCCAGTCCAGGGCTCGCTGGAAATAGTCTCCCAGCCAGTTTTCCAGGTTGCTGCAACACTCCTCTGACTGACCCCTCAACCACGACTTGACCAAGGCCCCCACATCAATGTCTTCATCGCTGAACATATAAGTCGTGATAAGACAAGGGTAAAAAAAATTTGATATACAAGGAAACAATTAGATGTGTGGAAAGGTTCACGGACCTGAGAAAGATCATCCCCATACGCGAGATGGTGGCAGGTGAGGCGCAGCTGAGATCGTGAGTCTCAAACAAGAAGTTCACGTTGGGGCCGAACTGGATGCGTTCTCCGCTTGGCATGGTCAAGAGTCGGTTATCATCGAGCACAGAGTTTAGACTCTCAATCCACTCTGGGTCAATGTCGCCGTCACACACAATCCATGAGCTCACCTCTAGAAAGAACAACAAATAAATATACATTCATATTCTGTAGATACACACCTCAATCCAAATACATCCAGTGCAGAGCATAACAAAATAAAGTCTCCTTCGGGCTCACTATATTCAGGCCCTTTAGAGAGTGCTGGGAGTAGTGCAAGAACTTTTCGAGTTAAAGTTACAAATACTGTGGAATAAATCTCATGCTGGTTTTCGAATTTGTGTCTCCTTCTTACCCTGTGGTTCCCTGACCACACTCCTGGCACTGTGTGTGAGGACACCATCAGCCCATTCTCTGGTGTCCATGTCTATGTGTCCAAGCAGCTGCTGTCTGGGCATGGCCTTTGGATTCATTGTGTACTGTTTCACCTACAGAAATACATGGTCAGAAATAATTCAAACAACATTAGCAGGGTTTCTGCAGGTTTCCACAAGGTACTCTTTAGACTAGTTAAGTCTATAATGACTGAAATTTAAGTACAACAGATATTAAGGAATATCAGTGTCAGAATTAATTACACATCCCTATAAAAGATAAGGTGAAGTAGCCTAGTGGAAAAACGCCACTTTATGTTTTAATCTACAAGCGGAGACTAGTTGTCAATGAACGTTAACATAATTTATACCAACCTAAACGTAGTCCAGACCCAATACATAACATTATTTATTTTTTAGGGCCTGAATTTCTTTCAGATTATTGATTTGAGGCTTTTTAAGACCCTGCGAGAATCCTGATTAGGTAATTTTCTTTTCAAATGATCAATAAACTTTCTTATTAATTGTTTTTATGCTCATTCATATCTATATAAAAACGCATTTTGACTACAGGCTGAATCGATGAATGTAATTTCAGGTAGGCAGCTCGTCTCTTACTCACCACTTTGCCCGTCTTGCTGAGAGCAGCCCTGAGCATCCTCCAGAGTGTCGACTTCCCTGCGCCGCTTGGCCCGACAATAACTACACCCATTCGCTGTCTCAGCTGCTCATTCAGCTCCAGTGCCTTCTTCAGCTACACAGATTGGAAAAACAGTTAGCGATTAATCAAAATCAATTCATGTCAAAGATGTTTTAATGGAGTGATCCCAGTTCACACCATGTAACATGAGAATAACGTGTATATCCAGCTACTAATTGCACACACACACCTGGCTGGGTATGAGCTCCAGTCGTGCCTCCTTGTAGACATGCTCGAGTGCATTCATGAGTATATGGTCCTCCACGTCTGTGAAATTGACCCCAGAGAAGACGTCTTTGACCAGAGCGTCGAACCGAGAGCTATCAGCAAATGTCAGCTTGGACATGGTGTTCAGTCTCAAGGCCTGCACCACCAGACTGCTCTCCTGAACTGAATATAGAGGAAAGAGATTGATTTAGCATCAGAGTGATTTACCACTGTAAAAACAGACTATATGCAGAGAAGCATCAAAACAGTCTTGATAGAGAAGACGGGTTATGAATTGTTAAACCTTTCCCTGTTGTAAAAGTGATAATTACTGAAGCTTTTTGTGATTTACAGGTTTGTCAATACTTTTGTTCTGTTTTCCAAAGATGTTCACCTTTCCTTCAGGCACGACTGTGGTGCAGAGAGAGAAGCACTTGGCCAGACACACAAAGAGACAAACACAGCACCTTGGGGACTCATTGACAGACAGGGGTTCCATGCGGTATCCGTAGGCAAGATCAAGGGCTGGTGGTAGAACAGGAGGATTTAAAGGAGAGTGGGATGGGTTCAAGAAGAGGCAGAGAGGAAAATGAGAAAGAGAAAGATAGAAGTGAAAATATTGAAAAGCAGAGACATGAGGGGAAGATGGGAGGGGGCGAGAAACAAAGGGGAACTGCGAGAGCGTCATCGACCGCCAGGTATCAGAGAGAGAGCTGACAAGAGGTCAGGAGGAGGGGAAAGGAGGTTTGTGTGTGACAGACGCGGTAAACAACAGAACTCTGAGTGTCTGGGAAAAGGAGAATGGAGAAGGACAAAAGTACAGACGAGTGAAAAGCCCAGGGGAGGGGAAAGTTTTCAGGAGGGAGCATTTGGGCTAAATGTCAATTGATGTGTCTGTATTAGAGGATTTAGAGGGCAAGGACGAGAGCAGGGGAGAAAGAGAGAAGTGCTGTTCAAAAGAGCCTTTTGATGTTCGAGTACACTCATGTATAGTGTTGATCAAACTGCATTAAAGAGATATCCACACAGGGAGGCACAGATAAACAAAACGCTCTGCAGTGTGACCCAGTTGGCTGCAGGATGAGCATCAACAAACCAGCAGAATTTCCACTCATCACATGCTCGTACAATCTGTTTCTTTAGCGCTGTAACTTTCTGTCTTCACGGTCAGGAGCTCACAGACTTCTCAGGAGAAATGCTTTAAAGGTTCTGTGTGTCGGATTTAGTGACATCTAGTGGTGAATTTGCAAGTTGCAGCTGAATACCCCTCACCCCACATTGGGGTAGCTTTCTGTTGTCATAAAAACTCAAAAGATGTTTAGTTTGTCCAGTTTGAGCGGCTATGATAAAAAATTGCGGCCTCAATAGAGGACCCGCTACCGATGTTAATATAAAGAAATTCCCTAAAGGCAGAGATGAGATACCATCCGAAAGAGGTTGAAGAACCTGTTTTGTGAGGCCACCATGACCTTGACTTTTGACCACCCAAATCCAATTCTTTAATCGGTGAGTCACGTTTGTGAACGTTTGTGCAAAATCTGAAAGGATTCCCTGGAGGTGTTCCTGAGAAATCATGTTCGCAAAAATGGGAAAAACGGATGGACGAGCTGAAAACATAGTAGCTTAGTATAAACTGGAAACACTACAACTTTTTATCGGAACTAAAATGCCCTATAGGGACTTTAGATGTTATGTAACTATACTAAAGTAAGTGTTAAATAATCAATATGTAAATAACAGCTCTGAGCACATACATATAAATCAGGTGTGGTTTAATTGATTCCTCCTGCTTTTCTGATCATCATCATCATTTGCTTTGCAATAATAAGGCAGAAGTTTGATATTGGCTCCACTCACAACTTGGGGTTAGAACATTTAGACTTCAAACATATCAACTGGGCTTGTGTGTGACACACAGTTGTTTTCAAATCCTCTGAGACTGTAAAATAGCACAGAATGACAACCCAAAGTTAGGCTGTCTCAGAGAGATTGCTGCAGGTAAAATGGTCATTTAGTTTTTTCTGCTTAATTGCATAACTTGATGGATTTTACTCTACAATCATGTCCAGCTGTGAAGCATGAATAAAATCTCATCTTGAGTCGGTGAGTTGTTTAAAACTTGGTGTGCAAACTATAGTCACTTTCCACCATCAGACACTAGAACAATGAATGTGTTAAGGAACACTGAAAAATCCCTAAGATCCTTGAAATCCTTCTTCACATTCATTACCTAATGTCACATAATAACAATCATGGCAACATTCTCTACCCTCTTACACACACCTTTCAAAATCATATTGATAGTTATACTTTGTATACATTGTATAAATGATCTAGAACGATAGCTTGAATATGTTTTGTTTAGCGACAGAACACATCAGTTCAAAAATATTCCCAGCACAATCTCTAAAAGAATAAACTCTGTCCTGCCTAATTTTAAAACACATAAATCATGTGAAGCAGGGTCAGTGAAATTTGTTACGAGACAGTACATAACAGTGCCCCATCATTTTTTGCTCTGCGATCCTATAACATATTGGACTTATGATGGAATATAAAAAGAGAAGATCAAACTCGATGCAGCAGTACAAGATGTGTTGTCATTTTTATGGGGGCCTTTGTGTGTGTGTGGGCTGTCAAGGAGCACACGCACACACATTTTGTCTAACTTCTGGTATTTCACATGATGGCCTGATACAATGTTTTTGTTCAGTTCATCATTCAAGACAAATATAAATATTCATGCAGAACAAAGTCACTTCAGATTATCCACAAAGATAAAATTCACTCCCCATTCTTGGATGTACAATGTGCTTTGTGTTGTGTAGTTTTGTTTCCCTATAGCAAAAATGTGTTGTGTACTAGAGCCCGACATATATGGAATTTTTAGGGTCGATGCGGTTACTGATTTTAGGACATTACAAATCTTCTTACTCTTGTCCTTGTCGTGACTCCTCCTCTGTTGCTGCAGGAGACTGCCACAGGCCTTCAGCACCGTCTTCAGTGCACGCAGACCCCAGTCATAGTGCTGCTGGGGAGTCAACAGCTCCCTGGACAGACAAATACAGACACTCTCAAAAACCTCCAGTTGTAGCAGAATTAAGGGTTGGGCGGCGGGGGGGATAAATTATCTACATAATCAATATAATGCAATAGAAGGTAACTTCAAATAAATTCAACAGTAGGATACTGTTTGAAACACAAAACCCCCACTTAGTGAACCACACAGACACAGTGAAATATACGTTATTAGTATTAAGGTGATAAGTTCACAGACAATGTAATAAATCTGCTACACTTAATATTTCCAACCTTAAACCAGATCTAAAACCGACTTAACCACAGACATTTCTACCTGGACAGGTTGAAAATTGCAACCAATTTGCGTCCCAGTATTTCTCCACTCTTGAAGCCCTCCGAATACAGAATGACCTCTGCAATGAGCTCGTTGTCTGGCCTGCTCATGGCCACGGGTCTGAACAGCTGCTTTAAGTTGTCTGGAAGCTTCTGTCGGCCTCCGTAGCCTTTCCCCGCCGGGTTCAGCGTGATGAACACTCCAGAGTTTGGGTCCAAATCCACCTGGAGGACGGAGAGAGGAAGGAAAAGTGATGACGTGTGTTACACTGACATGAATACAGGTTGAATAACCCAACCAATTTTTTCATGATGGATGCTGATGCAATATGTATTTAAGTATGAGTTTAAAATAGCCATTATAAACATATATAACATAATATTATAAAGTGTAGATGTAATTGGACATAAGTTGGCCTTGAGAAATAAGGAGTAATTGGCTTTTGAAAAGTGTTCCTGTGCATCTCGTGTTCCTGACCTCCTTCCCCAGCAGGTCACACGTGTTCTTGTGATGTTTGAGAGAGTCTTGGATGGCCTGAATTTGCATGGAAACTGCGGACAGCACTGCTTCCTCCAAGCGGTTAAACTCGTCAAAGCAGCCCCATGCTCCGCACTTCACCAAGCCCACAAAGATTCGTCCCATTGACTTCACATCAATGCCCTGAAAGACAGACGGATGCAAACCAGAAAAGATGTGTTCTCACTGACATTTGTTATCATTTACCAATCTTCTTGTGCATGTGCATGTGTGCTTGTGTGTTCTCACATGTTTAAATACCATGTGTCTATCTTATATACCACAGAGATATTTCAAATGTGAATAACTAGATCTGCATGTGTTTTGCTTCCAGAATAATTAGCGGTGATAAAGTTTTTTGGCAGAGAAAATAGTGTGTCGTCTTAAATTGAGTGTTCAAGGTTAAACCCTTCATATAATCTCCGAGAGCATCTTAATACCTCATCACAGTTGAACACCAGCACTTGGCGTCCAAACAGCCCTCCGAGGGCTTTGACCGACTCGGTCTTTCCTGTGCCAGCAGGTCCGTAGGGGTTTCCCCCGAGCCCCATCTTCATGGCCTGGGTCAGAGTCAGGTAGCACTTATCAGTCAGCGGAGTGTGCACCAGCTTAGCTGCATTCCCCTGGGATGGAGAAGAAAGTGAGCGATAAAGAGAGAGAGAGAGAGAGAGAGAGAGAGAGAGAGAGAGAGAGAGAGAGAGAGAGAGAGAGAGAGAGAGATAGAGAGAGAGAGAGAGAGAGAGAGAGAGAGAGAGAGAGAGAGAGAGAGAGAGAGAGAGAGAGAGAGAGAGAGAGAGAGAGAGAGAGAGAAAAATATTACAAAACACAGTAAGATGGACAGACAGAAGATGACGAGTGAGAGATGGGTGGATCATGGGGCATAAGAGATGGAGAAAGAAGCCAAGTCAAACAGAAAGATGATTGCTTAAAAAGTGAGGATTGCAAAAACAAATGAAGGACAAGCAAAAGGAAATGAAACTGACTGATATGGACACAGGCAGGACTTTTTTAAAGGAAACTGCAGAGGAGGTACATACAGCTAGATAGTGTCAGGGCTCCTCATCTGTGCATTCACAGCGCCCCCAATAGGTATGAAATACGAAAACTCAAATAGACCTGCTTTTTCAAGTTTCAAGTTTCAAGTTTCCTTCAAAATGCATGTTTGTCTCATGCATATGTCTGAATCTCTTGACTGGCTATCAAGAGATTCAGACAAGAGCAGGCATTTGACATTAATCTCTCAGTGCTGAGTAACAACCCAAGATTATGATCAGGGTGCAATCATGAACAACACAAGAGGGAGTCAGATAGTGGAACGAAGTGTCAAGTGCTGTTTATAAGGACTTTCAAAGAGAGGTTACTGTCGTGAGAATGTGAACAGAAACCGGGGGGGGAAAAGGACAGGGTTGAAAAATCTGCTGTTGCAGAGAAAGACATACCTGGTATTCATATGTATAGCTGAACAGTGCATCCACCATGTGTATGTGGCAGCATTTGTCTGGTTTCATGTAGAAGCGCAGCTGCTTCTTCCAGGCCCAGGTGTCAGGACTGCTAACTTGAGCCTGTTTCAGTTGCTTCACGACGCTGATGTTATGGACGATGTCCAGGATTAAGGCCTTGAGCTTCAGCTGCAGGACACTTGACTCTGCAAAGGGAGATATGAATGAGTATAAGGATAGCAGGATAGCAGGAAAATCACACTTATTTACGTGCCAATCTGGTTCTTCTCTCTTCAGCTGCCTTTGATCCAATACGAGTGGAACCTACATCAGGGAGGCGGGACAGGGAGATCCTGCTCTGGTCCTACGTCTCTTTACCGATGCAGCCGTCACAAACCTGTTACATCTTATTTTCTTTTGGGCCAGCCACCAGAGTTCTTAGTTTTGCTTAAGTAGTTTTTGTAATGGTTTGTAAATTAAAATATTTTAGCTATTCTGATCATGGGTATGGTGTTCTATTTATATATTGCTTGTCAAATGTGTTATTTTGGCTGTAACATACTTACATGAAACAAGCTTTATAAAATCCTAAAAGAGGATTTCACATGTACAGAAATAAAAAAAATCTTATTATATCTTATTTATTAACCTTTTGTATCGTCGTATATTATACCCAGTGCTGTATCTGCCCATTAATAGTCCTGTTGGTTTAAAAAATAAACTACATGTTACATTACTTTCTCTTTCTCCCTATTCTTGATCAGTACGTTGAATGTTAAAAAGTCTTCTTCTTCTTTACGCTGGCACACTTAGCACAACTTTATTTAGTGTTCTGCACATGATATAAACCCCAGGTCATTAGATAATTAGACAGATAACACTGCCAGGTTGCTTGGCTGTGAATTAGATGGTAGACCTTCCCTGTAAGCAGACAGAATAACAATAGCTTCTGTGTTCCCACAAAACAGCAGCAGCTCTTGTAGAGTAAAAAAAATGCAGTATTGTATTGATCAGTGAGAGGAATAAATGGAGCCGCTTACTGTGTAAACATACTTAACATGCCAGGTGATATTTTTAAACATCAGGTACCTCTTGACTGACATGAATGCACCCACCACACTAATATCCTGGAAAATCAATATCATCAACAAACACTTGAGGCAATTTTATGAACGTAGCATTGTACTAACTTGTCCAGCATCCATTCTAATTTAGTTTTTCTGTAGTTAGGGCAGAGGCAAAGTTTCACAGCTGAGCAAAGATGAAATGATTATAGTAATTATATTAAGAATGATAGATTAAGTTTATATAACTATCCACCCATCCATTCTCCAAATTGCTTATTATTTAAGGTTCGTAGGAGATTTCCAGTTCCAGTGTAATCGCATAGGCCAAAACCATACAGAGACAACCATTCACACTGTACAATACCTTAAATCTAGAGTCTCCAACCAACCTAACATCAATCTGTAGGAGGACAGCAGAGAACATGCAACTACACATACTCATATAGTCTCTAATGCTGGGACTTGATAGTTTAATTATTATGTGTTCAAATACTATCTCCTATGTACTTTACATGCTTTTTAATTCTTGGATGAAGGAAGGCCTCACTGACATTAGTCTTTACCCAGAGGCTCACAAAATGTCAAATGTTCTTCATCCTGCCTTATCTCTCTGCCAGAACAGGGGGATAGCTCCCACTGCCTGAGTGTTTTTATGGCTCAATTATGTAGACTGGGTAATGAGATTATCCTTCCTGTTATTACTTCAGCTGCTTTAATCAGTACTAGTGGTCTGCAGCCTCTTCAGGCTACCTGCTTGTGTTAAGGGAGCCGGTAATTTGATTAGATGTTATCACGGAAACAAGCTCCACATATGCATTTATAACAGTCCTTATTAAATTGCTTTGGTGAAATTTAATGAAAAACTGAAATTTGCCCCCAGAATAACTTTGTATGCTAAATTTCATAATGCATTATTATTATATATATACAGCATGGCATAGAAATTTGGAATTTGGCAGCATGTCCCATGAAATGATGCCTCTAACAGGGTTATGGACGATCTTTTCATCACATACTTGAATAAATCTTTATTAAAATTAGAAAGTCCTTTATATATTAAACATAAAGGCTTTATATAGCTGTATATTCTGACCTAGGTCATTAAATTAGCCTGACAGCTACTGTGCTAGTTGCGTTAAAGGTTACTGGCACTCTGCAGGCTCTAGTGTTTGACTGGCTATCAAGAGATTCAGACAAGAGCAGGCATTTGACATTAATCTCTCAGTGCTGAGCAACAACCCAAGATTATGATCAGGGTGCAATCATGAACAACACAAGAGGGAGTCAGATAGTGGAACGAAGTGTCAAGTAGTAGCTGTTTATAAGGACTTTCAAAGAGAGGTTATTGTCCTGAAGAATGTGAACAGAAACCGAGGGGGGAAAGGACAGGGTTGAAAAATCTGCTGTAGAAATAACATTTGTTGTGATCTCATTGTTTCATGATGTTCCAGATTATGATCACAATTTGACAGGAAAATAAAGGTAACATGGCTTAGCTAATTTAGGGATGGGGAGAAGCTTATGTTGTTGCTTTTTAAATTTTAATGTTTAAGCAAACACTTACCATACTCAGACTAAATTTAAGGCAAATTTTAAAGGTGATATGGATGTTTAAGTTAGTGAAGAGTATTTGTGGGAGAGTCTGAAAGGACACGCAGGCATTTACCAATGCAGACACACACTCACAGACCTACCTGTGTTAGCTTGATCCTCAGAGCTTGTGTCCACTGTGGTGTAGTGTTCCAACTTTGTACGGAGCTCCAGCTCCAGCTGCTGCAGATTCTGCTCTTTTAGAGCTCGTTCCACATCTTCAGTGAACTGGATTTGCTCGGCCAGACATAGAATCTAGAACAAAAGCACTTAAGTTCAGACACTGAAGGGTATTTAACTAAATGTTCTTACAGAAAAAGTTATTTCACACCCTGAGTCACACGGTCTTATAACTGAGAAAATACCGACATATAGTTCTGGATCTCAACTTGAACTTGGTATTGTGGTAAAAAAAAACTCAGACTCCATTCAGTTACCAGGTACTTCAAAAGGCTTTGGGAATATATAGGGAAAAACAAATTGTATGTTTATTTAAACAAATAATATAAATAGCATGTTTACCTGTGATGGGTAGCGTGAGGGGTCCACTCCCCCTGACTTCCCTGCTGACACACATTCATACAGCAGGTGCTTCAGAGTCGCCTTCATTTCCACAGACAGGTCCCTTAACCATACCTGGAAAGACTTTCTGCATTAATTACACTGATATAACAAACATGAATATAAAGTGTCCAAACAAAACCCACATGGAATACAGAACATGAAATATATATTTGATTTACCTCCACAAGGCTGGAGATTTGAATGAAGTTCCTGAGTGGCACTATTTCTCCTTCCAAAGAACACATGGCGACAATGTGCTGGCTCTGCTCATCAAATACAACACTGTGGATGCCTACACAGATAATACACACACAGATTACGTTCCCTGTCCAATAGAATATAGGTGACTCTTATATGTAAAAGGTTTCTCACCAGCAAATAGTTTCTTGAGGTGTGACTGGATGACTGTCGGGTTGGTTGCCTGTCCGAGAATCTCTAACAGATCATCATCTCCTATGAAATAGAACCGTGGGAAGGCAGAACGCTTCTCCTGCAATAACCACACCAAAACACATGAATAAAAGAAGCTGCGATTCCCTCGACAAGTTATGCACGCACAGAAAAATGCATGTGCATACCTCCAGGAACTCATTGAGGGACTTTTGGCAGCGCTGCAACTGGTCCAGTATGGTGACCAGGGAGTTTCTGATGCCGGCCCTCGAGCTCAGAGAAACGACTCTGTTGTCTCTCTGAATGTCGGACATTATAGACCTGTAAGACATTTTAAGAAAATGTTTTGTCAAGATAAATATAAAAAAAAATGACAAATAAAATGTATTTATTCTCCCAATCTTGGTGTTACATATGGCCAATATATTGTTAGTTGATAAGTAAGAAAATAGAATTGCTCCTTTATTAACATTTGCTGTTATGCTATTTCAGCATGACAAAAAATACCACTTTATATAATATATATAGAATTTGACACTGCTTTTGAGGATATTCATATTAAAATCTGATGGATTGGACAATTCAGCAAATCTATATCTGATCTGCAAAACCAATTTAGAGTAAAGCGCAAGAGCTGCCTCGATGTGATACTATTTCTTACACTAACACACACACACACACACACACACTAAGTACCTAAAGTCTTCATCAACCCGTTTAAAGCGGGCCTCCTCCCGGGGTAATGCCCCTCGTCCAAAAATAGGCTCCAGATAAACCCAACGTCTCTGGATGGCGTTCAGACTCAGCAGATACTCATCCAAGTCTGACAGACGAACCTCCCACAGACTGACCTGGATATACAAGAACAAATTAACAAATTATAGTGACAATGGTTCGTGCTGCTTCATTAATCTTAGAAATCTTGACATATGGGTAAACCACAAACAAAATATCAAGTTAAATTAGTTGCATCTTTCATAAAAGTCAAAAGGAAATTGACTTTTCCATAAACAGAAGTGAACAACTTAAAGATTAAAAATGTGTATTCATAGATTCAAGGCTTTGACCTGACCTTGTCTTGAAAGCTGCGATAGTAGGGAGACTCTTTCAGAGACTGCAGCAGGCAGCGGTTATCTCCCACCTGGATGAGGATAGAGCAGGGATAAAGCCAATGTTTGCTAATCCTTAAGATTTAATGTGCCTGCAGTTATGTCTGCATTTTCCTCACGACATTTCCATTTCTCCTGAGTAAATCTACAGAGCGGTCAATAGAAGTTAAATGACCTGCCTGGAACGATGATTAACAAAAGTAATGAGGCAAGAGGATGTGCAGACCAAACACTGCCAACAGCAGAATATATATACACACACACACACACACAAATGTATAAATACATATCATTTCAACACATCGACAAAACCTTCTTCAGTAATAAGGCTCATAGCTGTACCTGTTTTATCTGTAATGCTACCTTCATTTTACATTTTGCCATTTCTTTTCAGGCATAAGAAACCTTTACACATTCATACATGTTCAGTGAGGGGTAGAACACCTAAATAAATATATTCAGAGAACAGGCACAGTTTTGCTTTACACATTTTCAAATGTCACATTTTCAAATTAATTCAACAACCCAAAGGCAGCCGGTGTAAAAACAGTTATAAAATCATGTCATGTTTCCTCATTCCTTCATCCAGAAGAATTACCTGAAGACTGAGCAGAGTCAGCTTCCAGCAGTGACTCGGTAATAACTTTGTGAAAAGTAATTTCTGCACCATGATCAGCTTTAAACCCTGATTTACATTTCTTAGAAAGTAAAGTTGCAAGGAAAAGGTGCACCGTATGGAATTACCTGCATTCATGTACAAAACTATGTTTGAATATGGTCTGATCTTCATCATGGATAATCAAGATATTAACCATCCTTCACTAAAAAGACATCTCAGACTTATATAATCACGAACGGTTGATGTACATGAAACTAAAAAGGGTTACAAAGTCAACTCAAAGAGTTTTGATATTCATCAGTCCAGTAAAGACAGTGTCTCCAAACAGAGACGATCTTACAGGATAACATCAGGGTGGATGTTTGCCAGCTCAGGATCAGTAGATGTTGGGAGATGCAACAGGACAATGACCATAAATGTCAAAGTAAATCTGTAACAGACCGACTTCAAACAAAGATATTCAAAACTCTCCCCGATACCTACAAAACCAGTAACATCAAACCTCTCTCCTGCGGGTGGATGACATTATCTGCTTTGAACAAGTTGCTCATTATCAAAGTGTGGCTGATAGTACTATAACCACTTACAATTAATGTATTTTACTTTACTGAATAAAACCCTTCAAGTGCCAAAGATAAAACCTGAATCACTTGGTCAACACAAAGTAAATGTGTTTGTTTGGTGTTTATATATATGCGAGTACATATTTGTCTACCTGGTTGACTATATCCTTCCAGTCCTTAATGAGGGTGAGAGTGCGGCCGCTGCTGTCTGTGTACTCAGTGAGATTGAAGGTGGCTGCAGCGCCCCACAAGTCCAGTTCCCTCAGGGCTTCTCTGATCGTCACCTCAGCCTGGGCCCGGCTGTTCAGGTCCTAAAAGCAAGTGCAGCTTGATCAGTGTTGTCCACTCACGACCTTTATATACATTTTATCAAACCAGTACAAGACTGACAAGATCCATTTTTCTAGAGTGGATGGCAAGAACTTTCCCTCAGCACAAACTATATTGTCATGGTTACCCACGTTTTGAGATCAGATCCAAGTCAGAACAAAATAGTGTGCTGACCAATACAATTTTGTATTTCTCTCGGAAAAATCACTGTGTTTCACTGCTGTTAAAGATTAGTATATTGGCTGAGGGACATCAGAGAAGGTATGTTTTACTTTCAAATATGATCAGCTCAGAAGTACAAATATGATCAGCTCAGAAGTACTCAATGTATGTGAATATGCTTGTATATCTATAGAGACAAATGTAATTTACAAATACAAGCCTTTCAAATGACAATATGCTGTGTTCATAGTTTCTGACTTGCTGCTGCCCTCTGATGTCCATTGTCACTTAGTGCAATATTCATGGTTTTATACGTATATATCAACTATCATCCCAAACCTAAAGAAATATCATTATTAGGTATGGGATCCTTGTTTTATATACATATAAAAAACATTATCAACCATTTAAAGAGTGTTATTCCAGCCAGTATGTACATGAACTTCCATATGTGTGTTTGTACAAACCTTGAGCTCCAAGGCCTTTTCTATTATGGTATTTGTCACACTGAGCAGATCATTAAAGGTGAGTCTCTCTAACGTCGTCCCTCGTGGGAGACCCAGCAGACGAAACATATCCAACCAATGGTCCTGGGACAGGTGCTCCCCACGAACGTACTTCAGCACTGGGACCATGTTCTAGACACAGCAACGGAAACAGTAATGAAAAACAAAGGCTACAAAAAGAGATCCAATATCATTTAATAATGAGCAGTATTCCGTCATATTTATGATATTTAAGTCTTACTTCAAATTAATGCCCGGACCACTGTCATGCACCTTCACTGGTTACAATACTTTTTGTTTTTAGTTTTGGTTTATATTTTTGGTACCATAAAATTATTAGTGCATCTTTATGATCCAGAGAGGACAAACCTTTTAGGTCTTACAAAACCTTTTTGGCTTTCTAACAATCTTCTCAGCATTGCCAATTGTTTAATTGTCATATTCTCCTAAATGTTTATCTTGTTGAGTACAATGGACATTGTTGCCTCCAAGCACTGAGGAGGACCTTATGACTCAAATACAGGAATTTAAATTAAATTATACATATTTCTACATCATTTGGAGAGATATAACTTCATACTGTAACTATGTTTTCAAACTTTCCTGTGGTTTTTCACTATGTTTTTGAGGTTTGAAGTTGAAATGCATATTACAGCTTGTTATGTGTCATAGTGGCGTTTACCACTTTTAGTTGTACTCAGAATTAAGCAAAGGGGTTTCCCCAAACTAAAATAAATGTTTCACTTTTATTGTTGAAGCTTTTAACTCTTGTTGATTCCAACTGTCTTATGCGTGTGGGAGGGTAAAATGATCATGACAGCCCTGTGTCACTTGAAAAGATATAAGTCAAGTTGAAACTGGAACTCTTATGTCTACCTTATATTTGTCCACTTCTGCTTGCAGTTTGACAGACATGGCAGTTGGCTGCTCCTGCTTCCTAAGTCTTTCATGCCACGTGAACAGAAACTCCTCAAACACGTACGTCTTACTCCTATAAAATAACAGAAACATATATATATCACCACTTAACTGAAAACACAGTAGTGACCAAACCGCAAAAACAACTAAAAGATAATAGTGAGCTCTTGACCCTCTACCTGAATGTGATCCAGTCCTCCTTGGCCTTCTCTGTGAAGCCTTGCTGCCACTCCTCATACAGACCCCACATCTGGCCGCACTCCTCCATATCTATCTTCGTCTCCTCCGCCAGAGAGAAGTCAGGAGCCTCCAGGTCAAAATAGCCACAGTCCTCACTAAGTAGAGGAGAGGAAGGATTATTGAATTTTCTAATTGAATTAAGAGAAACACTTTTTCTTTCTTTGTTTGTGCTGTTAAGGTCAAACCTGAGACTTTACATGCAAGCTTTTATTGAACTATCAAAGTAATGAATAATGAGGTATTTCTCGTTGTTTTGGGGATGTGTTTGTAGATTGAAATGTGTTGATAATAAGGCTGAGTAGCTTTGCAAAGTTAATGAATACAAAACAGAACCTTTTAACCAAAAGAACATTAATATATTGTTTAAATGCTGGTTCCTTACAGCAGTTTACTGCGGACAAGCTCCAGCTCCTGGAACTCTTGCTGCTTGTCCCTGATGGTCTGAAGACATGCGAGTAGAGCAGCATGGTCACCACTCTCAAGCGCCTCGTCTTTAGGCTTCAGCTGGTCCCAGCGAGCCTTAAACCGCTGCAGATCTGCCCGATAGGTGTCGATGCGACCAGCAGCATTACTTCGCATTACATCCACCTACAGGAGGAACAAGGTATAAGAGCAAAGAGCAAAGCAAAAGAAAGAAAGAAAAGAGAGGAGAAAAGCATTCAGGTAAATAATTAGTAGAAGAAAGTTGCTGTTTCGAGAAACTTTGTGATGTGAAGTTTTTAAATCGTGATCCAAGATGTGCGAGTTTGTGAGTCTATGTTACCTGTTCTTTGATCATGAGCTGGTGACTCTCCATGATAAGCTCTAGTTTGTCCCACTTGGCTCTGAGGGAGGAAAGTGAGTCCAGGCCTGCTCCTGCCACCGCTCGCAGCAGGCGGTTCTTCTCCTCAACACACTGGAACTGAGCTAAGGTCTATAAACAAACAATACACAGTTTGATATTTATTAGTTTTGATTGTCAGATCCAACATTTGGCCAATCCGACATGAGATGACAAGGCCCTGTTATAACAGTACAACATAAATTCCCATACATTTAACTAAATCTTTCTAATGAGGAACAGGAACTAACCTAATTTACTTTCTGATTTGTAAGACACCTCCATCGAAACGTAAAAAAAAATGCAACAATGTCAAAGACATTTTTACAATATAGCAAACGACTCAACTAAATGTTGGATAAATGATCTGTTATTCGAAAAACACAATGCTGACTGAATAAGGGACAGATATGAAGCATTAGTACCATCATTCAATAGGTCCAATGAGATGTTTGTTGTACCTACCTCAGTTTTGCTGGCTAGTATTTGACTATATTTGCCAGCGGCTGCACCGATCTCCTCCATGTTCTCCGGTCGAATGGACAAGGCCTCCATTGATTCTGACACAAAACTCTCTATGGCCTGAGTGTGGCCTTGATGACAGAAGGAATATGACATATGCAAGATTAAAAGGGAAAGCATTAGGCCAAAAGAATGGAAAGTAAAATGGAAACAGACAAGAATTTGGTTTGTGATATATATATTTATATATATATATATATATATATATAGGGTATATCGTCACATTCAAATTTTAAAGGAGTGAATGTTTGAAGTTCCGTCAAAGTATATATATCAGCCTACAAACAATAATATCAATGAAACTTCAATTAAATAGACGATTTATGTGTTTACCTTTTATGGACTTCCTGAGTGATAAGAGCAGCAGGTCAAACAGCCTCTGGATAAGGTCATCAATGGCGGCTTTTACTGGCTCACAGTTGACCGTTATACAGTCGACTTTCTCCTGACTGACAGAGGAAGAGGGTGAGATTTGGAGACTGTGACTCAGTTGTTGTGGCGTCAAATAACAAGAGGCCTATTCAATTTACGACCTTTAAAATTAGGAACCCAGAGCTCTGAGACTTCAACAGAATCTGATTCATCACAGGGAACTAAAGACAGGATCTGAGCCTTTAAAAGCTGTGGGCTTTGAAAACAATGTCAACTTTTGAAGTCTGGTTGTCAGTGCCATTAACTACTACACAAACTATTAAATGTTGTTACATTGTCATCTGTGTCAACAGTACCAGATTGTGTTGAAAACAAAATGTTAAAGGGTTGATTTATCATTTGTCATCCTGGTTAAAAGGTTCACATATGATGAAATGTAATGTAAAGTGTCTTTACCTTTTACCTTCATTTCCACCCTGGTTTCACCTCTTATCTATTCTTGGGTCACATATGTTGTATTTACCGGTATAGGAATTTGCGTCTCTTAGTCTGATGTTAACATTTGGTTTCACCTTAATTATTTATGTGGGATATGACATAAAATGTATTAGCATTAGAAATCTTCCTGTTTCAATATTAATGTGTATTTTTTTTTAAAGAAAGTAAATTTTGATCATGTCTCTAAAAGAAAGGCTGTTGGATGTCTTTGCTTTTCTACTGAGTGGGTATAATTTAATCATATTTAATCGTGTTTAGAATTCGGATGCGCACCTGGGCAGACGTTCTGACTCCTTTCCTCTGGCTTTTAGGGCCTTGAAGTTTCTCTCCCAGTCATGCACAGAGATCAAATGCTTCTCCACCAACTTCTCTAAATCCACCTGGCCCAGAAACACCCACTCCTACAAAATACAAAATACACACACACACACACACAAAACCCCCAAAAGTCATGAAAATGCTGGGTGCGGCTCATATTTCTGTTTCAAAACGTATCCCTGTCAAAGGTAAACTTCTCATAATGACACATAGTAGATGACTAAATAAAGAGAACTAAAGAAAGGGGAGAACAAAAGAGAAGTCGGTTGGTGGCCGAGGGCTTCCCCCTGTATTTTAGAAATGCATGGCTGCAGAAATCAGGGTTGTATGAAGGGCAGACTGCTACAAAAAAACAACTGCGCTACAGTACAAAAATAGAGAAACGAGACTAATTAAAGCAACGCTCTTTCATAGAAAACATCAAGGCAGTGACGCATTGCAATGCTTCACTGATCAATCTGTGACAAAAGGTCAAGTATACATGTGAATTAACATTTACATGTATAGGTGTTGCAACACAGCCCTACAGTTGACCTATAATGGATAGAAAAACAAAATACTGAGCCACTAGAGCAAATTATTCATGATTTCATTTTCTACAGCTGTCAGAAATGACTATAAAGCTCAACTCTAGTGTCAAGGAATAACAGCCTCTCTAGAGGAAGCTTTCCTTCTAAATAATGATCATTACCCTGCTAAGGAAAACTAGATCTTTAACATTTTATAGACTTTTTACAGGAAGGTTATTAGTGATCACAGACATAATCAGTTTTGTTGTAAGAAGAATCTGTTCAGGCACCTTAAATTTGTGTTGTATAGCCTGCAGGCGGCCAAAGAGGTCCTCGGCCTTGCTGAAGATGGTGAGGAACCCGGAGGCATTTCTATCAATCATGACGCTGAAGATAAGCTCCTCCCCTTGGGCACTGACTCCCTTGAACTGGTTTGGGATGGAGATGAACCTCTTCATCTCCCTGAAATAGCGTGCTCTCACCTCCTCGAAAGGAGGACGGAACTGCAAGCGGCCTTGTCTATTCGCCAGAAGGACAGGAGAAATAAAGGAAGTTAAATTTGATTTCTTATCAGAATTGTCTTTGTAGGTGAGAAAAAGAAAGAGAAAGATAGACCGACAAAGGTCAAATATGAGAGAAGAGATAAGGGGGAAAAAAGGCAAAAGTCTGGGTAAGCAGTTCAGGTTCCTAGGAAAATACTCTGAATGTTTGAGGAAGAGAAATGGATAGCCCACGCAAAAAGTGTAATAAGGAAGAGAGAGACATTGAATGTTTGTGTGTGTGTGTACTGACTTGAAAGTTAGGTCTATGTGTATTTCAGGCAGGTTTTTGTTCAGAGCTTCCAGTCCCATCTGATATTGGTGCTCAAGAGCCTTGTACAACTGATGGTTCCAGTGCTGACGCCACGCCTGCATGTCATCAGACCTGAAGCCCTGTACATACACACACACGCATTAGCTTTCCAAGGAAGAGAAATCCAACTTATTGTAGAGGCTGCACACATCCAAGCATTAGAATAAACTGTTGATACCTGAGCTTCCAGAGTGGCAAAGCCTGTGCGCAGGTCCTGAAGTCCGTCCTTCCACCGCTGCGGGTGTCTCAGCAGGTCCACATTCATCAGTGTCACCACCTGAGAAATGCACAGATATGTTATTTACTAATCCCAGATTGTGCTCCAAACGAGATGTTCTTACAAAATGTGGTTCTTCTTTGTATTCAGTCATATGGCAAAGTAACACAGAAAAATAGAACGGCAAGCTACAACCTTGTCAATGAAGTCCATGTGCCATTTGCGTAGCCTCCTGTTCTCAGTGGAGAGTTTCTCAGCAGCAGACTGCAGCTTGGCAATGTAAGCTTCCAACTCTTTAGGGTTGTCCCAGGTGATCTGTAGTTTACCCCCCGATTCCGTTGACTGAGAGCGAGGATTCTGACGAAGAAAAGCAGAAAGCTTATCTCCAGTGCAAGGAAAGAAATCAACATCAGGTCCCAATAAAGTGTAGAGACTCTAACGGCATATACAATATGTAACATGCAAGGCAGCGATAGTAAAAACAATTATTTAAAGCCTAAAGTCATACCTTGATGACCTGTTCAAAGGCCAGTGCCAGACTAAGCATCATGGGTCTCTGAGAGGGAACCATCTGCTGGTCAATGGTGTTATAGAAATGGGCCACCTGCAACCAACATTTGAATACAGCATTAGCTTGAGACCCATATCAGAAATAGATAAATGAAGAAAGGAAATGTGTCAGGGTTTTTGTGCTGTGTCCTGCACTCTGACCTGTTTTAGGACAACAGCCTGTCTGTAGAATTTATCTGCAGTATTAGCAGCCTGTTGTATCTTGGCTGGGATGGGAAAACCAAGGGCGGAGAGCTGCCTGACCTCTCTGATCAGACTGACCAGTCTGTCTGAGTACTGGACCTTCAGCGTTCCATCCACATGGTCCAGGTCCATCACACGGTTACTGGCCTGGAGACTGAAAGAAGGGAGATGGTCACAGTGGTGAAAAACTAAATATAGCATCCAGCAGAGAATAAACCATCCACAAACAATGTCCACTGGTTCCAACCTGATCCCTGATTTTGAGTCAAGCAGTCCAGACAGTATATCTCTGGACCAGTCCTCAAACTGCTCCTGCTCATACACTCTCAGAAGTTCCAGTAGGTCATCACAGAAATGCAGGAACCCTTTGAATGCAGACAGGTCTGAGAGTAGAGCCTCTGCGATACGGACAGAGTCCTCCACCTGATGGTAGAATATAAGCACAGAAATACATGTGACATAAGCAGAAAACATGATTATTAATGATGGCAAATCAATGATATATCATAAAGTTCATGCTATTGATGATCAGCCACATATATACCACGTGCTCAATCCCCATTTAAGCAGGTTCATCCACACATACTGTAAACACTAAGTTACCTTGTGTATGAGCTGTCGAACCCACACGATTTTGTTGACGACCTCTGGAAGATTCCTGCCTATGAGCGGTCCGGACTTCTCTCCAGGGCCTCCATGACAACGACTCTCAAAGTCGGTCTTCAGGCCTAAAGGTAATCAATAAAGCAGTGAGTGGTTTGAAGAGGAGGAGCAACAATGTGGCAAAACTGAATATTACCCCTATACAAATCGAGGGACTGCAAAGAAAATATTTATAATAATACTTTTGTTAAGTAAGAAATCATCCTTATATTAATTATTCAGCTGACACTTACTCACTTACTATGACTGAGCAGGTAGTGGTGCAGATTATTTAGTTCATATTTCTGTTTATTTCTGTATAGAGCTTTTTCATGACAATACATATATTCTAACACTACGACATTTTGTTTAGCCATTTAAATAACAAACAAAGACAATGGGTATCTTGATATCTGGAAAACAGATTTTGTCTGGAAAATAAACTGTTTGTAAATACAGTGTCATGGTTTTGTCATCTGACTGTTTGTTTTCCGCCTCTTTATGAAGAGGGTTTTCAGTTTAATTATTATCTCCTTGTGTTTCATGTTTATCCCTGTGTTAATGTTTGTTTATTAGTTGTTTTTGTCATGTTTTGTTGTGTTCTGTTTCCTGTTTCATTTTGTAGTTTCTGCTCCTAGTGTGTTTTCTTTCTGAACGTTCTGTCTTTGTGTTCCACTTGTGTTCAATTGCCCCTGCCTTTTATGTGTGTATATAAATCTCTGTGCTTCCCCTTGTCCTCGTCTCCTGTGCCTTGTCATCCTCTATATCCGTCTCTAGTAAGTTCCTGGTGTTTTCCCCTGTGTGCTCTTGGTTTCTTCAGTTTGTACTTTTTGAGATCTCTCTGTTTGTTGTTTTCTCTGTTGAAATTGTTCCCAAAAAAGGACACTTTTTGTTTGAAAGTGAAGCCAAAACATCTCAAATATTATCTGGTGTCTACAGTACAAGTCGTAAATACAAACTTTTCAAAGTCTAGACTGTGTCTAAAGATAAACCTAAAATATATCACTTTTTTGGTATTGGGATTCAGATTTGACTCAGTCATAACTCATACCTTAATTGCCTCCATCACAACTCACAGTGCATAAACTTGTTATGTCGAATTTTGAAGAGAACATTTAATTTGCATGTAATGACATAAACACAGAGAATTAATTGTGTGACAGAGCTTTGTACCCTTGTTGTAATCCAGTAGTCTGGCTAGAAGTGTCTCTCTCTCTGACTGGAGCTCTTTGCTGATGGTTGGACGTCTGATCAGTTCCTTGTGCTTTTGAAACACCTGCAGCAGCTACAACAGCAAACACACATACACCCACAGCAAGTTAACATACCACAGACCTACTCCAAGTATTTTATAACCTGAGTCTGAGAAGTGTTTTATTACCTGTTGTGGGTTATCCTGTACATCAGCAATGTAGCTCTTCAGTCTCCCAGCCACCTCCTGCTCCGACGGAGCCATTAGGCGCTCAAACTGAGCCATCGCTGCTCTCCAAAGAGGCTTGAAAAACATACAACAGTTATAGTCTGAGTTTATAAAATATGTAGTTGCTGTGATATAAACAGAAAGAGATTCTGTAGAACAAATGCAAACAAAAATTACTGCCTTCTATGTTTGGAGGTGCAGGACAGGTGCTCACACAGGCTTAAGGACAATTATAAGTAGATGCAGATGCATTTTATTTATCCCACACACATGCACAGACATGCAAACGCACACTCATGCAGGTAGGGAAATGTAATCTCTGCTTTTGACCCATCTGTGTGCGGGACACACAGAGCAGTGAGCGACTATGTACAGCGCTCGGGGAGTAAGGTGCCTTGCTCAGGGGCACTAGACAGGGTCTAGAGAGACTCTTGGATTTTTGGGCAGATCAATCCAGGTTCGTCTTTTTGTTGTCTTTCCGTGGAATCGAACCAGAGACGAACCAGAGACCTTCTCTGCCCATAGTCCAAGTTTCTGCCACTAGACCACCGCCTCTCAGGAAGCAGTCACTCAATGAAAACATACACACACCATACCCTGCTCCATGAAGACATTGCTGGTAAGTCAGACGTATCACAACCGCACACACAGGGCAAATGCACATGAAATAGCACAAAACTAACCTCAGTATAAGGGTTGTAATGCAGAGGGTTGAGTCCAGAGAAGGGTTCAAAGACGCGATCTGCAGTCAGAGCTTGTTGTTTCCCTCCTGGGAGCAAACGCAGCAGCTTCTCGTGAACCATACGCAGAGTCACCACCTGTTCGACGAAAACAGAGAGAGTGTATTCACATCTTGTCTATGTGCAATAGCTATGTTTTATTTATGCATCAGAAATGTTTACAGTGACATTTTCCACTGTTGCAGTAACTCAGATACTGTGAATAAAGGTAGTGGCAGTCATGGTCACAGACAGACTGCAGATTTAATCCTAGTCTAAACAACAAATATGTCCATCAGAATGATCATCGTCATGCATACAAATAATTGCCAGGAACAGAGAGTTTATCAAGTCATTTAAGATCAAAATAATTGGATTCAGTTTTTCAAAATGGTGGCTGATACCATGGTTACACTGAAGCTCGACAGGCACCTCACTAGTTCAATTTATAGACTCCTGTTTCAACTCACATTTTACCTAAATGTTATTTTACGTTCATTGTTTGTCTTCATGTCATGTAAATGTTTGTTGTAAAGCACTTTGAGCTGCGGTTCATACATGAGAAAAGTTTACTGTTCTTATTAATATTACATGCGACGTCTCTTCATTTACATGCGATGTAGGTAAAAGGCAAGGACAATGAAATAATAATTGTAAATATTTTTTAAGAACATATTGTAATGCAACATTTTAATTAAAGCAATGTCTTCTTATAGTCTGCTCCTGGATTTGAAGCATATTTTACCTCGTCCAATCTCTTTGCAAGACAGTGAAGGGTCTGCGGGCAGTGCTTGTTTCCCTTCCAGGCATGGGGTGCGTATCTCTTCCACACCTGAGAAAATGTATCAAAATCTACGTGGTGATCTACCTTCTTTGTTCTTAATGGAGGGGGGTTTTCAGGGGGTTTTCAAACAACTTGGTCCATAATGTTTTCTCCATTTTGATCAACTCCATACCTGTCCTGTCAGATGATCACAGGCCGCCACCCACTGCTCACAGATGGTAACACCCACTCTCAGGGTCTCTCTCACCAACGCAAATGACTCCTCAAAGATTTTGACACCGCTCAGCTTCCTCTGTACAAATCTTCCCAGAGCACCACCTTGTAAACATACGCACAAAACAAACAAAAAAAGACAAAGAGGGCCAAATTACTACTATACATCCATATATTGTGTATGCAAACACACAAATTGCACATAAGCATACACAGCTACTTTGACAGTGCAAAATGTCAACCCTAAAATACCACATTTCCTGTAAACCAGCCACATGCACAGTGTACGTTATCCTGAGAAATTCTTATGAAATCAAAGTTGGTTTGAGTTCTCATAACAAAAACAGGTTACTTACTGACATTCAAACATAAAAACAACATCAACGGAAAATAATTCCCATTTCCTGTTTTTGTTGAGTGGGTGTGAGAGAGCCCCACCAATAATATCCATGAGCCGAATCATGCGTGTTTCTGGATAAGGCTCAAAATCAGTCTGCCTCCACACATCATCCAGAGCGTCTCTGCTCTGCTCCACCAGATCCACAACATCAGACATTGACAAGCCATCAAGACCTCCATACTCCTTAATGGAAACACAGAGACACAGTGTAGCTTAAATCCTTTGTTTTCTTCCTCATAGTTTTAAATATCAGCTTCTCTAAACAACTATAAAACTTTTAGTGAAACAATATTTGTTAATACCAATAACTACTTACAGCCCATAATTTAAAACACAAAAATATACCAACATAATAGTCTGTGGAATCCTTGCTTTGTACAGATTATAATTCACATCTCAATAACTGTAATTCCATTAGCAACCAGGGTCTATAAAACTGTACTGTACTTTGCTATACAATGAAAACACTACTCCCCCCCCCCTTTAATATGTACAATATCCTGATACATAATCATTAGCTATTAGCCAACATACCTTTTGTATGGGTTTAAACTGCTCAGTGAAAAATGTCGCCCTTTCTATCACATTGTTCTTCTCTGCAGATTCAGAAAGGTCTGCCCAGTACTGGAACTCATCACTAGGAGTCAGGATACCTGCACAGAGTGGAAGAATTATGACATGTAAAGAATATAAATGATGTTTAGCAATATTCATACCAGCAATCTAAGAGGTGCATACAAATGATGTTGGTATCCATATATTAGTCTAATACAAAACAGTAAATAGTCTTGAGACAAAGGGTTAGAGTGCATATTTTACTCAAGTGCAGTTGTCCATTAAAGTTAAACTTATTGAGCTTATCACTACATATTTTCCATGAGTAATGCGTGTATCAAAGTAACATAAATAATAAACATACTAGAAATATATTTTACCAAATGGAATAAAAAATGGTATCACCCTCAAAATTTGGAATATTTGAAAAAACCATCAATCACAGCTCTGACCACTCTGCAGGCCTTGACCTGTGGATTCCTGATTTACTACAATATATTCACGCATACCAAGGACATCCTCCTCCTCGCGGCCCTTTTTGGCTGAGGGTTGTGCTCCAGACTGACGGACCACTGAACCCAGGCCAAGCTCCAGCTCACTCAGCAGGTCTGCCAACTTCGGGTCGAAGGCGGAACGCCAGCGCTCATCCTTGGGAGAAGAATCATAGACACATATTCTCGGCTCCTGCTTGCAAAACCATTTTAGGCACTCAAAACTCTAAATCAAACGATTTGAGAGGAAGCAATTTGTATTTTATTCAAAGAGTTAGCAAGCCTATTTTCCTAATCACAAATGTAGTAAAGTTGTGATTCACTCTAACTTCATATTTGCTGGTAAGTTAAGCTCATCTATCAGAAACTTTCACTGTGGTTAATGTGACAGACAAAGCCTACATCTTTCCAAAAAGCATATATGGAATTCTTCAGTCCACAAGCATGGACTCACCTTTAGCAGTACAGGTGCAAAGACCTGCCTGACCGCCTGGTAAAGGGTGTTGATGGGAGACTCAAGCATGGATGACACCAGGATGCTCCTGTCGAGGTTGTCTTCAGTGATCACTGTGGGCTGCAGCTTGAAGAACACCAACACCTTCTCTCTGCTGCCGCCAGAAGCTTCAACCTGTCAAAAGAGGATAAGATGATCAAGGAAATAAACAAAATACAATTGATGGAATCATAAAGTTAACATATGGCCAAGCATTGTACAGCACTCTGATTATAAGGTATTCTATCAAATATTATATATATAGGACAAAAACAAGAAACTTTATCAAATTATCATTCATGGAAATGTTATTTAGAGAATTTTATATGGTCTCTTTTATCTTTCACATTTACCAAAGAGCAATACCTTGTTTTTTGTTTATTGATGAAATACATTATAGATTTGGTGCTTTAAAAATGATTATAATTGAACCAAAGACTAATGAGATTTTGCCCTTTGAATCTTGAGGGGAATACATTTTCACTTTTAACGTTGTAATGATGCGTCACCTTATTCGACAGGTGGAGATCATTGTCGTGTCTGCTGACGGACAGGACAAATTCATTTCCATCATCCAAGAAGTTATTGAGCTCGGAGCTGTCAGCCAGGGACGGCGACGGCGTTATCCCGTAGAAGTTTCCAGTTGTGTTCAGGATGAATTTCTTGCGGGCATCCTCTGACCCATGGGGCATGTTTGAGCTGGAAGTAAGGACAGTGAGAGAGCTGTAGTGCATACACTGTAATATATTCATATATGTGTGTGTCTATTTGTTACGCACAAGCAGAAACCAAAGTCATAAAGTGCTTCACATTAAATAACACCATCGAGTTAGTAATAAACAATAAACTGCAGGAAAACAGAAGACAAAGATGCAACATTGTGTGGGACATATAAAGCTTAGAGTAGCTGTAGTGTTTCACAAATACAGATCATCTCACTTGGATGTTTCTACAGACTTTTGAATGTTCAAGCATCTTAGACCTTTGCCAATTAATGCTAATGTCTGATCCCAGTTTGAGCCTGATAAGCCATTAAAAGCACCAGTTTGGCTTGACAGCTTCGCACTGTGTCGAGCCAGGACCAGGGAAAGGACGAGCTTTGGTCAAACTCTTCGAGCTTTCAAGCGAGTGGAGTCTGACGTCTTTGAAATGAACGGACCGGTGCTATCAGTGCTCGTGTCGTTGCTAAACTCTCCGCTACCGTCTCATCACTCATCTCTGATTGAACCACCTCTCTTGCGTTGACGGGACTAAACTGTTAGCAAAGTTACAGACCAGCTGCAGCATCGCAGCGAACCTTAGCGACGGCTACAGCTCAGGGCAGCTAGCAAGCTAATGCTAGCTAACCGCCTCCCTGAGTTAAGCACTGGCATTTTAGCTAGCAAGCTCGCCCTTAGCATGCTAGCGTCGCAGTGACAACTTTGGCTTCTTACAGTTTTCTGGCAAATGTTCGTCTCTTGCAGCTTCTGGAGACTCAATCCATGGAGAGGATCTGCAGCAGCCTGTTGCTAGTGGCCGTGTGTACTATGCTTGCGTGGTTACCAGGCAGTTACGCCGTTTTCTTGTATCACGTGACACGGCAGCTTTAGAAATCTACGCCATTTACTTAACGCAGGGCCTTTCAGAGGCCAGAGGAGCAAGCAGCCCCTTCTTCGACTGCATAAACACTAAAATCAAAAGTATTACACAATTATCAAAACCTTACACTGGAGGAGCAAAACATGGACCAGATTCGCACCACTATAAGCACAATGTCAGACTCATGCTTTTTGCAAAACAATACACACAGTGATTTGCAAAACACTAAACACTCTTGTATACATTATACACAGAAGTATATCAATATGTCACTTCCTTGCAATTCCACAGCACTGCCTGTCAAATGACCCCCCCCCCTCACAAGAAGAAGAGTGAGAGTGAGAGAGGGAATCCACGTAGGAGGAGGAGGAGGAGGAGGACGAGGAGGAAGAGGAAGAGGCGGAGGCCGTGCCAGAGGTAGAGACCGAGGTTGAGGTAGAGGAAGAGGAAGAGGAAGACCTGGAGCAAGAGGAGAACGTGCTCAGAGAACAAGAGGACTAAATTTATTAAATGAGACACTAGTTGACCATGTCGTGAACCACAGATTGACACTGAGAGAAGCTCGACTAAGAGTTCAGCCAAATTTGAGCAGATATACAGTGAAATCTGTCATTGTAACCTGAACTGGATACATCATCTTCTGTTGGCTCAGCTTACAGTGTTATGCACATTTCTGTAGTAGCATGGAAACTGGGACATGTTTTGTGATTCTCCATGTTGACATGTTGACTGATTTGGGTATTTGGAGAGAAATAAATTATAATTTTATCAGTCTGCGGCATTGGTCTAGTGTAGCGTTTGGTGAATTTATTGTATATTTGCACTTTCTCTGTGTACTTGACTTACAGTACTCTCATCACTGAGAAGTACAATCGCTAAAAGTGTTTCATTTTAGCAACAGAAGTGTGTAACTGGTTCAAACAGAATTAGGTCATATGAAACACATATGTTTCGGTAACAAAATATGGTTTTGATAAATTAGTGTATCGTTTTTACAAGAGTGTTTAGCTTATTGGGTCTGTGGTTGTGCTAATTATGTGTGTAAACCGGGCCCTTTTTACAATATCGTGCTTATTCTTATTCAAAGCTGTGAAAAACCACTGAAACAGTGATTCACTTCTTACGTATGTCTAGTTTCATTTCTCGAAATGTGACAGTCAATGTATGGTTCTGAGAAACATCAAAATATGTGTGGATCTGTGACTCATTCTCGTTGACACAGTGAAAATAATGTGTCCAAATCTGCCCCGGACCTGAAAATTGAATCTGACATCTCTTAATGACAAATATATTCAGACACTTAATTCAGTTCTGTGTAGAATCTCCTCACAGCTTCATATCTTCAAGCAGAACCACCATTTTTTACATGTATTCACCATAGACCAGATAAGGGGGGTCAAAATAACAATTGTATCCTCTTAAGACAAAAGCTACAACTCAAAAAACTTTGTAAAAAGTGAAGGGGTCTGAATACTTTCTGGAGCCTGTGTATTTCTCCAAACTGCTACTAAGCTGTTTTCTTTATTTCTCCTCATATTTCAGTTGGTTACAAGCATATTCCTGGAGCAAAACACACACTCAAACATATTATATCGGCAACTCAATCCAGGTCCTCGAGTGTGAATAGCCTTGTGACAGACAGCAGCTGCAGACTTGCAGCAGGATACAGGACCTCACCTAGTCCTCTGTATTTCCTTGGGTCTAGCGGAGCACATTTCAGAGAGGAAGTTAAAGAAGACACCTGGCTGGCAGGCGTTAAAATTTCTCTTGAATTTCTAAATCCCTCCAAATGATGGGAACTGATTTGTTTATGAACTGTTTTAGAAACCATTACTGGAAATATGGTCTCTTAGCCTCTCCTCCCACACACTGCCCACATGGCTGTGTGTAGGTCAGCCTGTGTTTTTAGATAACAAGAATACAGCTTGCCCTACATTACATTACGGGACCAAGCTATTTAACATTAATTGCACATAAATATGATTACTGGTAACATTTGCAATCTAATAATTCAGAAGCACAGCAGCTACACTGGTAATAGAAAGTGCTGTGACAGTCTAAATTTCAATATGAATGAATGAGACAAAGGCACATGACGATAAAGCTTTACTTTCTGGGCAGTTTTCTCAAATTTATCAGGGTCACACATGGAAAATCCATGGAAATCCTTAATTACACAACTTTCCTTCAATTCTGCTGCTACCAGTAGTAAGCACTTCCCCCACAAAGCCAAAGTATTTGATTCATGCTCGTCATACTCTCACACAACAGTCACATGCAATAGAAATGTATTCATATGTTTGTTCGTGTCAGAGGCTGAGGTTGGTCCCTCCAGGCTGTTCCCTTTTTTTTCCAACCAGCTGGTTGTTCAATACCGACCCACCCAGGCTACTTCTTCATGGTCACAACACCTTTCCTTGTCTTCAGTGGAAAAGAGAGAGTACAGTGACAGTTGGGAAAAAAAAGGAGGAGTCATGGCCTGAAATGAGAATCTCCCTACTAGTGCCTCACATGAACTGTGAATCATCAAAAGGACACACTTCAGTTCATGGTGTAAGACTTCATTAATGAAAGCAAATATGAAATTACAAATCAAATTTAAATGCATTAGAGATTCTGTCTAGCTCTTAAACTCATATACAAAACACAAACTGTAAAAATGGGTTTTATTCATAGTGCAGTGGGACAGAGGACGATATTTGAGTATAGGAGCATAAGAGGTCCTTCATATGTGGCCCGGGTGGCATTTGCATTCACACAATATATAGTCTGAGTGATAGGATCACAGGATGCATTTGGGTGCGTTCACACTGAAACCTAGCGCTGACCACTTGGGATCGAATGCTCATACCAGGTCTGGACAGGGTCATTGACATGGTTGTGATGGTTAATTTGCATGTTGTGTGATCTCACATTTTCATGCAGTCATAAATGATGCCTCCCAGTTCTGCAAATCTCTCCTAAGGTTGCTCCTAGTGATGACATTCACAGGCCATTTAAGAACCTGAAACGATTGAAATAGTGTATATCACTTCGCTGATTGTAATTGAAAGGTTTTTTTTTCAAGAAGGAAATTCACTAGTTCCTCTTTTCCCTCCTCTGCTTTATTTAAAACAACTTCTTAAAATGAGAAAAAGGGTGACAGTTGTACTAGTAAAAGACTTGTCATATCTAAAGGTCAAATTTGAACTAGTGATGAACATTTTACTTATAGCAAGAGGGTTTGTTCCTGTCTTGTGGCTTAGATGTGATGGGGTCATTAAACTATGGTTAACTCTGAACTGTCTTAGTGAGTCGTACAAATGTAAATACATGATTTCAAAATAACAACATACAGCAGAATACAGGATCTATACAAACAGAAATAGGGATGCGACTGTATCGTTTCGGTCATGTTAAATGAACGGAATCACTTCCAGTTGCGTATGTGCTGATGAGTCTGAGTTGACGCGGGGGTTTCATATTGTGTGCGACATCACCCTAGTGAAGACACAAATTCAAATCTTTCACACGCATACACACACGTGCGCGCAGACAGAGACAGACAGACAGACACACCAACAAAACCACATAATTCTGTGGAGGCCTCTTTCTTCAAAGTACACAGGTCAACAAGTTTGATCTCAGCAAAATAATTTACATACACCGTGACAATGCTCAGGTTATTAAGCCCTGATACGAACTGTGCCTATGACGCATGCTTGGTGCCACACCCCTCTGAAACTTAGGCTTGAGGAAGTCATTTAGAGTCAGTCAGTCGTTTGCAGTGAGGAACCAGAACGTACGCATGGTGAGAGAGTTTGACTTTCTTTTCTCTTGTCTTATCAATCCTAACAGTTATTTGTATTGCCATGATTAAGGCTAACCTTTAGTTGACAAAGCCATTCTGATGTGACAGTGAATCTCTCTTGCGCCATTGAGCATTGGCCCGTAAATGCTACATGTGTGTTTGTTTGTGTGTGTGTGTGTGTGTGTGTGTGTGTGTGTGTGTATATTAACAGATTCAAAACATTCCTAGACAGTGTGGTGTGGTTCAATTGCTTCACACTTGAATGCTAGATTATATCATCAAGCAGAACAATGAATCAAGTTTTATCTGCATGTAAACTAATACCCTTACAAATATGAGGAAATCCCCTCGATCACTAAAAGATTATCTGGTTAATCAAATGTAAAAATAATCTAAGCAAATATGTGCTCTCGTGTGTACAAGAGAGCATACTGTGGTTAGATGTAAGGAAACAAATATTTCAAGATATCTCAGATATATCTCATTGTGAGCTCACCATTGTAGTTAATCATGTGTTGGCTCTGACATCACTCAATGAGAAAGGAAAGAGAAAGACAGCACGTGAAGAGTAAATCTTGAGCTGTGCAGCAAGATTTTAACCACATGAAATGGCACCACATTAAGAAGACCCGAAGCTCATGTGGGTTGAGTTTGAATTAAATATTTAGTTGTGGTACCTGGTTTTAAAGCTCAGTTCAACAGCAAAAATATTATAATAATAGGCATGTACTTGTTGCCTTGAGATAGTAGTATTCTTTATTATAGTTATTTCACTTAACAAATCACATTAGATCATAAAGGACTCTCCTTATCTCATTGAGTGTCTCATGATCACTGCTGCAACTGTTGACTTAATGATAAATGAACACTTATATCTGAAGAGAGCAAACATTTCCAGAAATAAAGAGAAAGGAGAGGAGGGTGAAGATAGAGGGAGAGACATAGACTCGGGAGTGTCAGACTGGTTGTTAAAATGAAAATAATGACAATAAGGGGCATTTGTATATCATAATAGTTGATTTCAGAGTATATTACTTTAGAAGATATGATACATTGTGTTAATGATGTTAATGTTGGCCCCTGGGAGTTCCCACAGGGAATTCCCAGGGGCCGTCATGGGCCATCCCTTCATGGGCCATACCTTCATGCACAGTAGTACAGTCCCATAGAGTTAAAATGCTTCAAGTCTAACCAATATGAACTGATATGAAACACAGTTCATGCAGGAGTGTTTCTACAGAAATATCTGGAATGCATGAGCATGTGAGTGAAATCAGACCTGTGGACAAAGGATACATTTAAATTTGTCAGACAGGTTTTAACTTTCCTTTTCCTTTTATGTCTCCATAACAAACAATACGATTCAGATATAATTATCCACCTGGGAATTTCCTTGTTGGTAACGTTCAGCAGTGAGCAAAAAACCATGAACAGTTTAAGATATAATAACATTTATAACAAGCAAATCAACCCTATAATGTCTCTCCTTGTGTTACATGTGGTTTTTATAGACTTATATAAATACATATACTCGCAGAAACTAACATATTTACAGCACGGGTGCATAATAATAGAAGTCTGGAAGGTACAGTCTAAGACAGTGGATTTCCCAGTATCTGTGCATGTTACCAGAAACTGGCTCTCTCTGTTGCTGAGCAGAGGGACTTTCCATAAACTTTTTGTACGTTTTTGGGAGTGTACTGTCAGGATAAGGAACCCATTGCACCCAGGACATACTGTGAAGAGCCAGTGCTTGTTACAGATTACACAAACACTTTGATTTACAATAATAATTCCCAAAGCATGTACATTTAAAAAAGGAATAAGTAGCTGTGGTGATGGTTGGGAGAGAAATGTGACTATGGTTAAAGATTTAGTTTCTTGTTGGTCTATTTAGAACATTTTGACTTAAATGAAACCATTAACTTCTTTGTTTTTTCAACAGGCATCCAGTAGCACCAAACGTTCTCTTTCGTAAGTAACCACGCGGCTTTCCATTACGTCATATGTCTTATTAGAATTGTCAGTAGAAGTCATTGCAATGGTGTGACTCACGTTTGTCAGGATCTGAAAGTTTTTCACCCTGTGTGAACCAGGTAAATAAGCATCAAAGAAATATGTGGTCTCAACCTCACGACCTTGTTTCCAACCCTTATCAACAATTCTTTTATATTTCCATTACAAGAAAAATCAGTGATATGGGCATTTTAACGAGTCTGACCTGAGCTGCAAGTGAAACTATGTTCATGTAGGTTTATGTCCTTGAATCACTTTTTTGTCACCACTCTAGCACTTGTCACCAAAAACACATTCCCAAACCTTTTTCAAACCTTCACTGTGTTAAATTTCCTGAGAAAACCATACTCACACATTCATGTTACTAAACGGCTCAGTCTGCACCTGTAGTTTTACTGGAGTTGAGAAGAAGCGTCACCTTTAAAAAGAAGGATAGCCGGGGACAGAGTTCTGGTCAGATTCAGGAATGAATCACTGGAGAACTATGATCTCTGGGCACAGAGACAAAATGTATAGTTTATACTGTCGCAAGCAGTTTATCGTATGTACCTCATTGTATTCCTGTCATGTGCCAGTGTTACCAGGGTAACCGTGTTTACGTTTCCTTTGTCTTCCAAGAAACCGAGGGCCTTCCCTCCTGCTGCTGGCTCTGGCTTGCACTGTGACCTTTTCTCTCGCAGGTGAGAACTTATCATATCTTATATATCAGAGCAGCAGCAACATGTATCTGTCTTTGTTTTACAGGAAAACTATAGAAATCAGGGTCTGATACATGTGTAACCTTTATGAAGTCCACAATGTGTTTGAACAAGCAAAAAGTAACTCTTTACTGAATCAAAGGTTGTGCATCGACATATAATTGTCCCCTCTGTGTAAATTGGGCCCCTTTATGGCCCCTGATTTAGAAAAATCCTAACCCTAACCCTAACCCTAACCCTATAATCCTCAGTCACTGATATAAAGAGATTACAGATATCGCCCCAATATGCTTGGAAGCACATGGATAAATAAATGACAAATGTATTATAATGGTATTATGAGGTGCTGGCGCTCACCAGGCTGGCTGTTAGGTCATGTTTCCAGTGTTTAGCTGTCACAGTCTCACAGCTCTCTTCAAACTGATTTCAGTTTAAAAGAAAGCTGTGCTAAAACAAGTTGTCTACAATACCTGTTATCTATCTAGCTTGAGAAAAAACATTGTTCTCCGTTGTTTGTGGATGTCTAAACTATGATGTCAAAGGTGAGGAAATGAAAAGCAAAACATCTTTCTAAGCGTAACATGAGAACTTGAAAAGGGGAGGTTGATAGTGACGCATTCTACACAGAAAGAAAAGGGCAACAATGATTAAAGAGGAACTGAGATCAGTCTGACACAAGAGCTTCTAAACAGCAGCTCTCAAAAAGTGTTAAGGAAACCCCCTTGACCTTCACAGCCCGTGCTGTGGATGTTCATACCTTGAAGTAAACTTCTCATAAAAAGCAATTTCTATGTGATTCTCAGTAGTCAAAAATTCTCTCTCTTCGTGCACCAGCACTGTTCATTTCTCTATTTCATTCTGTTTCTCAGTATGCTCTGAACCTTTTTTTGTGCCGATCTTTATTTTTTTTCAGAGAGTGAAAAAGAACCCATTCAACTCAGTGGGGAGGTCGGTGGAAATGTGACCTTTCAATGCCCCGTTGATAGTGAAAAGACAATTCGTTTCTTCTACTTTCAACGTCATGACGAGTACGTGAACGGCTACCATACAGAAAGAGACATCCTGAAGCCCATATGGGAGAACACAAGAGTGGATCGCAAAAAGACACATGTGCACATGTACAGGTTGAACATCTCGCACACTGGGACGTATACTTGCATCATTTATTACAAAAATGGTCAGCACAAGAAGGAAAGTATCCAACTCAATGTCACAGGTATGTGTGTGTTACATTTAACATTTAATTATATAGTTTAGGCTCTTGTGGCTTTTGATCTCTGACACCTTACAACACAATGATGAAATAGCACTTAGATTAGTCACTCTTCTCACTAATTTCTAACATCAGGAGTGAGGTGTAGTTGTAAAGCGTCCAATCACAGAGGTTTGCACTGCTGCATTTAATAACAGTGACATTTTTAGTTTTCTCAGTGTTTGCTTTTATTTACAGGTTGTATTTTTAGTTTACTGTACAAGGATGACATCAGATCCTTTCCCACACGTCTGTGTATGGTCCATATCTATCTTATAAAGTTAAAGTATATGTGAGCCTCATTGTCATTAGACTTTAAATTCCTACAAATGAATAATGTCCTTGTACCTTTCCAATATTGTTATTACTGATGATCATTGAAAGTGTGCAAAGTGCATAATGGCAGTAGTTTCAGAAATAGAAAGAGACGACCGACAGTGATCACTTTCTCTTTGCCTCCTTTTCCTCTAGCCCCCTACAGCAAACCCAATGTGACACAATCCTGTGATGATGCCCGTTGTTCTGTGACGTGTGCCTTCTACGGCGGGTACCCAGGCAACAGGGTGGAGTGGAAAATAGATGGGTCTGGAAATACCGACAATAAGCTGTGGCACGTTGAGAACAACACTCAGGTGCACAGTCCAAGCACGATGTTGGTCAACAGCAGCAGCACTGTGTACTTCAACTGCTCCCACAGAGAGATCAGGAATCTCAGCTGCTCTGTGGGCAACGTTATCTCCGATTGGTTCCCGGTGTGTGACAGTGAGTACTGACAGGATGAGCCCTGTATACACTCATACAACGTCTAAAGGATTGGACAAACTTTATCACAAGCACAACTAAAAATGCTGCAGCTGAAGTGACCCTTGCATTTTAGTAACTGTACATTTAACTTAAAGGATTCCGGCCTTGTCCAGACCTGCTGGACCTAGTAAGCTGTAAAAGTTTACTAGGGTTTAACAGAACACATTTTGAGGGTCATTTACCCCTTTATTGGATTCAGTAATATTTGTTGTTTACATCTTCTGTAGTGACAAACTGGTTTAGGGCTGCGGATTCACTTGTCTGTATGTAAAGATGGACAACATGACAGCTCCCCAAAAGTGAGGCCAAAGCTTCTCGTTCGCAACCTAGTAACTGATCGCAATTTCGGTCATAACCCACACCTTCTCCATGTTAGTGGATAGGACATGGACCAAACCAAAAAGTACATGTCAAACAATTTTTTTGTAAAGTTGTTCATTTTAGTTAGTTGTTAAAACACAGATGTATGTCCAGATTTCCATTTTCCAATAAGTTTAGCTTCAGTAAGTTATTGGATGCTATAAAATGATCTAAAACATCAGGTTTGAGAGCTTAGTTTGACTCATGATTGGTCGAGCATGTGCAAGGACAGGACCTCGATGACGCAGTTCCATCTCTGATTGCTACTGTGCAGTCTGTGGCTCCAAATGGGAAAAATGGCAGCGCTCGTCTCTGGGATAATTGGGCTTTATGTCTAGATAGAGGGGGACGTGGAGATATGTCATCCATCTTTATATACAGTTTTCTTCTTAAAAAAAAATAGAGAGAAAGAACTAACAATGTTTCTTCTGAAAATCAGTGAAGTATAATTCTTCAAACTGTCCCAGTGAATATGTTTTTAACTCTAACGTATGTTTGTTCTCATCCAAAGGTAAACCCGAGGTTAAGCCTAACTCTCACATTCCTATCATAATTGCTGGAGTTGCTGTCGGTGTAGTGTTAATGCTCTTACTGTCAGTAGCTGTAGTTCTATGGTCGAAGAAAAGACAAACAGGTAAGGGACACTTTTATGTTTTCCACTGCAGCTGTGCAATTAAACGCAACAACTCATAACAGTTTCTGTTCTGGTTTCTAGGACCAGATCGGATAAAAGATGGAAATGACGAGTAAGTGGATGTTTTTTAAAGATGCAACAAGTACTTCAATAATACTACTTGGAATGTACATATATCGCATGTTTATCCATCTTGTCACCACTGAACACTGACTCTCTTCCTTCACTTGATTTTCTCCAGGGAGGTAAAAGACCTGCAAGAATTAGAGAAAGGACCATTTTGAGTATTTATGTTATTGATCGAAGGAAGAAGAAGTTTACGGAGCAAAGACCTCATCTCAGAATCTGAAGCTGGGACTCTGTGTCACTGAAATGTTCATTCACATTTGTGGCTTATGTCTATGTCCCAGACAGAATGTTCAGTGGCTACTAGTCAGTGGCTGAAGGGAACTGGACCAGGGAACTATACATAAGTAGTGTCATTTTACAGTGCGTCATTCAACTTAGAATAGCTCAGTTCTCCAAAAAAGACATTTATAATGTGTATGTGGAGAGATTACTGATAGAGTCTTTGAAGGTTACAGCAATGTAAGCAGTTCAACTTAAAGCAGCCTGTTTTAAAATAAAAGGGCTGTTTGAATGTTACACTGACATCTTTTTATTTATTTTTTCATTTTCGGGTATAGAATTGTTGTTGCAGCACTTTAAAATCCCTTTCCTTTCCCCCTTTTTAAATAGGTTTTTTTTTATTTAATGTTGTCAGTAGAAACATGTTACTCCTGCCAAGCTAATAACTGTTAAAAAATTTTACGAGTATCAATTCCCTCATTTGTTGGTACTCTTTAATTTGCTTTGTCCATCAGAAATGATTTGTAGCAAAACCTTTGAAACAAATGTATTACTCCACAGAAAGAGAATACCAGAAAACTCTTTGCACATTAATTTATTTTCTGCATTTTCATCTTTAAGGTTTTCTGTGGTGCAGTAAATGCTAAATGGCTAGTATTATAGCTCTGTTCTAGTCTTGATGACCACTCAAAATGAAGTAGATTCCAGTATTGGAGAATTCCCATTTAATGTGCAATGTTTAACATAAATGAAATGACCGTAGCCCTCATTATTTAAATAACGGTCTATTTCCAAACTCAACTATTTTACTCAGGCGATTGTTTTCTTGTGATTATTTTATTTAGTATTGAAGAAGGAATTGTACTTTTGCAATATTTATTTTTCACACATGACATGACCATTTTTGTTATTTCCTCCTTCCTACAAAGTACTGACTGGTCTCAAATGGTTGCTCAGATTTCTCAAATTTGTATGAAGCACTTTTCTCTGGAGGCTGTTGTAACTTTGTTTTGTTTTGTTTGGCATTATATTTATAAAAATTGTATATACATTGAAATGTAAAATAAAATAAAACTGTGTAACTTGATGTGTATTATGTAGATGGAAGAATTATGCTAACTTTTACTACAAATTCAGGAGATTCCTTCAACTTGAACTGCTACTGGATTAGACATTTTACATGAGGTTTGAGAGGACAAAAGAATAATTATCTCCCAATGGAAGAAAAAGGGAAGGAAAAATCCTGGATCCGCTAGGAGCAGGTTAATATATACATAATATTTAATAGCATGAATTAGCATAGATTAATATTTTATTTTCTGTTAGAAAAATAATAGGAAGTAGCAATAAGTATGTCTTGTCTTACCTCTTTGCTATATTAAATCATGGAACAAAATTTTTTAACTCCACTCTCCACTGATGTCTTCCACTACATCAGCTTGTTCCTTGCATATGTCAACATGCTTTATATTCCTCCTCTTGTTTGTTTTACCAATAAATTATGTATTTTCACATCTTATCAAACTGTCTGAGATTTTTCTTTTTGTTTTATTCCATCCCTCATTTTACAAAATACAAAGTACAAAGTCATTTTTATAATATCACCTCACAGATTGATATGCACATGTTGCAGTCGCAGTGCAGTCAAACGGCCCCTAGATGTAGCTCTAGTACTAGAGAGTGAAGACAAATCTCCTGCAATGGTTGATTGCCATAGCGTTTGAAGTTGAGCACTGTACACTTATTATTTTAAAGTGAAGTATCCATGAGTACGATCGCAGTTATTCATGAGCTGGCTTCACATCTAGAAGTGGGTAATGCCCACCCAATTGGTCAACTTTATTCTCTGAATCTGCCATCAGTCAAGTTTATTTAATTTTCCCCAGCATAACTTTCTGATTTCTGAATTACTGGTTGGACATAGGGCTGGGTTAAAAAAATATTTTTCATTTGAATGATCTGAAATTGTTTCAAGAAAAGGATCTTGATCTTTTAAGTATTGTGACGCTTGGTCACAATACTTGGAAAAACCATCATCACTAAGTCCAATCTGTGAAAAGGTGCCAACCCCAAATTTCTCCCCCCTTAATCTGAGTAGTCTAGATCCGGGCCTGTTACTGTCCTTCCAGGGGAATGAAACAATAGTTGTGCATTAAGTGTAAAACTATTGTTTAGAGCAATGTAAGTGCACGGTTACACAATGTCTCTCTGATCTCAACATGTGGTCGCCTGCCAGGAGGAGACGGAAAAAACCTGAAAAGAGAAGAGAAATAAGAGCAAGAGACGAGAGGCGAGATCTGCAGATGAAAAGTAGGATGGGAAGGAGAAGGGATGTCAGGCTGTTTGCTCACATGATTCTAAAGGCCGTCCATTATACATGTTACAGCAATGTGTCTTTCTCTCCAGCTCTTCTTCTTTCTCCCTCTATCTTGTGCTCTTCTTCACGTGTTTTACTCTTTCAACAGAACCTCCCGCCTCTCTTGCTCACTTGCTTTCCCTCTGTCTCCAGAGTCCCAGTGACAGGCCGTCAGTCCACCTCCCTGCCCTGTGTTTACACTGAGCAGCCGAGCAGCACCAGGCTGGTTGCACTCCAGGAATGCGAACCCCCCCAAGGTCCCTGGCCTCCTCCACCTCCTCCGGCTTCTCCCTTTCCCCCCACCACTACTTTCCTCCCCATCTTTCTCTCCTCCTTCACCCTTTTATTCCCTCATTGCACGGACTCACCCCGTCTCCTGCACTTTCCTTCTGTCACTCCTTCCTCCATCCCCCTTTTATTCCGCCCCTCTCCTCCATCTAATTATCTTACCCTTTTGGCTCCCTCACCCGGGCCCTCCCTTCCTCTCCCTCTGCCACCTTTCTCCCATCCCGTACCCTCCCTTTCGCCTTTCTCTCCTCCGAGCCTCCACTCCCCTTCTCCCTCGCCTTTTTCTGCTCCCCTCTTTAAAATTCAGAGTGCATTGTCCCAGATTACTCACACCCCCCTTGCCCCTGTCATCCCCCCCTCCCCTCACCTCCCACCGCCCCTCCATCTCTCTGTCCTCCCTCCCCTCATTCCTCTGCCGCCTAACCCAAACAAACCGGGGAGGACTTTCCTCTGGTGGCTCTAAGAGAAACACACCACATGTCAGACTCGGGTCAAACATAAACACTGGACAATTTGTGGTGCTGGAAAAAAGATATGAGGTGTGTAAGTTCAGCATGAGATAGAGCTACTATTAGGGAATCTTGACGCTAAAAGTTACCACTGAATATACACACATCAGAGCAGAGAGCAGTGTAGTGTGGTGTATATTGGCCATGGTATACTCGAGGTATTTGGACGTCTATCAAAGAAAGCAACGGACTCCATAGAAAAACAATAAAACGCAACTTTTTTCAGTTGCTCTGCATGAACCAGTTGAAAAGTACTAAAGCTGTTTGGGCCGCATGCAACTCAAAGAATTCATTTTTTTCAATCAAACATTTAAAAAAAACAAAAACTTTTACACCATTACTATGATAATCTCCTTGGACATCTTTGGTAAACTTCCCATCACATTGTGGGAAGTTTTATTCTCACTTTACTACAAATTCTATATATTTATTTATACGCCTGATTTATTAATCAAGATCCATGAATAGTTTCCTGGGAAATCAATGAAAATGTCCAGAAAAGGATTCCTGGATCTGCACCCTGATCTGGATACGCACCCAAATTGAATGAGTTCTTCCTTGATCCATATCAAATCCTTCAACCAAGTTTCATGGTAATACATTTTGTAGTTTATGCATGAAGTTGCATACAATCTAACAAACCAGACGGGGGTGAAAACATCCCCTCCTCTGCGGACGTCAAAAACATTTTACAGAATTGAATAGAAACCCTTGTTTTTGAGTTGTAGAATTCTGCCTCCAGTTTACTATTCCTTTCCAGATTGAATGTACAATTGGAAATCTTTACAAACAAGTCAGGAGCCAAATAGAGGAGATGTAATAATTATGAAGAGTCTAAAGCAGACTGTTCCCCTTTCCTGTTTTCCATTCTCCTGCTTAACTCAGGACCCGTTCAGCCAGAGCACAGTCCTGTGGCATTTCTCAGCGAGCGGTGAGTGAACTCTGCCACACTGCTCTGTGTGGCGCCCAGACCAAGGGATTTATAATCTGATTATAGTAGTTATGAAAGTCAACTAGATTAGTTTTAGTGCGTGGAGCCGGAGCACAGGGCATCGATTCACAGCGGGAGAGGGGAGCTGATCAGCGTGAGGGAGATTGAGCTGTTAACGTTCTTAAAATAACAGCAGGCATTTCACCGTCTCTGAATCGGACAAACATGTGTCTGTTTGTCTGTGTGTGTGTGTGTCTGTGTGTGTGTTTGTGTGTGTGTGTGAGTATAATTGGTCAATCAACATCAAAAGTAAGATTCCTCATTCAAAATTGCTAATATTCTCAAATTTAGGTAATTAAATTGAAAAAAACTAAATGTGATTGCAATCAATTCCAACCAAAAACAATTGAGAAATCTGGGGGGAAGAAAGACTAAAGATATTTCTCTATTCACAGATGATATTTTGTATCTTTCTCAGCTTTACCATTGCACTACAGAGGCATGAGATACTGACTACGTGTACATGGACAGCAATGATCTGACAATTTACCTCATTCTGAATAAGACATTAGACACAGAATCTGTTAATGCATGGGAAACTACATGGCAGAGTCTCTTTCAGACTATTGTGCCTTAATCAGGCGAATACTGGCCCATTGCTGCCAATGTAAACATCGTCCTTGATTAGCTGATCAATTGTAGTTGTGCAGGTGAAGGCGGCGGAAGAGGAGTACACACACAAACACACAGAGAGATAAACCCGGGACAAACAGGAAACACAAGGAAGAGAAAAAAGAAGCAAAAACAACAAAGGGAGAGGGGACAGAGCCGGGGCCCTGGCAGAGAGGCCCCCTTTGTTTGGATTCTGGTAGAAGTCTTTTGTAGAAACAAAAAATGAGGCTCACGGAGCAGAGACGGCGAGGGGGACCCACCAGGTCAGGGAAGTTCAGCTGTGGTGCTGCAGCTGAGTGATCATGTTGTTGCTGTCACTGCAGAAAACCCTCCACCTGATCCCCAGAGACAGGAGAGTTGACCTGGAAGCATTTATCACCTCTCTGCTTCCTGACCCATGACCTGACGCCTGAGATTGGGAAAGGAGCAGCAGCGCACCAGAGGGGGGGAAAGGGAGATAAACAAAAAAGATAAGGGAGGGAATGACCAATGAGGAGAGAGACATTTCGGGGTTTTCTTCTCATAAAGTGATGGTGGAGCTTTTGGAATCGAGTGTGGGCTATGGGATTTAGCGTCACGGGCATCAATATTTCTCCTGGTTAGAAGATGAAAACCCTTTCTGCGTAGATGTGTGGTCCTGGACTGTTTAAGCCAGAAGTCATCAGCAGACACTTGGATCAGTTTGAAACGAACCGGGAGAGAGATACAGGGCGACCGAGATGTGTGTTGGCCGGCAGCCCAATGGAACTATTAACACCTCTCTGAAATGGTGATACACCGAAAACAGCTCATTGGCCAAGGCCTCTTCCACTCAGCTGTGACTCAATATCTAAAGCAGTGTGTGTGTGTGTGTGTGTGTGTGTGTGTGTTTGTGTGTGTGTGCATGAGCGGAACATTGACTAGAGCCACATCTCGTTCAAACATTTATAGAACTGCTTAAGATCTGACCTTTACTTTTGCATACACACACGTTATACACTCAGAGAAGAACGCACAATGTGTTAAAGTCACTGCTGCATCTGAATATCTGCGTATCTGTGTATACGTCTGTGCAGGAAAAACCACGAGGCCGACATTGATCTGTCGCCTGAAACGCTCAGACAGGTGATCATACCGTCGGCCCACTGTCCCGTGGGAGGATCGTGTGCCGGCGGGAGGAACAGAGACCATTGAGAGGGATTGGCGGCTGAGAAGCCCACTTGGCTGCAGACGGCTGGCAGCGTCGTGTTTCGGGGCTGAATATCAAAGACCACCCGAGGTATTTGTAAAGGGTGTTGTGGGAGACCAAAAGTGACATCACACTAAGACATGATGTTTGCTACAACTCTTCACCCCTTGCTAAGTTTTCCACTGTGCGATGAGCAAGAGTGTACGTCAACGTTTTACACTGGCTACTGTGTCACTTTCTATCCCACTGCAGAAGATAACTGCACATGCTAATTACAGTTAGCTTGTTAGCTTTTCTCTTCATGTGCATGACTACAATTGCCAGTGTAGATTAATGTGACTATTGATGTATTAGAGATTTTCACTGTACACTAATGGGCAATAAATCTGCAAATATCTGGTTTAAACTGGGTATTCGTTGGTTTTTCCTCCATTGATGTAAAATACATTATGTATGTTGAGCTAACTGATGTTAAAAATGAGACCTGTAAATAGGGTTAGGGTTAGCCCTTCTTTTCTGTAAATCTTTTCTGATTTACTAAATAAATATATCACCTCAATTTAAACTTACATCATATATAGAAACATAGGAAAGCTGAGTGGCTAAATGTTTTTCTCTTGAGTCAAGTAATTTTTTTATATTATCTGGGATTTCTCTGGGTCTGAAGATTGTTGAAAATATTTGGGATAATCTATGTACACAAGTTATAACATAGGTTTAGTTGTTTTGGGTGACATTTGGTCAGACTGGCAGTCTGACCAAATAATAGCAAAACTATCTCCTATCATACATTTTAATTGATACAGTAAATATTATATATGCTGTGTAGGTGCATGTTGGTGACTGCATGTGTTTGTGGACCTATCCCAGCTGTGTGCCATCCATCCTCTTATTTTAAGTAGAAGGAGGTGTAGGGAGGGGAACATGTGGCTTGCTTTAGTGTGTTTCTGTGGGTATGAAGAGCTGAAGATGAGGGGCACACAATTTGCAACGGAAAAAGACGTGAAGCAAAATGGCTGACCTTCTGCAGAAGCTGAGATACTTGACACCAATCGGCCCCAACAGCAACCTCCACTTAAATTTATTTTGGATTTGAGGAGGCTGATGTGGCAACCTTTATATCAGCCTGTGCTGTGTACATGTGTAACTGTGTAAATAAAAGTGTGTGTATAAATATATGTGTGTGTTTGCATGTTTGTAATAAGAGACACCTGAGACACTTAGAAGGTCATTCCTGGAGTCTGGTCACATAGCTTTGATCATTTTCTCGTCGCCTCAGAAATAGACCAGAGAGGACGAGACTGGCACAAACCCTCCCTCCCTACGTGTGTGTATGTGTGTGTGTGTGTGTGTGTGCGTGTGTCCAAGGAGAGACGGAGGGAGAGTGCTTGCCCAACGGACTGACAGGGGAATCTGCACTTGTTTGCAGTGCACAAGCCTGTGTTTGCATGACTGCACTAATGCATTTGCACACGTACCTTTGTTTGCCACTGCTTGCATTTGCTGTCTGAATGTTTTCATGCAAATGTGTGACACACACACACACACACACACACACACACACACACACACCACACACACACACTTTAAGACTAAAGGCCGGTGCATGCTTCTGCAAATGCGTCTGCGGCTTTTCACGCCGCTGTGGCGCAGGACTCGTTGTCATTCATGCTTCCCCAACCATTGGGCGTTTTCACCGCCAGAACACTAGGCGGAGTAACGTGTTTTGTCAAAGACGACTTCTTTCTTCTTCGTCGACTGTTTATTAACATCGCCACTGCGGCTACTCATAGCCCTTTTCTGGTGGACAAAATCGCCGGTCAGTGACGGGTTATACAAGTGGTCATACTTTCAGATCTCTTCTGTCAACCGCTCTTCTATTTGGTCCATTTTCGTTCTTCTCAATCTTCCGTTGTTTCCGCCGGTATTATGGGGCATGAAACCGGAAATGCGACTCTGAAAAGGATGTAGTTAGCAGACCAATCACAGCCTTGCGGGCTGGCGGAGGCTTGCAGAGCTTTGTCTATAGTTAGAAAAATTGGGCGACACACGTAAGCACGTAAGAAGGGATACATAAGCACATAAGGGACCCAGAAGGGCTCTTGCGCTTACGGGCCCGTGAAAACGCAGAAGCATGCATCAGCCTTTACCCAACAGGTGTTGGCTCCAAAATAATACACACCACAATATGCCAGAATTGGGTGTGTATTATTCTCCGAAGCATTCAGGTGAGGGGTGTTGAGTCGCAGGATGTAACACATAAATTCTGCCGACATGTGTTTGTTTTAAGCACCACAACACCGGCGTTGGCCCTAGTCACCAAAATCTCCCTTAACATCTACATTCTACGTGTACGGATCTGCTCTGAGATATTTGTTTTCTTTTGGTCTTTTAATTTTTGCGCCTGTTGCGTATTAGACGAGTTATCAACTCTCTCATGGTGAATCCTGGGGAGGATCTCCTGCCTGGGGGCCGGACTGCAGGAACTCCTGAGGTCTCACTCGGACATTGCTTGTCTGAAAGCAGGGTTAGTGAATATAAAAAGGTGAGGGAGTGTCTGGTCGGACAGACTGATACGTTGACATGGAGCTGAGCTCGACATCGCTGCAAGGACAAACCTTTTCCAAAACATCTTTCCTGCAGCACCACAACCCTGATATTTTACTCACTTTCTCAGTGTGGGTCTAAAAGTGTGGGTCTCTCCACTTTTCATCCATGCAACTTGTCTTCTACTTTGTTTAAATCAATACATTCTCACCAGCTGCTTGCACAGCTATAGTTATACATCTGTCCAATGGTAAAGTAAACTCTCTAAAGAAACCATGTGCAACACCCGGAGTATGGGAAGTGAAGGAGACACTCTCATTAGATTAATGCTCCTTCCCTGGATTGTTCTTTTCAGGGTGTCATCCAAACATAGATTTTGTTAGCGATAACCTTTGCTTGATTAGGACTGTGGTCTGTTCTGGAGAAAGTCTATGCTTGCTTGAATAAATGCCAAGGAAAAAAGAAGAGTATCTTTGTTTGAAATCTTGCACAGAGACCATGTTTGGTTGCATTTGAAATCACAGAGAGGCCCTCAGGCGCCATCAATCCATTCTAAAGGTATTGCAACATCTCATCTTTCTCAGAGCAGAGCCGAACAGAGCACCGGGGGGGGGGACACGGCGCATGCTTGGCCGAGTCTCCCAGCAGTTCCAGTGAGACGAGCCTCTGGAAGCAGAAGAGTCATCGTGAAAGTACGTGATCCAAGGGACACGGTCAGTCCCACCGTCCTGTTTGCACAAACCAGAGAACATCACAGAGGCATGAAGACGTTCACATGTATGAGGGCTGGAGGGAAACACAAAACGCTGAGCACACACATTCACAAGAGACTGGGTGTAAATCCATGTTACATGCAAGCAGAGCAGGGGGAATCAGAAGACCTGGGGATGGGGAGGGAGAGCGGGATTGAAACTGAGAATTTTAACGAGAGAATGAGAAATATTGACTGTTTCGCTCTAGTCTGAGTTTGATATGTGTGTTGCTCGTGCAAGAAACCTTCACCCACACCTGTGAACAGAAACACATCTCCCAAAAATAATAGATTGCTAAATATTCAACATCTGAAGATAGTTAATGCACTTCGATGCAAGATGTGGCTCTGGGATTTCACTGACGGTATTGTATGACATGTTGGTTGTAGCTGTTGGCTTTGTTGTTTTGTGGAAGCATATTGTGAGACAAATTAAAGAAATGCAGTGTCACATGACGTTAGAACTGGCATCCATGGAGGGAGAGAGGAGACATATTCTGCTCATATTGTGTTATAATAGTGTTATTACTTGAAAAGGTTTACATGCTCTAACATTCAGTTTATAATGTCCATCACTGCAACAAAAACAGCTCCATCAAAAGGTTATTGTTCTAAGACAATGGGCCTGTTCATATTGGGTGTGCCGTGCCTCTTCAACACAAGCCTCACCAGACTGATATCACCATTTGCGCATTGACTTTGGACAGAAAGTGGAGATAATTAAATGAATGAATTATCTGAAAAGTCAACATTTCTAAATTCAGCGATGGTCTCTCGTTGTTATGACGCCCGACGTTATGACGTCTTCCACGAGAAGCAGCACTTGTTAAACTGCAGCCAGTTGGTCGGACATCATGTTTTCTTAAGCTCATAACCGATTTGGAAATACATTTAAGCATGTACACTTTTCCATTACTTCATTTTAACGTGTTATTTCTGCTGTATTTTCCCCCCCTTTCCTCTTTTGTTTTCATTCTTTTCACGTGTGAGAGGAGGTTGGGGAAATGAAAAATATGAACTGCATACCTTTCCACTAAATCAGATGTCGGGTGATTATGAACGACTCCATTTGCTCACGTTGGCCAAAATAAGTCAAAAATATCTCTGTTTTGTATTTGTACACAGCTGGATAAATAACAGTATAGTTACAGCAACTTTAATATCTATATTTTATGCGTGTTTTACACAATGGTTCTCATGTAGTGTATCTTTACTGTATGTTGTGAGTCTTGTTTGTGAATTTCTTTTCTTCTTGCTCTCTCTCTCTGGATGAACAGATAAACCTGCACACGCCCAACCTGGGAGCGCCTGTCTCTCCTTGAGGCCATGAATACGCTGTCAGTTATTGATCCTGTATTGTCAGAAGGAATAACACGAGCAATGTCTAGAGATACATCAAATATACATCGAAGAGCCATATTGATTCAGAGCCTTTCAAGGGAGTTGGAGGCAGAGAAGAGAAAGGGCAGAGATTTCTATTTTTTCCTCTGATGATCCAAATACAGCTTCCAGCAAAACAGTTTGTGTGAACATAAACTGACTTTATTCACAAAACCCATGCATGATTGACTAAAGAAACTCCTTTTACAAAATAGTAAATGCTTAAAATGCTGATTTTGTTGTGATAGGCTGACCTACTTTCAAAAATATCCACTAGAAGAGTGCCATTACCATTACTTGTTATTGTGGGCAGGAGTGTTTTTCAAAGGATTTTGGGGTGCTCCAGGCAAATGGGACCTGGGGACCAACCCCCAAGAAACGCACAATACCAAGCCACATCATTCCAATCCTCAAATGATTTGTGCATACCCATAATTAATAGTAAGACACACGCCAATCTACAAACCAATCAATGCCAAGAATGGGTGAATGAGGACAGTAAGAACAAATGTCGCACAAATTCTTTGTTGTGCTCTCCGAACTGCAATGTGAAACCAAAACTAACTTTTTATGCTGTGGACTAACGTAATCCGTCCTTTTTGGGGTTGCCCTCTCAGCTCGGGGCCCCCAAACATTTGTCTGCTTTACTTATCCTGGTGCAACGCCCCTGGCCATGATATAACTCTGTCTGGCAAACAGAAGTTCCTACCGATGTGGAGAGCATGTGTGTGTGTGTGTGTGTGTGTGTGTGTGTGTGTGTGTGTGTGTGTGTGTGTATAGCTTGTCCTTGTTTTACACTCTCAAGCCGATCTTTACCAGAAGCTTTGTAAATCCACAAAATGATCGGCATGCTACTGGGCCAGGAAAAAAATCTGCTCAAGACACTGCAACAGCCAAGACACAGTTTCATATGCTCAGAAATATTAAAGAGGTCGGCCAAATTATATTCATGTGAACAAAGCAACTGTCCAGAGTTTTGACACAAACCAAAGTCCGTCCTGGTGTTTTTCCAAATACCTTGTGTCCCCACTTATACTATTTATAAAAGCTCTAAGTCCAGTTGAATAAAGAGGATGTGTGACCCAGGTAAAGGAGCCAAAACCGATGAAAATGCTTTGTCAAATGTCAAAAATACGTCACAGTCGATCAGAAAAACAACTTATTTTATACCAGTCCCTGGAAAGGTCAGTGTGAGGTTTCTGTGGGCGACGGCTGTGTTTCTAAAAGTCATTTCACGGAAAAAACAAAAAGGGACCAGGGAGCTGGAAAAGCAAATCTGATGAAAACCTGATCTCACAATCAGAATGATAATCGGCCTTTCATGTTGTTTTTGGCGCCGCTCCTTAATAGGGAATGAATTGACTTGGAAGCGTACCCGACTCGTCAGTCTGTCCGCCTCCCCCTCGTCTGTCCAAACTGCCTTCCTCCTCCCCCTCGCCTTCTACAATTACCCCCCGTCCCTCTTGACTCACCCGCCCAGGCAACCCCTTTGCCCTCTTGTATCCGGCCATTTAGCGTGACAATCCATTATTTTGACGGATCCCAGAGAAAGAAAGACGGGGGCTACTTTGACTTTCAGACATGTGCCTCGGAGTTTTTATATCTCCCTCTTTCCTCTTCTTTCCTTCTTCCATGCTTCTGTTTTCCGACTTCATTTATGGACTTCTTCATTTGCCCTTCTTTAACCCTATCATCCATACTTATCCCTCTTTCTCCTAACTTATTTTTCTCCACCATCTCTGCTTCCACCCCCTCGAACTCTCTTTTTCTTTCTTTTCCCGGTCCCCCACCACACCCACTTCACCCCCACCTCCAGTCCCAACCCTGCAACCACTCTACACCCCGGCCGCGACTTGTGCCCTCCATCTCCTTTTGGCTCTGTATTTCTTCATTGCTGGCAGCCTTTAGGAAACCTGATAAGGCCTATAGAAAGAGAGGAGCCAGGGTTTAAAATGTCTCAAGTCGACCCCCCTGCAAACAGCTCCCACTTATATCACACACACACATTTCCTTTATCCAGCCCTCCAGCAGCCTGGCACCCTGTGCACCGTCCACTCCCACCTCTTGATAACTTCTGTACCATCTCGGCTATAAACTACGCCGACTGTTTTAAGGCAGAAAACAACCTGCTCTCCCTGTCTTACTTATTTACCATTCTCATTCAGACATTTAGATGAAACTCCAGAGCAAATTGTACTTTAAGCTTTTAGATAAGGTCTTATCATTTGATTATAATTTGAGGAAGATCTATATAAAATATAGTTAAATAGTTATAGTTACGGGCTATATACACATTTTATAATGAGAATAAAGTCATAATAATACAAGAACAAAGTCGTATTTAATAAGAAAAGGCCACAATATTACGAGATAAAAAGACATTTATTTTTGTGTGAGATCATATACAGCGAAATGGATTGTGCATGGGCCATTGAACTGCACGGAGAGAAATGGAGATTGCACAGTTACAAAAGTTAAATATGAGTCTTAAGTGCATAGAGTTTATACTTGAAATCTTTGGCACTAATACCCCGTTGTGGATGTAAATCTACTTTTCTATGAAATTAATGCATAAAATAAGGACTTTAGCACAAAGGTGTATTGACTTTTGGACAATCATGTGAGAGAAGCTCATAAAAAAAAGATTTAAGAACATGCTTCCTTTCTTTAAACTGTTTCCACTCTTCATACAAATCACATCCCCCCAGACTTTTACACTATTTACCCACGGATTCTGTCAAATGTCTCAGGGACTTAGAAGTGTGGCCAAAGTAAACACCTGGCACAGAGCAGCGATCTGCTACATTTAACCTTTTACCACAGGAAAATGCACTCAGGGAGTTCCTGCACAGGGACATAACCTCTATACACTAAAGTGTGTGTGATTGTGTGTGTGTGTGTGTGCACATTAACTGCACACAACATATGCTACTCAATGCAATAACATTCACACACACACACACACTCACACATGTGCAGGCGCACACATGGACAAACAAACAGAGGGAGAAGCAAGTGAAATGCGGGCTGCCGCCCCCCCGTCCCTCCTTCTGTCCCTCTCCCTGGTGGTGTGTCATGTTTCGAGGGGATAATAGGTGTCACGGTGAGACCCCTTTGGTCTCAGCGCTCTGGGGGACTCTAATGACACACACACACACACACACAGACACACACACACATTCAACCATGCAAGCACAAGCAGCTCATTCTCTGAACCATGGGAACCACAGATGACTCTCCGCCGCTCTCATCTTTCTCTACCTCTATCAATTTCTTTCTTTTTCTCCTTCACTTTCTTTTATTCTTCCTCCCTCTGCTTTTATCCCATACACACATTCTTTTGCCTCATTTTTGAAGCACCGTTCCTTTAGGTGATCAAACAAGTAGCTCCCCGTTGAAGTCCCTCTGTCTGTTTCTTTTTGTCTCCTTTTGTTTGCAACCTTCAGTCTCTCTCAGCACAGAGTCCAGATGTCAGATTTAACATAAGGCCTTATTAGGATACCGCACAGCATCGGTAGCAATAAATCAGAAAAAGCTATGATCCATTGGAAAGTCACCCAGGGCACTGCAACAGTATCAGCCTCCACTTGTGTAACATGACAGCTTGTGATGTCATGACATTAAAATCTAGTTCCAGTGTATTATAGCACAGATCTGGCAATGAAGCAGCCACATCACTGAGACAGAAGTCAGACGGGGAAAGGACCACCAGCAGTTAGACTGCATACGGTTTTTAAACAGAGAAAATACATCTCAAGTCAAATTAAACTTAAACTGTTGTATAAATCCATCACATTATTTTACCCCTATAGACTTAAAAGATAAGCTTGATACTACTTAACCATCCATCCATTTACTTCTGGGCTCAGGTGGCCAGCAAAGTAGGGTATCCCAGATGTCCCTCTCCCTAGCCAGGTTTCCCAGCTCTTCCTGGGGGATCCCGAGACATTAAATCTCCAAAAGAGGGCGCCCAGGCCTACATGCGCTTACCAACTGAACTGTGAAGGAGCAGCGGTTCTACTTCGAGCTCCCTCCGGATGTCTGAGCCCAGCTACCCGACGTAGAAAACTCATTCCTGCAGCTTGTATTCGAGATCTTATTCTTTTGGACCTCATGAAAAACAGGTGAGGGTTGGAATATAGATTAACTGATAAATTAAAATCTTTGCATTGCTGCTCAGCCCCTTCTTGGCCACAACGGTCCAGAAGGACCGCATTACTGCTGAACCAACCTGCCTGTCCATCCTCTAGTGCTCCATCATCCCAGACCCAGAGATACTTTAACTCCTTCACTTGGGGCCCCAGCTCCCCTGAACCCAAAGAGAGCAATCCCCAGTTTCTCTAGTGCTTGCATTTAAATATAAAGCTACAGACGGGCCCAGTTAGCTTAGCTTAGCATAACGCAGTAGAAGGGAACCATCATCCTTCGCTCGACATAAGGCCAAGAGGAATTATAATTATTGGTGCATTACTTTCAATTTTATCTTTAAATAAACTTTGTTTAGTTGGTCATACTAAGGTGTTGCAAGACCTTTGAACCTACTCTGAACAACTTACCAGTAATCAATGTCCAAAGCTGCAATATGTTGTTATAAACCGTAAAGATTGTTTGATTCAGTTTGATCTTAAAATGTAGAAATACATTTTAAGAAATCAATATTATTATAAAAAAAAATGTTTTACTAAACATTTTATGGTTATACATTATTATATACCAGTTAACAGGGTATATAAAATGCATACAATATCAATGGTTTCATGCTAAATCGAAATGAGATTTACTGCAAGAGGTTTTCTTCTCCTCCACCAGCCTGTGGATGACAGACACATGATAAACTACCATGACCTACACCTGTATTAACTTTCAGGTATTATATTACTTATCCTTCACCTCCTTTCTTATGTGACGTGCAGAGCGACAACTGCTCAGAGCCAAAAGAGAGAGACAACGAGGGAGAGGAGGAGGAACAAGAGAGGGATGAATTGAGTAGAAGTGTGGGGGGGGTATAAAGCTGCAGGTGAAGTATGAGAGGCTCTTGTCCTCTCCTCCCCCTCCTTCCCTCAGGCTGTGCAGGAAAATGTGTGTGAGGGGGTGTGTGTGCGTGTGTGTTTGTGTGCATGCGTGTGTGTGTGTGTTTGTGTGTGTGTAATATTCTGTTTTATAGCCTTGTGTTCATCTCTAATACTGTTGGTAATAACTGACATATTTATGTGTGTGAGTGACATGTTATCCATTAAAAGCCTCTCATCTTTCACACCTTGGCCAGGTGAGCCTTCAAGCTCAGCCAATCACAGACTGGGATAAAGGCTGCCTCCGCTAATCCACTGCACCACAATGAGCAGCAGTTGAAGTCGTCCTTGTGACGCCAGAAGAGAGAGTATCTTGATTTCATTAATTGAAAAAGAAAAGGACATTTTTTTGTAAAGGTGGGACATGGGCGCAGAAAAAACCCATTTCAATTTTGGCACAGATCTATAGGGGCAGATCCAAGAATTTTATTTATCACTTTCTCTAACGTTGCAAGATTATTTTTTTCTTGCAAATAATTCATGGAACCTGATGAAAAACGTCAGATTCATTAAGGAGAGTGATATGTATGGGTCTGTAATTTGGGGCTGTTTGATTGAATTCAAGGAGATTGTTGGGCCTTGGCAGATGTTTGTGCTATTGTTTTTTTTGTTTCATTCTTAAGCCGTCTTCAGACATGAACTCCGGAAATTGTCCGCACAATATTGTCCAGACTTTCCCCATACAGTCCCATTCACGTGAGGAGTGGCCTCTGGGTAGAGCATGCAGGAGGCAGGACATAATGTCTTCTGTGGCTGGAACAACATTTTGTTACGGCACATCAACACCAGCATCGGCCCCTAACGTCAAAAACTCTTGAATCTTGTGTTTCCAAGTTGAAATCTTCTTTGGCATCTGCTTCGTGAATCGTCCACATAATCCCCCGCTGTATTCCCACATTGACTATATGTCAGTTTTATTAGGGAACTGGAAGAAAAAACTCTGGAAAACGTCCACAGCAACTGACTTGAACATTTACGCTCTAACTCACAGCCCCTCTGGAAAATGTCAGAAGAATATCTGGAGTTAATTGGATGTCTGAAAGTATTTTTAGAAAATTACCAGCCAGAGACAAACAGTGTGACAGATTCTGTATTGCAGTTCCACATTCGTATAAAAGTTGTTTATTCGTATAATAATCTTCCATCTTTAAATAGCCACTACTCAAGCCCATAGGGAATATTTGATTCTACAAATATCTTCAGAAGGTGTAATTACCAGACAGCCAGTTGCTTTAATGAGTCCTTCCGTCCTTCCATATTCTTGGTAACCCATCATTTTTCAGTCAGACACATTTTTCTGTCTGATGTGTTAACCATGAAAATCACAACCACATATATATATATATACTGCTAGTGTTTATGACACAGTTTATTATGTCTCGCTGTTCCCTCTGTATGAGCTAGAATACGCGCCTCTGTATGTGTGTACGTGTTCATCCTAGCAACGGTTGTTTCCGTGTGCCAAACAAACCGAGCTGTTATTTTCTAACCCTCCGTCTTTGAATCCTACCGCTGGTGTGTGACTGGACATGTTCACACTTCTCCCCTCAAACGCTCTCCCTCCACAGTCACATCATCATGACTTAACTCTGGAAACTCATCCAAAAGCTGCACGGAGAGGAAAGACGCTCAATATTTGGCATGGCAACGTAATATAGAGTTTCAAACTGAAGACGCCTGGACCTCGACTGGCAAACTGAAAGTGTAATTTGCAGCGAGAGCCTGGTTACGATCCGGTTTGGAGAGAGCACATCGAGCCCCGGTCTGACTCTCTGCAGCAACGTCATTGACAGTCAATTAAAGCGGAAACAAAAATTCTCCATTGCACAATAGAAATAGTTAGAGCATCAAAAGACATTAAAACTAGACAGATTTACTGCATCTGCACAGCTTTAGTCTTTGACGATTTCATTTTTAGATATTACAGCAATAATAAAACCTACAATATAACCGTCTTTTCAACAGTTTTCACACACTCCTCCACTGCTTCTAAACCTCACGGACGCCAGGCAGACAAACCATTGTGTCATGTCTACAAAACAGGCCGTGCCTCGTCAACACCTGGTGGAAGCAAACGTTTGTGCGAACAGACGCTCTGCTTAAAGTGGAAAAGATATAATTTACAACTCGACACACAGGGCTTGAGGACTACCTGCATAAGAGCAACGCTGCTGCTCCTCAGTCAACACTGATTTTATTTTTAACTCGTCTCCATGGAGGCCAAGGTCTTTCTTTTGGTACCTTTGTGGCCTTGAATGGTTCCTAATAGCCCTGAGATTAGAGGACAAAACACTTTGAGATGCTTTCTAACATCGGCAGGAAGGGAACTCAGCACCGCTCCCAATACAACCGTGACATCAGTCATGACAACCATGACTTCACTTCTCTTTTGGCTTATGAACACTTGTAGGTGCACACTCACAAACACACACACGTACACACACACACCTTCCTATTTCAATAAGCTTCATCACAACACTGCCCTTAATTGTGTGGGTTATTACATTGTGTGTGAACTTATGCGAGTAGTGTACGTATGTTCCCTGTGTGTAAACCTTATGCAGCATCATCATAGGCCAGCTAGTGCATACATACACCAGCCTTCCTTTCCTAATGTTTTTTTAGGTCCAGTAACTCAGTGCACTCTTCTCTTAATCGATGTGTTGCCACTGAGAAAAATACAAAGAAGAAGAAACAGACAGTTTTCTTCCCTAGCTTCCAGCTGAATGCCTCGTCTTTGCAATCGTCTTCCAGGAGCCAACTTAGAGACCCTATGCTGTTTTTCATTAATGAGGGGGTCATATAGATGTTTGAAGCGAAGCACCCGTTCACAGACTCGTACCTCCAGCTCATCCAGGACGGGACTGGTGAGTTTTCCATCATTAACAGTATCGCAGTGCAGATGAGATGCACCAGTTCATCCTATTTCTGCTTCTACTCCTTTTTGTAACTCAGTTCAGACGTGATCTCATTCGTGTCCCTATATAGACCATCAATCCACTTCAACCTCTATCTCTCTCTTTCTTTGTCTCCCTCTCCTTGTTTCCATTCTCCCCTTCCAATCACAAACTCAGTATTTGGTTTTCACTACAGGAGGTAACATGAACATTACATTATGAGGGTAAGAGGAACCAGAGCCCTTTTCTCACCCTAGTGCTGCAAATTAATTCCCTCCACATCAGTGCTTCAGGACCTGTTGACCTGTCTGTTGACCACCCTGTTCCAGTGTCTGTTGACCACCCTGTTCCAGTGTCTGTTGCCATGGTTAGAGTTGATGAGAAATCACTATAGAAACAGTAGCCACTCTTCGATCCTGAGAGTTGTGGTGAGTGTTTTGTAGTATGTAGAGACAAAACCTTCAGTTATTGGGTTAAGGAATGTTTGCATAGGCGTGTGTGTGTGTGTGTGTGTGTGTGTGTGTGTGTGTGTGTGTGTGTGTGTGTGTGTTTGTGTGTGTGCGTTTGTATGTGTGTGTTTGGGGGTGGTTGTAGAAGAGTATTGTGTTGTAACCTATGACCCATGGATTCCTGCAATCTCACTAGAGGCGTAATAATTCCCAGCAGAAATAATTGGGACATTAATACTCCCTGTATATGCACACACGATCACACCCCCCCCCCACACACACACACACACACACACACACACACAAAAGCATACACAGCTGAAGTGAGTCAGTTTGGATTTGGTTTAGTCATTTTATATTTTTTTCATTTGGGCATATACTCCCACATTCATGCACTGAATTCCTGCCTATACACATGAACGCCCACACACTCAGACACGCACAGTATAAATAAGATAGAGACTGACTGACCCTGTGCACTTTGGGAGTTTGTATCTTCAGGGGAGATAGAGCAGGACATTTATTTTCCCAGCATATTTCTGTGACAAACTGGGAAGAACTTTTAAACTATTTAAGACATTTTTGTCAACAACCAAAAGCTAAAATTATGCTAAAGAGCAACATAAATAGTTATGATGGAGAAAAGTGATTCGTAAGAAAAACGAGTTTTGTGAGCAACAAACCATTGTTCTGGGAATTTGCTCAAATCCTGGATTTAAAAAAGGTCTGACACTACTAAGCTGCTTCATGAGAGGATAAACATAGGTCACTATAGTAACTATAGGATTAGTTGGTAGTTAGTTGATTAGGAGTCTTTAGTAGAGCAATAGTGTTAGCTGTTCAAATACAGAAAATAGATATTTCTTTGCATAGACTCCTGTTTACTATGAAAATAATTTAGCAGCAGGTTTTACCAATATCTAAAGTTGTAGGAGGTTTGGTATCCTCTGGGTTCTGCATGAATGTTAGTGACAAAGTATTTGAATAATGTTTGGTGTGAATAGACAAATGTGAGGGTGAGCAATGCATTATCACATCTTGAAAAACAGATCACAGGGATAAATCGAGTTTTTGAAATTCAATCCATCCTTTTATAAATGAGATAAAACAGAAACAGCTTTTATATCCTACACACAGGGTACTGTGTTGTTATGAATGGATTTCATGTATCTGTAACTAGATCTGCCCTCTTTTCAACTCATATAAAAAAGCAACAAACAGAACTTCAATGAAATGAGAGGAGAACAACCAGGCTGGGAGGAAAGCTGAGGTAATGCAACATTAACTAAATGAGTTTTCAAAGAGAAGGAAAAAAGGAAATGGGATATGAAAGACATTGACCACAAAGACATAAGCTGCTTTCAAACATGCACTGGCCACAGCTCCTTCGTATGTTCTCTGGAGGAGGTGCATGTGTGAACGCAAATATCAGAGTGAGACACTCCGTAGTTTCTGCGGACTTCATCCGACAAACCTCCAAGTGTAAAGTCTGTAGAAATCCGGGAGAGGTTTATGTCAATTTTTTCATCAAGTCTTACTCCAGACTGAAATATATCAGATGGAAGGAATTTCCACATCAGAGAACACGGAGGGGGCCTTATGAATCAATACACTTCAGGTAAACTCACAAATGGACGCAGAGCTATGTGGATACAAGGCATCACAGGCAGGTTAAAGGTTCAGTGTGTAGAATTTAGTGAAATCTAAAGTTGAAGTTGCATGTTGCAGCTGAATACCCCTCTCCTCACCCCTTCCTGTGGCAGCCTTCAGTTGTCATTTAAGTAAAAGTTTAGTTTGTCCAGTCGCTACTGTAAAAGACATGGCGGCCTCCGTAGAGAGGACCCGCACCAGATGTAAATATAAAGTATTGAAATGTAAAGAGCCCATTCTAGGGTAAAGAAAACAACAATTGGTACAAATTACATGAAACACACCAGTGAACCATCACTAGGATAATTTTATATTCAATTACTATTTGTTTCACCCTAATCTTACACACTTAACCTTTAATTATTGTTTTTGATAACCATGCTTAGTGAGGATTTTTTTTAACAAATTATTTTGGCAATAACCAACTGGCAGCATCAGCATTATCACTACCATCTGACATCAGATGTCTTACCAAATAAAAGCAGTTCTAACCATCATAGTAAAGGTGAGTGTCGTGTTTGTATTGAATCATTTACTATGGCCATTTATGTATGGAAAAGGAAATGGACCGTGAAAGGAATTTGAGGACTTTGGTTTTATGCAGTTTCATTCATAAATTTGGGAAATTCTACAGGTGTTTCAAATAAAAAGTGGATAAAGGCAGTAACTGAGAGGCGTGAATGGGTCTGGTGAAGAACAGAAGAGTAGGACAGATGCACCATGTGCGGGTTCTACGTCTGTCACAGATCGGTAAAACACACGCACACACACACACACACACACACACACACACACACATACTGCAGTTTCTGCAACGCAGGAGCTTTTCTTATCAAACACATGTAATACCAGCTGAACAAGAGGCCCAACTAATCAACTCAGAGGTTGGTATCCCTGTGTGTAGGCTGTGATCCAGGCATGCTAATAGAGTGCCAGGAATTACTGGATTAACATGACAAAGACCCGCTCTGATGCTCAAAGAAAGACTAGATAGGAAAGTAGTAATCCTCAAACAGCTCACACAAACCATGGCTGTGTGTCTGAAGGGATGTTGCACTGTTGTTATCCATGAATCTGAAACATGTTGGGCTGGTAGACGTCACTTTCCAAAGTCTGCTAAGTTCTAAAGAAACAGAACATGTCAGCAATTTTAATCTCTATCTTTATTGTCTTTATTAGAGCAACCTTCAAACATGGAGAATTCAAACAGACAGAGAAAGAAAGAAAAGAGAGAGAGAACCAAGGGGCCTGTTTTTATTGGACGGTCACTGAAAGAAACAAATGTTCCCTTAGATTTACAGAGGAAAATCTTACCACAGAGATTTCTTTAAAGCTTGTCGCACAGAGTGAGAAGAGAGAAGAAGAACAGAGCAGAGAGGAGAAGACCCCTATGACCCCTTCAAGAGTTGGATTGTAGAGCCACACAAATGGGGATTTCCATTCATACAAGTCAATAGGTCGTGTAGCGGCTGACAGAGAATGTTTCATTATGTCATGAGAATTAGCAGTCGTTCAGTGTGTGATTTGTTCCCATAACAATGAGCTAATATAAATCTGTCCATTCTGTGTGACTGGCTGGCCAGTTAATTACAAAGGCCATCTTGTAATTACATGAAACCGGCCTTTGTAGCAGCAGGTCTGTTGATGGTGGGAGAGCACAAACAACAAGATGATATCATGAGACATTTTCACATGAGATATCACTATTCAGCTCAACGTGTTTCCCACACCTCATCAGTTCTGCCACCAACCAGGTGTCTTACTCCTGTTTATCTCCACAATCCAAAAAAGACAGTTTTCCTCATCTCCTCAAAGGTCAGGGGACAAGTGTGTTCCTCTACCATCCCCACCCCCCCCTCCCCCCCACCATTGTCCTTTCAGCTCGTTGCTCATTCCTCTGACGGCGACTTCCCCTGGGGACAGGTGTGTCACACCCCCGTCCCTTTCAATCCCCCCTCCCTGGCGCCATTAGACAGGTGTGGGGTGAGCTGGCCTTGCAGCGACCTCCTCACCTGAGGGGTAGTCAGGGGTCTCCTCTTCCTCTTCCTCTTCCTCCCTCCACTCTACATCCTGCTCCCACAGCACCTTTTCGAATCCGGCGGGAGTAAAGACTGTTAGCTGGGGAGGATGTGTGTGAGATGGTGCAAATGAAATGGAGTCACACATCTCCCACAGTGAATGTACTGAGGCCCAAGTGTGTGAGTGAATAACGGAGCAAAGAGTCAGGGAGAGTGAGACAGACATGTGATCCGCCACAGACCACAAGTTTTCTTTGTTCTCCCCCTCCGGCGACTGACAGACAGGACAATAGCACCGGGCACCACTCCTTCTCTCTCTCTCTGTCGCTCGTCCCCTCCTCTTCTCTGTGTTCTCTCCATCCCTTGCGCCCTGGTTTTCATTCATCTCCACGTTGTCACCTTTGTACACAGTGGCGCTTTTTGAACAAACGTAACGAGACCTCACAATCACGTGATTTAAGAAGTTTGTTCTCGGACGACTCTTGCCCCAAGTTTCCACTTTTATCTCAGTGCCTTGAGCCAAAACTGTGAACCTTGAAAAAATGCAGTATGTGTAGTTCTGAGACTACAGACTAGAAATACAGTTTGGGTAAAAAGTAAATACTTGCAGTCGCTCTCTCACTCTCTCTTACAGTACACTTCTTTCACATGTGTGCTTGTGTGTGAACACCTGCCACCAACTCGTTCCCTGGACTCTCCCCACCATGACAGCCTTAGATACCAGTTCGTCACTCTCAAGTGAACAAGAAACCCAGATGAAACTTTCTATCCACTACTACATTAATTCCTCTCCTCCCTTCTATGGTATAGTTTATTTATTAATCCTGGAAAACGATGAGGAGGAGAGAATAGAAATGATTAAATTGTCCTCCCTGTTTTCCTCATCTATTCCTGCAACTTTCCTTTTCCCTCCTGTGTTGTCTTTTCTCGTTTTGTCTGTGTGTGTGTTTTGTCAGATTTTGTTGCTCTGCACTCACACGGTTTCTTGCTCTCATTAGTTGTTGTTTTGCTCTTCGGCATTTGGTGACATCCCCTGGAAATAAAAAAAAACGGATGGATTCCAGACCCTGCCTGTTTATGAGATGGGTGAACAGTTGGCCTTATCCGGCCTCCTGTCAGGTTAGGTTTAGCTGAGAAGAAGGATGATTGGTTAGGGCTGGTTGGGTCACTGAAAAGAACGTCAGGTTGAGCCAATCAGAGGCAGAGAAGGGTCTTTCCTGACTTGGCTACAGTAAATAATTCTGTCTTAAAGTCGCCTATTTACATTTATCAATCTGGCACTAAGGATCATGGGACATGGGAGTGTCCTTAAATAAAGTGGAGTAAAACAAAAGAAGGAAAAACATATATCCAATGTGGTTGGACAGAATACTGTAAGAACTGAACTGTATAAATTATAGATGGATCTAAGTATTTTCTCTTTTCTTTTCTATCCATGTTCTTCTTCTTGTGCTCGCTCTCTAAACTCTTCACCCCATCCTTGCACATCTGACTCTGTCTCTGCTTTACTTCCCCACGTCAAGCGCACAAAGACTCTTTCACACACTCGTACACCTGCCCTGGATTCACAGACATGCTCACATATTCCGTCTGTAGAAGAAGTCTGCTTCTCTGTTGCCCTAATCAATGTCAGATGGACCTCAAGTCATGTTACAGTGAAATAAATACTTTATCTAGCAGAATCGATTTTATCAAAACACTACAGACAGCATGTTGAAAGAACTCAACAAACAGAACTGCACGTTAGAAATAAATGCTTTAACTACTGAACAGGCAATACTGTGTATAGGGAGTGGATGGTAAGGTATGGAAGGGCCCCTTTCCACACTAACACCCCCGAGACCTATCCATTGTCCAGCCAACATCCTCATTGTGTGTGTCTGTATGTGTGTAACAGGATGTCCCTGACATCTCTGAAAAGCTATTTTACCTCCTTCCACACCCCACACACCCATTCCTGTGCACTGTTTCCTACAGAGAGGCATTGAGGGATATATGCATGTACGTTTGTGTGTGTGTTTGTGCGAGAGGGTGTGTGTGTGTGAGTGTGTGTGTGTGTGTGTGAGTGTGTCTGTGTGTGTGTGTGAAAGAGAGAGTGAGAGAGACATTAAGAGAGTAAAGTAGTAAATAGGTGTACATATAAAGGAGACAGAGCAGGAGACAGATAGGAGATGTTTTTGTGCTGGTGAATGTGAGGTGAGTTTTCCTAAGACAGGCAGACGGAAGGCAGAGTCGAGCACAGATGACAAAGGGACTGAAAGGAGGAGTGGAGAGATGGAGGGATAATGGATAATGGATGATAATGTGAGAAACAGGAGAGGAGCCAGTGGAGGAGATTATCTGATCTGTTCTCCATATAGCAAAGACACGGGACACACACTGAGAAGAAGAGAGGCAAACACTCAGGCTCTTGACCTTCTCTCTCCTTTTGTCCAAAACACTCTGCCTTACTTTACTTTGTTGCTATATTGTAGCGCAGATCACTGAGAAGGCAAGAAGTAATTTTCCTGTCAGCATGTTGTCAAGCACACCAGTGCATGTGTATTAACCACAGTTTTGTGGCATGATGCTTCTAAAACCTGGGGCTGATGATGTTTTGGAGCCACTGTTGGGATGTGAAGTGTGTCGACATACTGTTGTTGACATGGAGACCGACGTTGCAGCTGATAAACAGTGAGCATGATGTTTTTTTTTACCCATTAAAATGTAAAGTATGGATGGTGATCATGTCCTCTTCTCAAGGAATGTAACTTCAGAGCAAAATACACACTGAAGACAAAAAAGAATTACACCCACTTTGTGCAACAGACGACCTTTTAATGAAGTCAGGGAGGAAACGATATCAAGTAGCTCTGTCTGTTGCTGCTCTGTCTGTGGATGCTGGGTACTCGCACAACTATTTGTCTGTCTGGCTGTGTTTTGACTGACTGTATATGCATACTTCAGTTCAGTGTTTAACTAGTAGGGAAAGCTTTTAAAGCTGAACGCAGAGGGTGGAAACTGAGTTATTCCATTTGGGGAAATAAATAAAAATGCTAAACAAAAATCTAAATCTAATGACTGAATTGTGGAGAAATGCTTCACAAATTGAATATGAATAAACTTTTTGCCCAGGAGATATAATTAACTCCAATTTGTACCAGACTGAATGCCACATCAATAACAAGGACATAGTTTAGCAATTTATCTCTACCCAAAGTAAAGATTAAAGAAAAGGAGAAACTGGAGACATGTTCTGTAAACAGAGGTAAAATTTGCAGTTATCCTCTCAACTGGTAATAAACCAGGTGATGATGGCAAGAGCATGGTGATTATCTGTAATTGTTTGCCAAGATCCTTGCTCTGCTCCTGGAGAAGATAATCCTCTCTTTAGTACATCTGGACCAGATGGGGCTTCAATCAAGACTACCTTGTCTCCAACAGTAAGAGGAGATGCCACGTGTTGTCAACAGCCTCAACTTTTCAGCATCTAGTGGTAGCAATATTACTTTATACTGAAAAAAAACTTTGAGAAACTTTATAGAAAATTTTGATACAAAATAAAAGTATATCCTCTATATGAATGACATTGTATTGTATGTTTTCATGATTTTGTGTTCCAGAAAGCTTACAAATGTGGGCAACTTCAGGCAATGATGCTACACGTCTGTGCAAAATGCATGTGAGCCTAAAGTTGCCCACTTTTAAAATAGCAGTTGTAGCCCAAATATCCAAAACTAAAATGTGGGCCTTTTTTTGACAACCATGCAGTGCTCTAGGCAAGATGTAATCTGGATGTGATCTCGAAGTGGCCCATGTAGTAAATGGTGAATATTGCCCAGTTAGCAAAAAACCAATTTGATTCACCGTTGGAACCTTTGGCTGTCATGCGGTATTGCTATGTTTTACTTGTAGCCCAGATCTGGCAAACAGGAGCGGACTGCCCAAGTGCCATCATTCCAAGCGGTAGTGCTCTAATGATTGTTAACGTTAGAGGACTAACAAGACTTCTGACTTCTGTCTTATTTGCTGTAACTCTGTTGGCCGAGTTGACCAAGGAACCTTTTGGGAAACAGGCCTCGGAGGCAGAGGGGGCAGAGGTTGGCTAAAATGGGGACATACCATCATAATTTGACCATGAGAACTTTTTCCATGTGTGCTCCACTGAGTACATTTGCCTTGTTTGTGTTGCTGAGCACATTATCTGTGTGTGTGTATGAGTGTAAGTGCATCTGTGCATGTGTGTGGGCTATGTGTGTATGTGTGTGTGTGTCTGTCTGTGCTTAATCCATGGATAAAGAGGGATGTGTATGATATTTCTTGGGTTTTAGCCTTGATGACAGAAGCTCTTTTCCATTAAAGCACCCTGCCTCTTTTTTTCTCTTCTTCCCTCCCTCCTTTTTTACTCCCGCGTCTCTCCATCCTCCTTCATCACCCTCTTTCTGCGTCTTGCCTGCTGTCTGTCAGTCATCCGTCTCACCTCTCCATCTCTCTCTGTCTTTTTCCTTGACCTTGGTCCTTTTATTCTACCTCTCCCCACACTGTACCCAGCTAATTTCACTGTCCTCCTCCCCCTAGCCCCTGGTGCATTTGCTGTACGTTTTCAGGCCTTGTATGTGCTGACAGCCCCAATGAGGTGGTCCACTGTCAGACATCTGAAAAATGTACCTGTGCAATTACTACCACTCCTGTGTCAACACAGACACACACAGTACCATGGAGAGGGGAAAAAATGAATTCCAGTGATGGAAGAACATGGATTTAGAGATTTAACACTGAATCGAACAGTCTCTCATTTTCTGGTTCTCGCTCAATCAAAAACAATAACAGCACTGAACTGACATCATTTTTCAGTTTTCATTGTTCAGGGTTTTTTTGGGGAAATTCTCAAAAGAATCTCTACAAAAAATACACCAGGTACAAGTGTTTCTCTTATGATGCAGGACACATACGTTTGATGACTAAGAACCTTCTTCCAGTCAAAATATCTCAAAATATCTCTAGAAATGACCAAGATCTTAAGTGCTAATTTAAAATTGTGGCTTAAAACTGTATAAAAAGTCCATTTTGACAACTTTTGAAACTTCTCTATAGGTTTATAGATTGCCGGTTCAGACATTTTGTGGCAAATTCTAATACTCACATGCACTGAAAGTCAGGCCCAGCACAGTGTGCGTGTTGTGTAATGTCTTATATGATATTTTCTAGAAACAAACATTCATCTAAACTTTACAAAAACACACACACTTTACAAAAAACAAACAATTCCCACCGTATTTAAGTTTGCGTTTCATATTAATTATATGTGAATGGAAGCACATGTGAAAAATACATGCAACACACAGTGCTCGTTGTATGCTGATGTGTGAGCACATGATGAACTCTCATGGGCCTGTGCGTGCAACTGGCATGACGTAATGACAAGCCTGCAAGCAACTGTATCTTTGCAAGGTTCATAGTGTCAACTGTCACAACACAAAGGAAACCACAACATCCTAAAGGAAATGTATCTGTGTATGTGTGCGTGTTTGTAGAAGTGTGTGCATGTTATGTCTGCTTGTGAGAGTGTATGTGAGTGAAACAGAGACAGAGGATATCATATACAGTCTTTCAGGAAGCGCCATTGTCTGTCAGGAAGGTTTATATTGTCAACTAAGCCAAAATAAATAGGGGACATCCCAGCGGAAGTGTGTGTGTGTGTGTGTGTCTGTGTGTGTATGACAAATCATGGTTGAGAAGTAATCCTGAGTTTGCCTTCCACTTATAAAGAACCCAGCAGGAGATTGTCCGGGTCATACAACAGGAAACACATCAGGCGATGGGCGGCACCTGAGCAGAGCATGTAGGAGGCAGGACAGGACGTATAAACTCTACTGCGACACAAATGACTGAATCCCTTGCTAACCCTGCACTTGTTAGAGAATTTAGGCATCAGACCTTATCGACAAAGCTCTTGAATCTCATCCTCTAACCAAGTTTACATCTTAACTGGTATATTTTCAACTCAAGATATTATTATACTTCCAACTTTGCATCCCTGGCATAATAGAATGACCTCTCACTTGTTGTGAATACTCTGGAAATGTGTCTGTTGACTCCTCACATGGGTCCACATGAACATTTTCGACAAATTGTATTTGTTTATTATCTGGAAAATTTCAGGAAAATGTCTTGACTTTAGAGCAAGTTTCAGCTCTTAAGTGAGAAATCCCTTTGGAAGCACATATTTTTTAAAGATGCAATGCTTACTTTTGCCGTGCATTCATAAAAACGTAATCACACTGTGAGGCCAAAGCAGAGCCCAATTCTAAAGTTGTCGGCCTGAACTTTTCACATCTGTCCGCTCAATCCATTTTATTATTTTAACCCCGAAATAACGTTGCATCTGCGAGAGGTCCCTAAAGAATTTGCTGCAGAGCCTCTTGATTAAAACACTTAAAATTAAAGTGAGCCCTTTGGAGCAACAGAAAACACTGTAGATCTTTGAGGTATGCAAGAGCCCTCCATCTATAACAATAGGGGCAGAGGAGCAGTAATCCGGTTTAATTGCCTGAAGCACTGCATCTACGCTCTTACCCTTTAGTCTGCCATATCACCATTTCAAGCACTCTCATTTACTCTTTTCACCCTTCCTCTCGTTCGCTCTGCGCCTCTCCCTTTCTCCAACCTTCCCCTAACTAGATCTCTAATTCTTTGGCTTTTAGGCCTTTATTCAATTCAGCCCCTCCTGTGAAACCAGCTAACTAATTCATCTCCAGACAAATTGCCAATCAGTTGTGGACAAAGGGAAAAGGAGAAAAGAGACTGGTCCTCAATAGAGCCGATCGCTGTTCTACTAAACGTTCCTTCAGAGGAGAGGGGGCGGCGGACGAGAGGGGGAGGGCGAGAGGAGAATGCGTTTTAAACGTGTACGTTTGTCTGTGTGTGCGTGGGGTGTGTGTAATTTTGGCTTGTGGGGGTTTTATTTGCGAGCATCAGTGGGTGTGTGTGCGTGTTCACTAGGACGGTGTGTGTCCCCATCGCCCCCTCCTGCTAGGGTTCACAACTTTCTGTATGTGGAGGTTAACGACCCTGCCGTCCAATCACATTCTCCTGTCAGGCCCCCGTCGCCAACAGCAACAGGTGGTCCGGCCAATTGGTATCCTGCAGAGCGGAAAAGTAGACGGAGAAAGAGATGGGATGATGAGGGATGGAGAAGGACAGATGGAAGAGACTGGATCTGGATGAGAGCGAAGTTTCCCCAAAATAATTTATTCTTAAATCACTTTCTATCCACTGGCTTGTCGTCTGGGTTCTTAAACTCCGCCCATCGGTCCTGATGACAGTCTTTGTTGGGCTCATGAGGTTAATCCAGCGCTCGCCAATAAAACAGACCCACCTGGGCAGACACACAGCCGTAAGACAACCCACCGTACGTCTGAGTGACGCCAGTTTATTCTCTATAACAGAAATGTTTTTTTGAGGCTTAAATCATGTGCCTCACTCATCAGTTTTGGAAAATCTAAACTGAATCCGAACCTGAACTTGTTCCAATTCCACATCCTCCAACCTGTCCCATATCTGACCGGCGTGTCCCGAACCTGCCTCCCACTTCACCCTCCGCTGCACCAACAAGCCCTAATCGTCCTGACTCACCTAGCTACCTGTGGAGTCCATTCAACCCAATTATAATCATGTCGGGCTGTTATATGACTCAGGGACTCCATGTCCTATCCAGTAAGGAACATAAGCTCTGGAAATGAAAACCCTATTATTAGTTGATTAATATTTCAAAGCATTCTTTGAATAAATTGCACAATGAAACATTAGGGTTATTAGAGAGGGTATTGATAGGAAGGGGAATGAGAGCACGGGTTATTGGAGTTATTTTTACCACCTGATTGAGTGAACAAAAAAGAAACCCAGTATTATAATCAGGTTTGCACCTTGCTTGAGTCAGTGGGCACTTTCACACCTGTCTTGTACTGATCCGGACATTCAGACTTTATAGTTTAATCCGAACCAAAATAACAGATGAAAAGGAGACTCAGTCCAACGCATCTGACCAAAAGAGGTTTGTTTACAGCATGAAACCCCTCTTTTAGGTAGTTTGGACCAATTTCAGGAAGTGAGACAGCATTAAGCAAAAGAAGAAGAAAAAGGCTTCCTGTCTTCACCTCTTGAGATACATCATGTTTGAATGTGAAGGAAGTTCATTTGGCTTATTTGAGTGTTGAGTTCTGCACCTGAAGTTGATGCTGATAGTGATATCAAGATGATATTACAGTGGCAACAGACATTTATGAAAATAACCGTTCGATAAACTTTCTACTTTCAAACTGAAAAACTACCACCTGCTGAATTGACAGCACACAGACTTTAGACGCACGCCCGTCTACAAACCAATCCATGACCAGGATTTGAACTACAACTGATAAGAAAAAGAAGAAAACAGCTCAGGCAACATTTATAATTTAGGAAACATGTGACGGTTTGATGCAAAAAAAAACTGATTCCCTGCCTCCACCTTGTTCCCAACCACCTTGTTCCCTGTGTGTATGCAAACACAGTGAATGTCAAGGACAGGGGGAACAAGTGATGAGAGAGGATGGTCAGAGAGGAGGAGGAAAAGAAGCAGCGACAACTTTAACAGCTCTAGTCTGTTAGTTAATCACCACATTGATCTCTCTCTTACCCTCTCTCCATCTCGTCCTCCCTCCATCCAAATCTCTCTCTCTTATTTTAGCCACTAATTAAGCAGCTAACAGACTAATAAAAAGGAGCCGGGGAGACAAAGGTGTGTGGGGAGAGAGAGAGAGAAAGGCGGAATTAGTCTAGGCTGAGTGCCCCCGTCTCATTAGACAGAGAGGGCGACCGAGTGTGAGCGAGACTCAGCTCCAGCATCTGTTTGATCATTAACTCACTTAGCCGGACGCGGCTATAAAACCTGTCGCCCCTCCTCTGCTCTCTGTGGACTCAGTCAGTTATTGAGCCCCTCGCCTCGCCATTCGCCTTGCCTGTGAACTTGTCCTTCCTCTTCTCTCCTTGTGTACGATAGGTATACAAGTCATATCAGCTTCTGGTTTCTGTTCGCACACACACACATAAAAAACACAAAGACGCCCAGGCACCATCCCCCTCCATCGTCTGTGCAGGCACCAGAAGGCCATAGAAGAAAAGCAAGGGAAGGAGATCACTGCTATTAGTTTCCCATTGTATTTAAGAAAAGGAGATGTGGGCTTTGGACATGGCCGAACGACACACACACTTTTTTCGTCCCACACCAGACTGTGTCAGAGTAGATGGATGAGGTTGGAAATGAAGTGATTCAGACAGAAAGAATAGCGCGTGAGAAGGGGATGGAAAGTGGAGGCAGAGGAATAAAAGAGATTTCAGACAAGCACCAAACATCTGAAATGCTCCTTATTTCCTGTGGCTGTAAACTTATCTCACCATGACAATGTTCTGCCATGTTCTTCAGATGTGAAAGGTAAAATCCAGAAAATGGACTCAGGTTCATTTGTGAAAACAGCATGGTTAGACATTTTATCTCTCATCAATTGCAAGTTAAGTAACAACTATTTGAGAGTGACAGGAAAAGCATATGTGAGTAATCTACAGTAGTTTGAATCAGGTTGTAACAAACGGCATATTGCCTTACTGGGTTTGAAGGGGTCAGGCTGAAAAGCACTATATCACTCCTGAGCTACACACACATGTACAGAGTTACCAGGGGGTTAATGGTGAGAGCGGGGGCTCTGGGGGTCTACACTCAGTCTCCCTGGTTTCCGATACACTTAATCACGTTTGGGGAGGAAAAGCCCAAATCCCCCTTTCCTTCCTCTCCATATCAGTTTCCCTCTCTTTTCTGTCCACCTTACATCCTCACTCTTTTTTGGCTTACAGTATTAACTGTAAAAAAAACAAAAATTAAATAAAAAAAACTAGTTGAAATCTCAATCACTGTAATAAATACTGCTGCGTAAATTACATGTTTTGTTAATAAGGGGGCAGCAGAAAAATCTTCAGAAAATGTCGGGAGCAACTGACCTGAACATTTGTATCAGAATCAGATACAGCCCTCTGAAACAGATTATTTTAGAAAAGCAACTGTTTACATGGAAGTCTGCTACGTAGCTTCCGTGCAAATCGGACGGATTTAAAAGGCTGTGACGCTCACAAAATTGGTCAATGGTCAGAAATAGAAGAGAAATTTATAAAACATATTCAACTATGTTAAAATAGTGGAGTGGTTTGCTGCTGTTTGCTCCAATGACTGCAGAACAAAGCATTGGACAAAAACAGGAGATAAGACAGTTTCTCAGATTTTACAGATATACTTCTGATACCAGTGAATCACTGTGTATATGCGTGTGTGCGTGTGTGTGTGTGTGTGTGTGTGTGTGTGTGTGTGTGTGTGTAGCAGGTTCAACCTGTTCAATGAACAACAACAATGAAGTAACAGCTGGCACTTTATTTTATTTTGACTCACCGAGTATCAGTTCACTTTCTTATCACAGCTGTTGCACGTCTCCTGTGCTCAGGTCCAAGTCCAAGTTGTTCGTTCTCTCTGATTGATTGGAGTTTTTGATCATTATGTATAATAAAAAATACATTCTCCAGTTTGAAGTTGGAAGCTGGATGTTTCCATTTGTCTGGACAGACAGGTAAAAGAGAGGAGCCAAGGTTTAAACTTGACATTCTAAATACAACTCAAATTTTTCATGTGTGCAATTGAGTAAAACACTATTAATGTCCCCCATGAGAGACTGTGGTCTGACATTTTAACAATATCAAGTCTCCTCCTCTTTCTATGAGCCGCAATGAACTCAGGATATTTTCTTGAGGACTTCCTGAGGGGCTGTATTTGAGAAGCCAATGTCTGAGTCAGTCAGTAATGCTCTGGGCAAAACCTTTATCCTCCCAGGCCCCTGGAAACATGTCTGAGCGAGATGAGTGAAAATCTGATGAAAACGTTACAAATACGTCCTAATGCATGTGGTGTTGTTCTAAATGCAAAGATAGACATTATGGCTGAGTCATTCGCTTCTTCTACCCACCATTTTTGATGTGCTGTAGAAAGAAACTGGTTTCACTGAATGCTCTGGAAATGTTCCAGTCGTTTTAAAAATCTTCTGTTGCGCTTTTCATCTTTGAAAGGAAAAGTGGAAAATGTCCGGAAAATATCCAGACCAATTTTCCCAGGAAATAGAATTTGATTGATTTTATTCTTTCTTCTTGTGTGTGTGCATCTCTGTCTTTTTATTTAATGAAAAATGCTTTCTCCAGTTTGAAGTTGGAAGTTTGGCGTGCGTACAGACAGGTGAGAGACGAGCCAAGGTTTGAACTTGGCATCTCGTATGACCGCACCTGTCATTTTTCATGTGCACAATTGAGTACAACACTTTGAATGTCTTCCAGGAGAGACTGTGTGATGACATTTTAACAATATCACATTAGCATCATGTCTACCCCTCTTCTATTACAGCTGACTCAAGCAGCACATCGTCAGATCTATAGAGTAGAGCCCGACCATTCTTCATTTTCACACTTTTCCTCTGAAAACACAAGACCTTAAATGGAAATCCACTTCATCATAAATCCTTTGTCTCTGTTTCAGCAACTCTAGCCAAGATTACATTTCACCCTCCGTAACTTGCAAGAACACGCTGCCAGGCTAACGCAAACACACAAGCGCACACATACACACACCTATTATTCACAAAATGTCCAAACAAACATCCCTCACAGTGAGCAGGTCAGAGCCAGGATAAACAGTGGACCTGACACGACCAACATTTAGTAAGCGTGTGTCTGTGTGTGTGTGTGTGTGTGTGTGTGTGTGTGTGTGTGTGTGTGTGGTTGAGCTGGTGCCAGTTTACATTTTTCTTAAGCTCCCTATATGGCACGTGCACGACTACCTCAACAAATTTGGCTAAATATCGATGCTTTTTATGAGCAAACCATAAAATGTTAACATACGGCCGGTGTTTAACAAGTGTCACTCAGATTCCAGCTTTTATAAACATGTAATAAAAGTTGTAAATCTTGATGCCGCCAACCCCCCTTCCCCCCAACCTCCTTTCCCACTCTCTCTCTCTCGCTCTCTCTTTCGAACCGACCCAGACATACTCACATACATTGTAATGAGTCACTTTTGGGGACATTAGAGACTTGCATTAATTTCCTGGAAGCTTATTAAATAACCCAAACCGTAACCACTATTTTTCAAACACTACCCATAACTCTCTACTTAACGACTGACCCCAAAATCATTTTTTCCCGAAGTGAGGGCATAGGGGATTTTGTCCCCAATTAGACAAGCTGTGCCTAATGTAGTGGTCTGTAGTTGGAAACACACACACAAACACACACAAACACACACTTATAGAAATGTGGTAACTGTACTTTCAATCTGCAAGTCCAAATCATAAGGTGTTTATTAGCAGGTTTATGACGGAAAAGTGTGACAACAGTGAATTAGAATGAGACTACGGGGGGCTTTCCTTAGATTTTGTCCGGTCAGGATGCAGGAAACCAAACCCTTCCGTTCAAATACATACACATACACACAGACACACACACATTCATGCACACACCCAGCAGGGAAATAAGCAGAGCTCAAGCGCTGTGTGATTCTCCTAATCTTACTTACACCAAGTCACATGTGCCTGGTCCTGCATGACACCAAGGACAACGATGTTACATTTAAACATCAAACATCAACACAACTTGCAGCGCATTCCAACACATATTTGCAGCCTAGCTTCATTAATTGGAGCTAAAGAACATGAAGTAACACACAGTTAAAATGGTAAATACTTTGCTTTCTTGCAGAGTGTGTATTCGGTGGGCATTTACTCATAAAAAACGCGGGTGTGCCTGCATGGCCTTTCGTCCATGCATGAATGTGTGTGTGCATGCTTGTGTGTGTGCGCGTGTGTGTATAGCCGTGCATGTGCCTGTTTGGGGAAATGGGCTAATTTGTCTGTGTATCCTGACCGTGTTCATACGCGCTGCTGCCGCTGCTTTAATGAGGAACACATTTGGGCTCATATTACTTCCACATGCTGTGGAGATTTGGGGGGGGCGTGTTGGGGGGTGTTGGGCTTTCAAAATACAAATCCTCATTATTCAGCGCACACTTGGACACACATATGTATTCCCCCCTTCTTATTAATTGCGCTTGATCTTTATAATTGTTGATTTATAGAAGTAAGTGCTATGGCTACAGCAGCGATATAAGAACATATAATCCAGAGTCTGGAGCGTGTACAGTCCAACTGTTGCTATTTTTTTAAATCCATTATGTGCTAAATGTCCCTGAAATGTAATGGCCAGACACGTATTTTTCTTGGCCCCAATGCTGCTGAACCTCAAGCATTTGACTGGCGGAGCTTTGGGTGGAATAAAACCAAATAGAAAATCCTGCCCTGGACGAAAAGGACTTCTTTTTTTTAAATGACATCCTTCTGTAATATAGTGTACGCACATGGCAGCTGCAGAGTAGTTAAGGATAGGGAACATTGTGGTCATGGAAAATAAACTATGGTTAAATAGGGTTAGGCAACACAAACTATTGGATAAGGTTGGGTTTAGATTGTGGTCTCCCGAGTTGGAGGCACTGCACGTCCATTTACCACAGTGACCTCCTTGTGCTTAACTTCATAAAGGACTCACTACTTCCTGCGCTGGACTTTGGCGTATAGGACGTAATTTGTGAAACCCAGAATCCCTGTCGGCCTCGTGGATACGTGCAGATAGAATGAGAGACTCGGTAAGTTCTGAGAATAACTTTGAGTAGAGCAAAAATCAGCAGCAGATTTTGAAGTTGGAAAACAAAACAAAGAAGAAGAAATACAAGGTTATATTGGAAAAATGTGGACATCCTGCTTGGGCCAAGTTCGTTTGTACATATTAGGCCACCTGGAAACCAGTCATATATAATCAAATACATTGTATAACTGCTTTCATCACAAACAATTTATAAAAAAACATAAATGTCAAAAACAGGTTTTTGTGTTGACTTTACATTTTGGAGTTTGCTTCGTGAGTGCTGCGTTTGACAAATGATGAAGAGCTCTCGGCCTGACACACAGATACTGGTTTGATCAGATCTGCTGACGAATCAGTCATTGTCGAAGAGGAATGAAGGAATGAGGCATGGAGGAAGGGGAAAGGGGAAAGGGGAGAGGTTGAGAGGGGAAAGAGGGAGGAAGAGATAAAAGGGGATAGGGAGAAGGAAAGGAGAGGAAGAGAGAAGACATCAGAAGGAAGGAAGAAAAACCTACGAGCGATAAAAAGATTGTTTTTTTTGTGTTATCTGAGGGATTGCAGAGAATTCAATCGAGGCCCATGTGAAACAGTGCAGACCTCCGCCTCGAGCCAGTTCACTTCCCCTGGAGGAGAAATCAGAACGAGGGGGAGCAGAAGTGGTGAGAAAAGGTTGTGTGGGTTAACTCCTGAACTTCTAGAGACTAGACAGGGAATAAAATAAGAGATGAATCAAATGGAGAACAAGGGGGTATATGTGGAGGGGGAGGGGAAGGAAGACTAGAGGGGGTCAGAGGATATCAAGCAGGGAGGGGTTAGCGAAATGAAGGGGGGTGGTGGGGAAGGAGAGGAGAAAATGAAGGGAGCGGACGGGGAGGTCATTAAAGAGCTCTAATGACCCGCTGATTGACGAGGGGCCCAATCCCTTGACCCCAAATTACTGCAGAGCCTGAGAACCGTGCAGGCCTGTGCTCTGGGAGCGCGTGTGTGTGTGTAGGTGGGCAAGTGTGTGGAGGTGTAACACGCACCAATGCACACACATATATTACATGCATTCACGTTTACAGTATTCAGACTCTTCAGGGCTTTAGAGAAAACACTGGCTGTGCAGCAACATGACCAAAGCAACCTGCTGCAGCTGGGCTAAGTTTTACCAGCTGTCTGGCTGTTATTTCTTTTGGGGTAAGCCTGCAAATCATTACCAACTGACAGTGAGTTGTGAACATGGCCGAGGCTGCCAAGTATCACCTCGCGCAGACGTTTGTAACCGGGCTAGTTGATCAGCATCATCGATCAATTGGTAAAAAATAAAATAAACTAAAACCACACCAGCAGCTCTATGAGACTGGACATAGGAGCAGTGGAGCGTTGATCTAAATGCTAACATGTGCGTGCTAACATCCTGCAGGTGATCACTATTTTGGAGTTTTAGCTTGTTAGGTTTTGCATAATACGACTCAATCTCAGAGCCCATTGTCTATCATCTAATATTTATGCTTTTTGATAGGGGTTCTAGGCTAGGGGGACAACAGTGGACATTTAAGCTAAATCCATGTAGAAAATGGTGCAGTTTCAAGTCGAATTTGAATGTCGGGGCTTCTGGACACTGTTCTGGATCTGTGTGGAGGCACTTCATGTTTGTTTTTGTTGTTTTTTTACATTTGAAGAAGTGGTCGTCATTCACATCAACTTTATTGGATTTGGCTCAAACACTCCACCCACCCATCGATCGGCATAGTAGATAATGAGTGAATTTTCATTTTTGGGTGAAATATCCCTTTTATCCTGTTGGGCTTGTGTACATCTGTGCAAAAGTTCATGGTAATCCATCTGAAACTTCAGCCTTAATCTGCTTGAACATAAGTTCACAGTTGTTGTTTGTATTTTGATCAAGGCCTGTTAGAAGAATAAATGGGGTTGAGCAACCATACGAACGTTTACAAGTCCAAAGCTGCAAATATGATAACCATAAAAGAAGATGAGACAATGCTTCAATGTGTGTACTGTATCTTTTTACAATGCAATTCACTGTTTTATCTCTCTCGTTCTCCTCAATATATTTGCTCATAGAGACACACACAGACACACACACACACACACACACACACACACACACACACACACACACTCAGATACAGAAGCAGCCAAAGATTTGTAGCCAAATGAAGACCAGATGAAGCGGCCATGACATACTACTGGAACACATGTTCACACACATAAACACACACACACAGACACACATGCACGCACAAACACATGCAAATACTTGAGCCCATGCTTCATTTAGAGCTGCAACCACAGCTCTATTTCTCTTTTCATTTTCTGTCATGCACGTCCTCCTTTCTTGCACACGCACACAAACAGTCACACAGCAGGAGCGGCTGCGCTGCTCCTTCATTACAGAGCTGTAAACTACAGAAATCTGTTTGGTCTGTTTAATATGCAATGAAACTCAGTTTTTTCCACTCGCCCCCTCCTCTCATCTTTTTCTCTTAATGAGTAAACAAACAGAGTTTGCTCTTGTTGACAAATACAACCACTCACATGCCTAAATGCACGCCACACACATAGGAGCATAAAGTATTTCTGGATGGTCAATCAAGCTCATTATTTTGGATTTGCATTTTATAGTTTGCAGTAATGGTTTGTAATTTTTTACTTTAATTAAAAGATGGAAGCGAGAGAATCACAAACTTGGTGGATGTTTGGATCTTAAAAGTAAAATTCTTGGAACAAAGACATTGCATCTCTCTGTATTGAGCCTCCTGTTGATTTCTGTAAATCACTGATTTATATTATTATTCATATTATCATGAATATTTAGCAGCTCATTTCCACCTTCGCCCCATTTTTCTCCTAACTGTTTATTATTTGAAGCATATTGTGAGTTGCTCTCAATGCAAAAGTACCCAGTTTACTAAGAGAGCTCATAGCAAGAGATAGGGCATCTGTGTGTGTGTGTGTGTGTGTGTGTGTGTGTGTGTGTGTGAGTGTGTGTGTGTGTGTGTGTGTGTGTGTGTGTGTCTGTTTGTGTGTGTGTGTGTGTTTGTGTGTGCGTGTGTAATTGATAGGAGAATTTGGCCCAAAGAACAGTATGACCTCATCTCTTGCCTGATGTTTCTGCATTCACTGTTTTACACAAGCCTAGGATCAGGTTGACAAAGGAAGCTAGCAGGCAGGCGCGCACACACACAGACACACATACACAAACACACACACACACACACACACACGTACATTCTTTACTATTCCATCACGTCTTTCATTTTCTTATCAAAGCTGATTACTGAGGCTCAGACACATCACTCACTCTGGCAGCATAACTCTGCGGCTGTTGACACATAAACACACACACTTCCCCATCAGAGGAACATACAATACGTGCTCATGCATTCTTCCCGCTGCAGAAACACACGGGCCTTAAGTGCACCCAGATAACATCTTAAAACAACGAATTGTGGTGTGTGGTGTGGGATAAGTGCTGAGAAACGATGACTGTTACCTAAAACAAATACGAAAGCAGTGAAACAACACACAGGGTGAGGAAGAGGGAAGAGAACAAGCGGAGTCTGAAATAAGAGGATGAGGAAGATGAGGAGGATATTGCATTAGGTTACGACCATATTTGATTTTGCAACCTTGTCTGATGTTAGAAAGGAAGTCTGTAGAAGGCCTCCTGGGCCTCAAGATGACTTTCAACAAAGCTCTTAAGGGAAATGCTGCTAAAACTGAGAAGTTGGGAAACGCTTCTGGACCCAGTTTAAAAACTTACGCAGGGTCTTAGTCTGGAAGGGCAGAAGCAGAGATGATTGGAAACTATGACATCGCATACTATCGTAATCGATTGGGTATTTTTTGGTCATGACATAGTCTTTTCTCATTACTCTCCTATCACATGACCTTGTTCTGGTAGAAAATAACCAGCATTAGCCTCGCATATCTGTGTTGAAGGCAAATGAAAATGTTTTAGTTTGAGAACTATTTTCACCATCTACTGTTTTTCATTTTCATGGTCAGGCAGTTTCAGTGTTTTCGATAATGAGGCACCCAAAGATGTTTACAAAGCAGAATTAACTATATAATTTTGCTATCCTGTATTTCAAAAACAAATTTTGAACACAGAAAACCACCCTGAGAAGTTTAATGTTACAAAAGAAAGAAAGAAAGAAAGAAAGCTTGGACCCTTGGAATGAACTTTTTGTTTTGACTTCATCTTTTCTAAAGGCACACAGGCAAATAGAAGAGCAAGAACCGTGACAGCACACATATGACAAGAATTACAACAACCTGGAATCTACTGGAGAAAGAGAGACGAGGGAATTTAGGAGTCTTGGATAAATGAGAGTGAAAAAACAAGAGATAGAAAGACGGAGGAGCACGGCCAAAGACCTGCAGGGTTTGAGAGGCCCCCGCAAAACTCCCTGTAGCTCAGAAGGTGAAAGAACCTGACACAGCTATAGAAATGTCTGTATGAGCAGATGGTGCGATGCTGGTAAGGCTGGCACTCGTGTTTACTCTGGGTTCACTGTGATTGTTTTCCCTCTTTAGACACTGTTGGATGTAATGGCTCCCCTGGTAGTGAGCCGAGTGTTAGACGATGGAGATGGTGTGTGTGTGTGTGTGTGTGTGTGTGGTTGGTGAATGTCAGGGCTCACATGTGTTCCTGTGAATCGCGTGAATGCGTGTACATCTTGTAAGGTTAAAAGAAACTGTGACTATAAACAGCGGTTACATGTGTTTTTATCAGCGAGCAAGTCTGAGTGAGTGACAGAGAGCCGCAGAGGAAAGTCTCAGGGGGTCATTATGAAACAAATAGCCCTTCCCCTCTACAGGAGACAGGGGAGCCAGCTGGACAGCTTCCCAGCCTGGAGATTTATGGCAGCGCACTGAGGTGAGACTGAGACGAGAAAGTCAGCGCAACTCAGGGGGAACAACAAATACATGCACCATTACTACTGCACTGTTAGAGAGAATCCTTCCCATCTATCATGGCTGGACATAAGCAAGGGAGGTTTAGATTATGTAATGTTCTGTAGGGGTAGGTGGACTGGACCTGGGGGGTTATGGTGGGTGGGAGTCCTTCTTTTCTTCCCTCATTGTGTATTTCTTTTGTATTTCTTTTGCATTTAAAGAAAAACGTTTTTATTTAGAGCCAAGATACTAGACACCTACATCTACACAAAATCTGGGTTTTCAACAACTGGATTGATCTTTCTAGCTAAAAGCCTCAAAAGATTTAGAAAACGAACATAACAAAGACAGATAACGTTATTCAGATATGCCGCCCTGCCAGGAACTCAATGTCCCACTGCCTTTGCCCCTTTCCATGATTCTTTCCCCAAATAAAGGTGATTATGCAACGCAGCGGTGTTGCTTGACATATTTCTTTGTTTCTGTTTTACGCTCATGTGATTCCAGGTCTCAGCACTAATATCCCTGAGGATTAGCCTTGTTAGCCTTGGCTGGCAGCCTTTATCCAGCCCTAATCATCCAATCACTTCTTGATACTCATTTACACATTTTAATATGAGGTCACTATAAGATGTACTTGCAATAACTGGAGAGAATAGGGATAATATAAGGAAAAAGAGAGAGCAATAGAGGAATGGAAAAAGAAAAAGACAGAAAATGCACAGGGTCAAGAGACTGAAAGCCCAGGAGAGAGGGAGGGTTTCCACTTATTCTGGCCCTGGCACAGCTCTGGTACAGTGCATTTTCTCTCTGTGGGTACAGAGGAGGTATGGGGGCCTCCTTCCCTCTCCACTAATCACACTTAATGATTCAAATGGGCCTAAGACATACCTTTGAAATCAAATCCACTTACAACCACACAAACACACACCCATGATCACACACACACACACAAATACGCAGAATAATGTGTACACGAACCCTAAGAAATACACACACACACAAAGTTGTCTGGGAGTACAGCAAGGAATTGTTGGGGAGCAAGGAGAGGAGGAATGTAACTGAAGAAGTGTGAGTTTTGTTGATGTTTCCAGTCCATCAGCAGGCCCCTAACTAGCCCTGCAGTGGCACAACTAATTGCTCCTAATGACCTCATAGGTGCACACACACACACATTCATGCATGGACATGAAAGCACATTCGAGCGCACGCACATCTTTTATGAGCACATGCCCGCCTAATACAAACACTGCAAGAAAGCTAAGCTGCTTTAACTGTGTGTAGCTCACACACGTGTTTGCACAGCTATCCTTATCAGGACTTTGCACGGACTTCCATTCACTGTGGACAACAAAACCCAAAATTTGTCCCTAACCTTTACAAAGACCAATTCACACCTAGCTTTAACCTTAACCTAACCACAATTCACTTCTTACCACTAAGTAACATGTAGGAAACGACTAAAACGAGTATACACACCCTCACTTTTTATATGAGTGGCATTAGAAAAAAGAAGTTGGCCTACACGGTGACCATAAAACATTGGTCTGTCAAACCCTCTCTCTCTGTGCGGTCTGGTTATTACTCATGTTGTGGGGACAGAAATCTGTTTACATTACAGGGACTTGTCTCCCTTATGAGGACAAAAATCAAGTCCCCATAATATAAAGTAAATAATTCCGTTTTATGGGGAAAGGTTACATTTTGGGTTAGACGAGTATAGTTGTGGTTACGGTTGGAGTAAGTCTCCAGGAAATGAATGTAAGTCAATGTAATGTCCTCTGAAATGGACATGGAAACACGACCTGCTGTGTGTGTGTGTGTGTGTGTGTGTGTGTGTGTGTGTGTGTGTGTGTGTGTGTGTGTGTGTGTGTGTGTGTGTGTGTGTGTGTGTGTACTAAGCAAAACCCTAGAGCAAGGTTCCTATAGCGGCATTTCCTGAAACCTCTACGCAGCAAAAGATATCCTCTTTCACCCTAAGCCCCAAACACCATCACACACACACACGCAGCTGTAGGCTTAGCCCTCGCAGGCTTCAAAGTAATTTGCCATAGGATAAAATCAACCTTTGCTTTCTATATTTCAATCACGTTACTGTGCTCCGAGGGGTTTTCCATAAGCAGACAAAGGCTGTGTTTGTTTCTTAAATTCTTTGACAATAAAGGAGGAGAGAGAGAACAAGATTAAAAAAACTGATGAGATTTACACAACCTGACAGATGTAACATGGCCTATAGGTTTAAACATGCATGAATTATTCTGACCCAGTCAAAAATGTACCCAGGCAGCAGTCTGGCCGGCCTCTCAGGCACTATTATCACCGAAGCAACACGGGACACTCCGGAGGCCTTGACTCACCTAAGCTCCAATAAGACTGACGCTCAACATGAAAAGACAGAAAAACAGAGTTCATGCACACTCATATCAGAAAAGTGCATTGTGCACACTGCCTGCGTTGAGCTGTGAGAACGTTTCCATAAACCAGCGCATTATGCAGTCCACCGTAAGTGAAGTTGTTAATCAGTAAAACAAAGGACAATATGCCCTCACACAAAGTTAACTGCTTGTTTGCAAGCCGAGAAACAAAGAATGTATTTCTCTTAAACCGGCCTCCACCCTCCCAAACAAGCTTCCAGAAACATGCATGCACGCTCTGGTTTGCATTGGGAACAACACTGGTCTTCCTGGGTGGCTGTACATCAGAGCGGATGCGTGCAGAGAACTAACAACACAACGCTGGCACCGTCAGCTTTCACTCTCTCTTTCCCACTAATCACTTCATTGTGGATTTTTTATGGTTACCAATACTAGTCGGTACACAAAGCCGTGTTTCTTCAAAAACAGGCCTTCAGGTAAATATTAACACCTTTACAGAATAATGTAATGGTCGGGTGGCACGACTTGCAGTCCGGGTCCAACTGGCATGCTCAAATACATTTTATTATTGTGGGGAAACGGATTCCTTCAGAGAACAAAACAGCAAACCCCCACTCTGCTCTAGTTTAATTTAAATGCTTGCATCATATAAAATAATTTTAGAATTAACTGAAAATACCTTGAGATTTGCTGTGTGTGAAACGATGACACATCACAAGGATTTCTGTTTGATGCAAACCAGACTCTTTGGGGTATTAGTCCAAAAAGTCCTTCCAGGTTACCAACAGCGATAGAACACACTGTGCTGTTGTGATTGGAGTATTTCATTTCTTCTTCTGTCACTAAATGATTTATAGCCTCCGTATTATTCAAGTATTTATCATCCCAGTGGAAAAACCACAACAGAGTAACTTCCCTGATGCTCTGTCCAACTCTAGGAGATAGTCCTCCCAAGGCCAATGGTAGAATGGGTTTGATCCCTTACCTTCACCAAATGGTTCTTTGAATGTCCACTAACGTAAGCAAAGTAGTAACTATATCATTTCCATATAACCTTAATAAATGGTCATAACGATCTGTCCCAACCCTGAAAATCACAGTATAACCGATTTGGAAGAAACAGCAGATAGAGGCATGGGATCAGGTTATATTGGTTCAATTGTGTCAATATGATGTTAGATATGATTGGTTTCTTTAGTTGCAGTCCCCATAACAGTGCACATCTATTAAAGCATCTGAAATGGACAATCAACCTCCATTTATAGTAGCTTTGTACTGGTCTAGATCTGTTATAAGAATTTCGAGCCGACTTGGCTGGAGCCCATCGTAGCTGACAATGGGCAACAGGTGGTGTGAGCACTGGACAGGTCGCTAGCGGATCATAGGGCCGACGAAACAACTATTCACACTCACATTCACACCTATGGACGATTTACAGGCTCCAATCGATCTAACTCCAACCTGCATGTCTACGGACTCATGGAAGGACTCAAATTAATCTAAGGGAATTATGCTTTAATATCAAAAGTTATAAAAGGAGAACAATTCAAAGATTCATTATTAACACTACGCAGCAAGGGTTATTTATAAATCATTTGTTTGAAGGCGTTATATCTGGTCCAAACTGTTCATGCCCCCCCTCCTGCCTTTATTCCAAAGAGTTTCAGTGAGACCCACACAACAGCTTAAATTTAAATTCCTAACAGTACCAAGAGAAAACTTTTGCAGATATGGGAAGAAATGCAAAACTTCACAGGGAAGGATGCAGCCTGGCCACGCTTTATACTTTTACCTTCAAAATACTGGAGATCTAACTAATCCTGCCAAACTCTTTGTAAGTTATGGCAAATGTTCAGGGAATATAAACCACCATCAGACATATTGGACTGGAGCTTGACATTTAGCAGAGGAAAAACAAATAGGAGTCAGGCAGCAGAAGTGACTAATGTAACTAAACAGACACATAAATCAAGACATGGTGTATCAGTTACATTCTCACAATTAACAATACCTTGTTCCATTTCATCAGCCCGTTGTTTGGGTGTGGAGTTCCTCTGGAAGTTCAGCCTATGGCCGGGCTACGTTATGTTCCCAGGCTAATTGAACGCACACACATACACGCACACACATACACACACATACATGTCTTTGTGTTGAGCGGAGAATCGCAGGCCTGCTGCCAACTTGCAGTCAGACAAAATGGCTGCAGCCTTTGCTAAATACACTGTGGTCTGTGGTAGTGGTAGCACTCAGCAAGACAAACAAACATACCAAACCACAACTGCCACGCTAAGAGTGTGTGTGTGTGTGTGTTCGCATAATAATACATAACCAACTCCTTGCATCTTTGTGTATCCACACACCTTAATATTTATACAGTATTAACATATAAGCATGTGTGTGCAGAAGTGTGAGTGTGTTAAGTTACACAACTGTCAGAGCCAAAAGAACCCTCTGCTGCCAGCGTGGAAAGAAAAGAGAAATCGGAGCGGGAAAATAATAGCTGTTCGCAGTTTTTAGAAAAAACAAACTATTCCAATAAATCGGCCCCCAATCCCCATCTGCCGCTCCTTTTTTCTTGTTCCGAGCGGCTTTTATGGTTGAAATTAGTCCTCCCCAACCCCCTGACAGCACAATAAAACACTCTGCCAGGTACATACACTTAAACAAGGCCTTGGAGAGAGAGAGAGAGAGGGAGGGAGAAGGTGGGATGTGAAGGGAAGGATGGAAAAAAAAGGCAGAGCAAGAAAGAGGTTAATGATAAGATAACAGTTAAGAACAGAGATGAATAAGCACACACAGGCGTGGTAATGGAAATATGAGAGGGGGATAAGGCCAAACGCACACAGACGCAGAAAAGAAAAGTGGAATAAAAGAGAGAGAAAGATGGAGAATGGAGAAATGAGAAAAGGAAAGACAAATAAGGAGGCAATAAGTTGTAAGGAAAGAAACAGCCCAGGAATGACTTTGACATCTGTGGCCAAAAATCCCTCTGGACACGCACAAGCACACACACACACACACGCACACACTGACTGACTGACTGTGTAGAAAACTTTACATCCTGAAATGCATATTCTTGAACCCCCTGTTCCCTTGGAAGCAAAAGGAGGAGGATGTGGAAACATATAAATTCATGGGGTCTGTTGACAGCAGCCAGGAAAACAAGATGATGACTTGTCACGAGTGACCTCATCTGGGTCAGGGGTCGCACACCCTGAGAGAAATAGAATGAAAGAAAAAAAAACTGGAAAGGAAAATGGGGAGGCGGACTCACTGTCAAAACACAAGATTAATAGTTTTAATCTCACTGCCTTTTTTTTTCTTTTTTTTTATAATTGTGTGTCCATTCACATATTTCACCATTTAGCATTGGTCTACAGTGTTAAATGGGTCGAATGTAAAGGATTTAGTTTTGTAGTTTACTGCTGATTATCTAAAACTATTTCCTTATCTTGTAAAAACATCTTGTGGGAATACAAGTTATTGTCTTGATTATAATGATTGATTTAATTGTGGAGTGACACACATCTAGCAAAGGACGACACAAGAGTCAACATGATAACATACTACTATTGTGTATTTTTTTAAACAGTAATATGATGATCAGAAATGCAGGAAAACAACAATTGGTAAAGAAGCTGGGTTTTTTTGGGGGATCATCGTACAAATCCAGTATGAATCATGTGATCCTCTTTGTGCACATTCCACTTCCAAGTTCCTAAAATTCCTAAAATAGTTGTATTTATATGTGATGTGTACATTTTAATCTTGCCCCCCTAAACTACTTCACACCTGTGTTGTTGTTGTTCCTGCAAAGAGTTGAGATGTTTGCTGTGGATTGCAGGAAACACTGTGGCAGGAGTCAACAGCACAATAAAGCATGTCCGTGAAAAATGCCTCGTAACACATTCCCTCACAGGCTCCTCGCTGTGTTATGAACACTTATCTAGAAAAAGAGGGGGGGGAAAAATGTCTGAATGCTTTGACCGATTTTATTTCTCACTGAAACTTTAAAAAGACTGAATCGAATAAGAGATGGAATATTATGAATCTGGAAAATCTGTCAGCTCCAAAAGCAACATCATAAATGTCATGAAACTATTTTGATTTATTGTGACTGTCAAATGAAAACCACAACCAAACCCCCTGTGTGTCCTCCCTGCTTAATAATGACTTTGTAAGAAGCTAGTCACAACCAGGCTTTTGTCATCATCATCTTCATCGCTGCCATCATCCAGCAGCACAGTGGAGGCACAGCACTCTATCTCTGCTGCACTGAAACAGACAGGGACAAGTGTAATTGTGGCTTGTGGTTTGGCTGAGCATTCAAACGGAGAAGCAGCTTGTCCACATCTCTGTCTGTGTGTCAGCGAGGTCCATTTGTCTTCCAGTCTGTGCATGTGCATGGGTGTGTGTGCATTCATGTAGATTATGTCTGTCAGCCACTGTCTGTGGTTAGTCTGGAAGTCGTGAGACAAAGATGGGACACATGGGCACTTAAAAACACACACACATACAGACACACAAAGTCAAACCACAGTCGGACTGCGAGGACTTGGTATGGTGAGAATGCTACGATGGGCACCCACTGATGCAACAAACATGAATAAGCCATTTGTATAAAACACTTTCCCAGCAAACACACACACACCATATGCTGGATGACGTATGACTGTAAACCCACATCTGGTATCAAAACTCAACACCTACACTAGCTCACACTGTACACAGGAGCATATGAACCAAACTACAGATGTCCAGATAACTCTGGATTCTGAGTATTTGTAATTATCTGTGTTTCTAAAAAATGGGAAATAAACAGTGCTTTGAGACGATTATAATTTTTTGTATAATAAAGATTTGGATTTACGTGCATATATGTGTGTGTGTGGATGTGTGCCTGCATTGTTTTGAGGCTATTCTGGTCTAGACTCTCTGAATGAGCGGCAAGAAAACAGGAATCCGACTGATGAATGAAGATTGTTTGTGTATGTGAGACTGAGGGAGGGGAGTGTCCAGCAGACAAACCAAATATCAAACACCGAGCATGTGCATGTGTGTTGTGAGTGTGTGGTTTGATTTTTGTTGCGCATTTCAAGGCAAACACAGTCTCCCTGCACTCCCTGTGTGTATTCACTTATAACGCTTCCACTGAAACAGTGCACGTGCACACACACTAACACCTTCATTGAGTGTAACACATGCACATGAGGTTGTGTAGTGAGCATCAACAATCACTGTTGGAAAACCTGATTCTTTAAATGTTTGGGCTGCCCTCTTCTTTGGTTTTACGTTTCAATTCCACAGTTTTTCTCTCTCTCTCTCTCTCTCTCTCTCTCTCTCTCTCTCTCTCTCTCTCTCTTACACACACACCCCCAGCTGACCCTGTCTCTCTCAGAGTGTTTTTAGAGAGATGTGATAAAGTCACAGGACACCAACCAGCCTGTCATTCCAGTTATGTGCAGCATTAAGAAGGTTATCACACTGGGCTCTAAACAGATCCATAAAATCGTATTATTTAGATTGTATATAATAAATGTACTCAAACTGACAAGTGGGTCGGCACCGGAATGGATGCTGGCGCTGTGCAGGATCATTGTGGTGAAGACAGAGCTGAGCTTGAAGACAAAGCTTTTCAATGAACCGGTTGATCTACATTCCGACCCTCATCAATGATCACAAGCTCTGGATAGTGACCAAAAGATTGAGGTCACAAATACAAGTCACCAAAATGAGTTTTCTCCGTTGGGCGGCTAGACTCGGCCTTCCACATAGGGTGGTGAGTTCAGCCATCCGGAGGAAGCTCAGAGTAGAACTACTGCTCCTTCACGTTGAAGGGGGAGAGTTAAGGTTCGAGCATCGGACGCGTCATGACGGCCTTCTGTTGGAGTTTTAATCTGGCTAGCCTAACCTAGAGGAGACCTTGGAGTATCTGGCCTTGGCACAAATCAGAATCCCCCAGAATAGCTGGAAAGTGTGGCTAGGGAGAGGGACATTTGGGATGGATCATGTTGTGGTTGGTGCAGGTGATTCTTTCTGAAATGAATAACAAAGCGATGAAGCTGAAAAGTAGACGAGTAGGTTTCGCAGTCCGGTAGTGCAGAGGTTTTCGCCTCACAGCAAAAGGGTGTTCTTCGTTAACCATCTACCTTTGTTTGCATTTGTTTCTTCAGTTGCTCCGGCTTCCTACAAAGTAATGGAATCAGTCCAAGCAGTCAAGGACAGTGGAAAGTATGAAGGCAGTCTCACAGAGACAATAAAATTACTGATTATTAGCCAAGGAAAGAGATTTTATTAAAATATGAACCGCCAAAGTCTTTTCTCTGAAGATGGTGAAATAGTCCAGGGAGGTGATGACTCCAAGCAAACATTGAGTATAAAAATTACCACACTCAGCAGTTTCACTTCTGTCTCTCTGTGAAATACATTTCACCGATTTGTGTCCACCCAAAACTATTTACTTTACAGTTTCACTGGATTTTGTCTCACAGTTTCTGACCTTTTCTCCAAAATGAGGCATAAAAAAACATGTGGGGTGAGTTTACGCTTTTTATACCTTTTGCCTTTTATTCAACAAGTGCAATGCATCGGAAATGTGCTTGATTTGGCAATGTTGGCATACAAAATGACCCATTACATCAACTTACCAACAGTATAGAGCTCCTGTGAAGTTGTAAGGACTCTGGAAATCTATGCATATGGTTTATTAACTCTTATTCTACAGTAAATACAATGTGAACACAATGAAAGAGATGAAATGAAGCACAATACATTATAGTCTGATGCAGATGAGTTCACATTGAGTTGCAAATTATTTAGTTGACTAAACGTTCACTGAGGGAGACCACCTCATCCTGCATGCATTCAAATAAACCAATGAACTTGCCCTCTAGATTTGTCTCTCGAAGACCATAGGGCCTGTCTATGGCCCTATGGCAGATTCAGTAATTCCATAAAAGTATTTTTGCATCAGGAGAAAGATTACTTTTCAAGCCGGTAGAAAACTTGAGATGAGAGGAAGATCATGGAGACTTTTCAAGATTTCATTCTGAACTTCCTGCATCACAGGATTTGAGTTTGGCTTCTGTTCAATAAGCCAGTTTAGAGCGATAAGTTGAAATTTAGTTTTATTAGTAGTTTATGGTAAATGCTTAATGAAACATTAGCCACAAACAGGCCGTACATTTGCCCTTTTTACTTTTTGGTTAGCGGAACTGTTATTATATTACTAATGTGCGTGTATGTGTCTGTGTGTGTGTGTATGTGTGTGTGTGTGTATGTGTGTGTGTGTTGGTCTGTATTCCCACGGCAGGGCCAGTCCTTACTCTCCCTCTGGAGACACAAGTTCTATTTCAGGGAGTGGAGCAACAAGACGGGGAAGAGACAGGTGCCAAGGAAGTCAGCGCAGGGGTCTATGAATAACAAGCTGAAGGAGAAACGGATGATGATGGCGTGCCTGCAGTTGAAAGCAGCACACAAACAGAGCGCACAACATGGAAAAACAAGGATTTGTTTTCTTGACTTTTAAAGGTTCTCTTCCAGTCAGATCACATAAAGATGATTTGATGAATCTCGTCTTTGCTTTCTTCTTGTGTTTCTTTATAAGTCCCGTCTCTCTCCAACTCCATATATCTCTCTGAAGAAGTCTCTCCTTCTCTCCTCGCCGCATATTTCTCACAGAGTTGGAAAAACAGAGCGCCCACCTCCCTTCTCCGCGTACTGTAAATCACTCTCTCCTTTGCTCACTCTCTCCCACGCACAGCTGCACGTTGGATGTCGGCCCGTCACCTTTTCAACACAGCAGTTGACAGAACATTTCCACTTCATTGTGCACATTCACACATTCTTATCACATATTTCTCTCGCCTCCTGGAAAAAAAACAGAGAATTTAAATATCATTCATGTGCTCGATTTTCCAACCAGACAACACTTGCATAAACTACACACTCACACTTGATTCTGCAAATGCACATTGTGTGTGCATGTGCGCGAACAGGCAAACATTGGCGAGCTCGACATTCCCATTTGATGGTGTGACGGTGGAGCCGCAGAATCCATGGATGAGTTACGCTCCAAGGACACACACACACACACACACACACACACGTATGCATGCACAAGCACGCACACACTCGTGGTAAAGTGGTTCCCAGAAGTTGTCTGTCAGGAGGTAATCCTTCTTGTCAGTTATTCACACCATCATGAAACAGTGCAGTATCTTGGCGTGGTGCCGTGTACAGTGAAAACACATATTTTGGAAAAACACTTAAACAAACTGTAACAGCCACTCAGACTTCCCATACAAAATCCCAGACTGTGAAACAATTAAATGATTTCCATGCACATGAGCGAAGCGGCATTTGTGTCCCTGTTACTCTGGGATTGTTATTAAAATTCACTTAGTTGCTAAACAAATGTATGCAGGTATTCCACTTAATCCCCGGAGGCTCAGCTGCCACTGAATAATTCACGGCAGTAACAAATCTCCTCTCGTACCTCTCAGGCGCTGTAGAGCATAAAAGACATGTATTCATTTATGAAATACTGCACAGACCTATAGTGAATGCCGGCGCACCCACCCACTAGCATGGAGATAAATCAGTTGGCGAGCAGGGCCACAGAGATCCATATTATGTGGTTACTTAGTTACAGCGCATTAATAAGAGTCGTCCCAGTCACCAGCCAGAGGAGAAGAGACACAGCTGTGTCTGGAGAAGGTCAAGAGCAGGAGGAGGAGAACTCTTAATGCTCTAACTGTTGCATGATGAATTTCCCTGCTGATTAAGTGTGTGTAATGACTCTGAAAGAACAGTCACAGCACATAGAAGCACATTTCTGCAGCCAAAACAGCTTCCTAATTAGGTTGCCCCGCCCACTCAGTTGACCTCTGCTCTCATGTTCTCTGCACAGATATGGCTGCTCATCTCTAATCGCAGGAAGCTGCCTTCAGCTGCCGCTGCAGATGGGAGATTATTTTATGTTCATATTTTTTCCACTGCGAGCCAAATTCTCACCCACGCAAATATCCACGGCGATGGGGACCAATTTTGGAGGCAATCACATCCGTCCACATCCCAACTGGATCGCTACCACCTGCTCATGATGACTTCTGGGAAGAGCTCTTCAGCTGCCCTGGGCTGCGAGAGGGGAGTGTGCCGTTACAGACGAGCAGGGGTGACGGGGGTTAACCCTCCAACAAGAGGCCGATTTACAGCCACGGACAGGAACCATCCATCAGAGGTCTGGTCCCTGTCACCAAACCAAGCACCACTCAAAAGCAGTGCTTAATAGAATACAAAAAAATGAATAGACAAGACAGTTCCTGGTGGAAGGGGGTGTCCTGCCACTGATGACCATTTCATTATGATGAGGTTACTGGGGATATTTTTGTGTGGGATATTATCTACGCAGGCGAACCGTTTTGGGAGTTTTTTTCCCATCAGTCTGCAGTAAAAATATATGAAAACTGAATTCCGAGAGCTCCCTTATAAGAGGTTCCATCTGAAACCATTCATAAATATCCTTTTATAGAGTGGAAGTGGTGCGCGACCACAAGTGAGCAACTAAAACAAACAAGAAGTCCAGATGATTTTTATTATCTGGTTATGCAGTATTTAGTGCATACGATGGGAGCACGAGCCGCTGATTGTGGTTGAGAGAGAGAGAGAGAGAGAGAGAGAGAGAGAGAGAGAGAGAGAGAGAGAGAGAGAGCGAGAGAGAGAGAGAGAGAGAGAGAGAGGCCTGGACTGGACTGGACTTAACAGGGAGGTTTCTGTTGTTTTCGTTGGTATACTCTCTGGGATATCCCCAGATATGATGCCTCAATAAGATTTCTCAATGGGTGAAAGCCATTAGGATTATTGAACAATAATAATAATAATACAATATTGACATAGAGTATTACTTTATAACAATGAACAGGAGATTTTTCCCTTCTTTTGAAAAGAAACTGCAAGTACATTTTCTGCCTATAGCTGCATATACACACAGAATATTAACCCACACTCACTGTGTTCATTTTATCAAAGCAAATTCATTTGTGTTATTTAATTAAGGCGACAGCGGCTCAGTGGTGCAGTGATTACCACTGCTGCCTCAGAGCAAGAAGGTTCTAAACTGGCTGCAGCCTTGGTTTTCTTGGTACTCTGGCTTCCTCCTATGGCTTCCTCCCACAGTCCAAAGACGTGCAGCCTAGGATGCATGGATGCATGGATGCATGGATGGATAGTGGAGCCAATATCAGGACTTACATCAATTAAACTAGTTCATTGTCAACAGTAACTTGTCAAGCATGTTGACACCACAGAATGTTTATAAAGAGGTTGACATGTGCAGGTGTTGCACTTTATTAGCATTTATCAAGACACTCACTTCCTGTTAATGTCATTGCTGATTGAGCATAATTCTGATGGATAAGGACACTAGAGTGTTCCTTTGCATGGTGGCACTGGGGCAACACATGTTGTGATTATTTGCTTGACGGCACACGACCGCAGCCACTCAAAACTAGAGAGGCTCTCAGTAGAGTCCATACCTCCGACAAGAAGGAACAATCCCACACATGATTGTTTAGTTCTTAGACCTGGAAGAAGAAATACTCTTCTCAGGCCCAGGCACCAACACTCCACCTAGGTTGGTAAAAAAATTGACATGGGGATTTTTGCTTAATCCTGCTAACAAACAAAACCAACGATCTAACAGATAAAACGTGGCGCTGAGACCAAAATATGCAGAGGAGATATGATTGCGTGATGGGGAAGAGTTAAAGAGATAGTGGCAGGATGTGTGTGGATCTATAGCAGGGTAACGCAAGCCTGTTGTCCCCGAGGGGATAGATCACCCCCCCCCACCCCAAATTACTCAAACACCTGCATTCACATACTCAGAAGGTTTAAAAAATACCTAATTCATGGTAGTAAAGCCGTACACCTTCAGACCCACTCACCCACCACATTTACACTTATGCACACTCGCACCATTCCAAGGAGTTGGCAGGCCTATTAATACCACGCTTCAAGGGCTAGGGGGATCGGGCTCAGAGCCATAAGATGCTATCTGATGACTGATACACACTTGTGTCTCTCTTTCTGTCCTCGGGGTACTGCCTTTCACTCGGCCTGCCAAACTGAAAGGTTAGAACGGTTGCATTCCCACAGCAAGACCAAGTTGGTCATAACAAGGATGTGGCCAAGCTCACATGTTTAGGTTTTCATTAAGGAGGAGAACGGGTCCACATGTAAGAGAACCCCACTCTTTAAATTAAGAGTTATACTCGTGTTTTAGTGGCGCTTGTAAAGGTTTCGTTAAGGACAGAGTGGATGAATTTGATCTTCCGCTTAAATTAAAACGATTAAACTTCCCTGATACATTCAAACTTCTTCATATCAGTTTTCTTTGTATATATTTTATGAAACAAATAAATCCAGCTAAATTAAATTGTAACGTTAAACAGTCGCAGTACTTTGAGAAACCAAGGAATTAAGCAACAAAATCTAAATTAATTTTGAACCTTTGGCATTAAATCATTAGGGACAGATGCAGGTGGCCTGCCCACACTGGTGCCGCTGCTGATTTTAGCTCCTCTGAGCTTCACAGCTGTCGTTGACTCTTTTAGAGATCTGTTCAGCAATTCACACTATCTTCAGACCCAAGTTCACAATTTTTCAAAATAAAAGCTCTGGACTTAATCTGGAAATAAAGCACTGCAGCAACAATATGAAACACTGTGGTTTTACTCATAGACAAATGGCTAAAGAATAACTTGCTCGTTGAATTTTTTTTGGTGAAAAAAAAATTGTGAAATTAAATTAATTTTATTATCAAATGATCTGGGACAGACATGTATGTGTCCAACCATCACTGTAGATGATCGTAGTAGAAGACATTATTTACTCGGCCCGTCTGCACTGACTACAAGACACTATTGGCAAAGAAAGAATGTTAATATATTATTGGACGTATCATGTGTCCAAATCACACCAAATTCGACACTGCACTTCTTCGGGTGTTGACCAATACGCATGCGGAGTGTGAAGCTGATAAGATTAACGGTTCTCGAGATATGCGAGCCACAGACAGACAGAGATTTCTTGAATTAGTAGACAGAAGACGAGGATTAAAGTTGAATTGATTAAAGTGGTCTTTACTTACTTAATTTTATTCAACCAGTCTGTCTCATGCAGTGCGTAAAATTCGGCACATGTACTCTTTTTGTTACTGTGGAAGTAACAAAGGTGGCAGTGATGCAGAGTGCAGATTAAGGAGGTTAAGACTCCAGGGAGTTTTGATCCCAGGCCAGTCAGGGCACATGTCCTTCCAAAGGCCGGGCTCTTAAGCATTAAACCATCAAAATGTTAGCCAGGGTGGGTAATTTGGGAAGGAAAACCACACCGTCGAGTTAGTCCTGCTGGCACTGACACACAAAAAGAAGAATCACATGAATGTTGTGTTGAAGGAAAACTGTGTGGCATAGATAATTAGAAAGCTCTGACCACTTTTTGCTCGGCCAACAGCAGTGGAAATCAGGCAGTGCAGGACCAACTCTCACACACAGACTCCAGGCATTTAATAGGCAGATCTAATCTCCTATTGCATAAGCTGTTTTCAGCTGTGAAATATAGAGGCAGCAAGCTGTATAGGTTCCAGCAAAGTTAAACTCTGTAGAACAGAAAGTGAATGTTGGGAAGATAGCGTGCACATGAGTACGTTATCATCATGCCACCATCAGTGACATGCACGGATGAAATTCCAAAACCCTCCTCAACCTCCCACGTCCAAGTATATCCACATAAAGCTCCAAAGACATTTTGACTGGGTACTCACAGCCCACCCTCGCAGTGTGTTTTCCCTACAGTCACCAACAATTAACTCCTCAGCATAAATGTTTATATAATGCTTGCACTAACCCGTGTACTGGCAGCCTGATTTCCTCCTTCAGCTGATTGCTGGTTTAGTCAGAAGAAGGTTTGTGCAAAGAGACATTACACTCCTTGTGGATTCATGAAAACCAGCACCACAGAATTAAAAGGATTTCTTAAGAGCAGCCAGACATGTTTGTTACATTTAGGGCCACATCCATTCTAGGAAAAATTTCATTTGAAAACGATGTTTTTCAAAGTAAGAACATGAGCTATTTTTGACACTTAATCAGCTTTGATTTCCATCAAACAAAAGCTGGCCTTCGAGACATGTAAACAGTTGTATCATTGTAAAATGCAGAATTTAACTGCTCATCAGATGTTAGCAAGATCTTGTTCCCACTATGCATTGCGTCTTTGCTAGCAGAAATGATGTCGGTGTTTATTTGCATGTTGGGCAGAGAGTAAGTTCCAATCTCCGATCTGATCACGAGCCTCATGTGGGGCCACATTTTAATGCCAGGTGTGAACACAGTCACTCAGAGCTGTCGGATCACAAATCCACATGTTAAATCCAGGTGTGAACGGGGCTGAAAGACAACAGGTTCAGCAAACATTGTAATTAACTGTCCGTGTTGCGTTATGCACTCGTAGCCGAGGCAAATGTTGCTTGTTTTCTTCTGGAGGGGGGTCAAGTGATAAGAACCTGATAAGAAAAGACCCAATAAGAAAGCAGTATGCGGTTGTCTCTGTCGTCGTTTCCAAACATCTCTGTCATTGCCCGTCCAGATTAAAACGCAGCCCCACAGTTCTATAACTTAAATGGAGGCAGAAGCGATTCCACACTTTTCAAATCTAGTGGCTTTACAAAAACGGTTTAGTGTGGATGCCAGGTGTTTTCCTATGTGGAGTTGATGCATTTTTAAATGGAATCATTGTAATGTGGATGTAGCCTTTGTGAGATCATGGATTGTGTATATAGGCGGGATGTCCAAGAATTATTCTTTAATGGATTCATGAAAACCAGCACGGGAGTTAAAATAACATACTTTAGATTTAGCTACATGCATATTTTAAACCCCCTCTCTCCATCGACTTTGACTACCAGCCAAGTGTCAATTGAGGCGAGAACATTTTAATGGGAAGCCTGTTTGGTTATTAACCCAGTGGTTTTATGGCTTAAAGGGTAAATGTGGTCATTATCCACTCAGTGTGATGGTCATTAGTTTGTCAGTTCCAACACGTTGTCTGCTCACCCCCGCTATTCACACTCCATTGTAAATGTAAACAGAGGGCACACAGTGTGCTGGTGGCCTGGGCTGATAATGTGCCACTGCGCTCACCTCACGCTCACTTTCTCTCCGTTAGCCTCACTCGTCCTCTCTTTATCTATTCAAGATTTATTAACTGATCTGATTAAGTGTTGCCACAGTGATGCCAGCAATTGGTCACGGGAACTTTTTTCTTCTTCTCTGCTTTGTGCTCAAGTCATTCGGGTAAGCTCAGGCCTGATTCTCAAGTCATTGTCAGACCAGTCAATGTCCAGATGCAGGTTTTTTCGGAATTCGCCTTTCACACATGTAGAGTGCAGCAGAAGATTGTCCGAGTCCGACACATTCACAACAGTGGCAAGAGGTCCAAACACATTCAGGTGAGGGGGAAGCGCCTGGGTGGAGCGGGACATTTTGCAATGTCTGCCCTTATGGCCAAAAGCTCTTGCGTCCTGTTGCATTTCCAAGTTAACATTTTTGTTTTCATCTTCTATGTGTAAGGCTCTATTTTTCATCCTGAAATATTTGTATTTGTTTGTTGCTTTTTTAAGTTTTGAATCTGTCATGTGTTGAGCCCTTTTGCCACTGGTCAAACAACCCACTAACACCCGCTAGGATCTGGGTTATTATTCAGCAGTGGGAATTGATTCAATCTGTATTCACTTCTATTCTGTGACATCCGGGTAAAGAGAGGGCCTCGGTCTCCGGTGCTTCCGTGATGCCGACCATGATGCATCAGGGAAAAGACAGAAAAACAAACGCCTCTACTGGTAATGGGAAAGGAGTCAACCGCCTTTTATTAGTGGGTTTACCCGCTTTGGACCAAGATCGCTTGAGTGGAAGAGAAACGTAGTAGAATGGATTAGCCTCACATGGGCTAACTCAGATATTTCAATCAGGGGCTGGCAGGGAGAGCTAAGAAAATGTCCAGAGCAACTAACTCTGACATTCTAAACTTTCAGAGTCCGGAGTTCAGAGCGAGTCTGACATGGGGTCTCAATTTCATGTTCTGATCCATTCACCTCCTTTTACACACACACACACACTTTCACACACACACCAGGCCCCGCCCCAGGATAGTCATCAGCTGCAGGGCACAGTCTATTGTTTCAGCTCAGTGCTAATTACTTCAGGTCTTAACCCCAGGTTCAGCCAAAGAGCAGCAGAGAAGGGGGGATGGTGTGTATGCGAATGTGTGTGGGAGCGGAAAAGTGTGTGCGTGTGTGTGTTGGCAGTAGGGGGTAGGGTAGGCTGGGTGGAGAGGTCAATGCTGCTGCCAATCAATTGTCACACTGGATTCGCCCAAACATCATAGTATAATCCAGGAGGGAAACCTCAGCGGCACAAAGAGAACAGCCAACAAGACTCTGATATGAAACACGTCAGGTTTAAATCTGGAGCTAAGGGAGGTTAATGCTTAAAATAAGTTCATTTTGTAGAAGGCATCTTAGTTTTTCCATTTTGAGGTGTAACGTCTGTCAAATTATAGTAAATAAAGTCATTACTTCTGCCAGGAAGGTTGAGTTTTACCCCCTGTCTGTTTGTTTATTTCTGGAAACTTGTAAAAGGATGTGGTGTTGGTCTCGTAAGAACCAATCAAATGTTGGGGTGGATCAGGTGGCCGATGGCTTTCATAAACATTGCGATATCAGGCATGTTTAGGGAACTGATATCTATGAGTGTGTGTAATTTGTTGCAGCATGATGAATTAAAGAGGACTATTGGAGTGTAAGTATTGTTCTAGTTTTGAATGGTAATGTTCTTGTCTACCTCACCCTCCTCATGTGTTGATGTGTTTAGATCTAGTTTGAGATTTAAAAAGGGCACATATTCCCTTACTGTGTGTTTTTGTGTGTGTGTGTTTCTGGGCCATGTGTGGAATGTCAACACCAGGTCCGTTATCTCACCCAAATCCAGCTGGGGCAAAGGGTCACACGCTCAAAATTTAAATAAATAATACTGAAGAAGACAAATAGTTTGAGGTCAGGAAGACTGGATAAAAAATGGAAAGACGTGATAACTGCCATTCCAATCTTGTTTCATTAAAACTCCAGGTGCTATAACATGTTTGAGAAGGTCTGTGGAGCTTGATTATACCAGGCGGTCACTTTAGTCTTCTAAAAAATGTCCAAATCCCCTCCTCCTTCTAAATATCTGCAGCAAACCCAAGCACCTTCTCCCCCAAGTCCACTTTTGCGACACAGAAAAAGCCACAACAACACTCTTCACTGCTAGTTCAATGCTATAAAAGAGAAACCTTCTGCCGGGGTGCCACAAGTAAAACCTGTCCAGTATGTGAATGCATTGCAATGCAAAACAGACTTCCAATGCTTCAGCATCACTTAAAGCCCTACTTTCAATTACAATGTCACGAGCAGTTAGAGCTGACGGGCCTTTTAGAGAAGGGGAGTGGAACCTGTGGTGAGGTTCCAGACGGCCTTAAAAGACCATTAGAGGACTTTAAATATAAAATAAACACACACACACTCAAGCACAAACACACAACGAGAGACACACACTGAAAAATCCACTTTTCAGATGTTTATTTTCTAAAAATACAGCCAATAACAATATATGTAAGGCCACATCACCCCATATAAATATAGGCTCTGGATATTGTCAGAATTAGTTGGGGAGCGCTTGCTGATTTTCTCTGCTGGAGGAAAAGCAGCGGAGGAGAGGATGGAAGGCGAAGAGAGGGAAATGAGGATAGAAAAGCAAAGGATGCAAGCAAAAAGGAGAGAGGAGCTGAAGTGAAGGAGAGAGTGTTAAGGGGAGAGGAAGCAAGGACAAGGAAATAAGGAAAGAAAAGGACACAAGAGGTAGGGGAAGGAGGGAAGCTGAAGTGAAGGAGTAAGGGCACAGTTAGGGAAAAAGGCAAGAAAAATTAAAAAGGATGCCAGAGGAAGGGAGACGGAGGAAGGCTGAAGGGAAGGAGACGGGGTAGTGGGGAGGAGAGGAGACTGGCTCTTCTATTTTTTCTCTCGGATCCCGCCCTCCTGGTCAGGGGTTGGTCGGGGACACCCTACTCCCGCGCCCGGATTGGTCAGCTCTCCTCTGGACGGGCACCATCGTCTCTCCTCACAGACACAATAAAGTTTGGAGCCCGACGCGTAGCAGCGGTAGAGACACACCGCAGCGCGCACACCCTCGTCCCAGCGCCGCGCGGCTCCACACGGACTCACTAACGGGAAACAACACACCGAGGACCGCGGGACGTATCCAGATGTTGTTGTTTTTTTACGCGGCGTCGCTTTAACTGAAAACACGCGACTTTGGGTTTTACGCACGGACCTCGCAGTGTCTCCCTGCAGATTTCTTGGGATGTTTTTAACCTGTTGAGGTGGATATCCTCCAAAACAACGCACGGACCTACGCACACACACAAACACACGCGCGAGCCTGGACTGTAAACACGCGCCGAGGGTTTCCAGGGAGACTTAACACAACTTTGCGTGTGAGGAAATATTCCGACATCCCCTTTGGACAGCCACTCGCTCCGGAGCGTCGCGGTGCGCACAGCCACACCATGCCCGGGACGATGGTGTCGCTCACCGGGGCTGCCCACCTCCCCCTGCCCCTGCTGCTGCTGCTGCTGGTGGCCGCCCCGCTCGGCGTGGTGCGGGCATTCGGCGACGAGGTGGAGGAGATGACCTGCGACCCGATCCGCATCAGCATGTGCCAGGGGCTCGGGTACAACGTCACCAAGATGCCCAACCTGGTGGGCAACGTGCTGCAGTCGGACGCCGAGCTGCAGCTGACCACGTTCACCCCGCTCATACAGTACGGCTGCTCCAGCCAACTCAAGGTACCGGCGGGCAGGGCTGCACTGCTCATGACACCACACCAGAATAGATCCGACCAGACAGGGTCTTATTAAAGGGGGAAACGCTTTTACCCACATGCACAGATTTAGCAGCGGTGATCCTGGTCCGAAAAAGGCACAGCTGAGTCTGGATACTATATTTGTGGGTGAGTGGGGGGTGTGTGTGGGTGAGGTATTGCCCATGTTGCGGGGACCACATTGCTTATGATCTGGGGACTTGTCTGCACAAAGTAAGTCACCATAACGTCAAGGTGAAGACAGTTGTATTTTTAGTTAGGGTTAAAGTTTTGGTTAAGTTTCCAGGAATTTGATATGTGTGTTCAGAGCACATGACAGGGAGCTACTAGCAATACTATTCACTGAAAAGTTTTTTTATTATGCTGGTGTCATTGATAAGTAGAGTGTGCACCTCAGCCAAGGCCCTACAGTGCCCTGAAATACAACCGAGCTGCACCAATGTTCACACACTCACAGATATCAGTTCCCTGGATCCACAAATTTAAGGGATCCCGCCCTGACCCATTTCACCAACTTTCTTTGAAATCCATCCAGTAGTTTTTGTGTAATCTTGCACACAAACGGACACTGGTGACGACATAAGCCTTGTTCCCAGCAGACATTTGATTGTGTCATAGTAGGATAAGGACAGGTGTTGCTGAGGTGGTCAAGTGTCCCAGTAAGACACGATGACCCCGTGACAGTCAGCCAGCGTGCACAACTCGAGAGCCCCAAACCAGGAGCAGCTAAATGGGACTCAGCCATGCTCTACTTCAAATTTGTATACACCCGTGCTCGTCCTCGTGTGACATGTCAAAAGCAACTATATGTAATATCAATCTCTTGATTCCCATGTAAGTGGAGGGGTCCCCGCCAGCCTTCCTTCCTCTTGTGCCAGGCTGTCATGCTAATTTCAGTGAAAATGCCCCCTCTGTCTGTTGACATTCTGAGTTCATGCCCCACACAGCAACAGCTGAGTCTCGGGGCTATATACTGTCTTCTTGTTAACAATAGTGCCCTCAGTGTGCTAAGACAAATGCTGCTTGTTGTGCCTCGTGCACCATGTATGAAAAAAATAGATTGGTCTTATTACTTGTGCCTGAGACTTCAGACTCTTTTTTTTTGTCTGAGACTTCAGACTCTTTTTTTTGTGATGACAAGTAGAACGAAGGGGGAACTAATGTTTAGAAGCCTCAGGAGTGGTTTTAAAGAGTTTAATGACGTTTTCTGACTTTATATATGTTCTTAAAAAATGTTCCTGCAGAGTCACAACTTATTAAAAGTCACACCTAGACATCTACATACAAAAAAATCCCCCCAGTCGTCATTTTAAGGAATGTCGTTCTTTATATAGTGATTTATTTGTGCGTACAGGTGCTTTGGAACGGGTACAAATTATCTTGACATGCTAAGTGGACATGGTTGACATTTGTGCACATTTGCATGAGACAGGGAAAGGAGCAACTGGAGCATAAAACCAAACTGTCCTGCTCCAGCTGAAAATTGTCTTGTAAGATAAACCCCCCCTACCCTTCCTTCCCACACACAGTCACACACACACAGAGACACACGCACGTTAAAGAGAGAGGAAAGGGAAACCGTATCCTCTAACATTTGCTCTAATGGGAGGCTTCCTGACTGGTAACCAGAGCAGCTTTTAGCAGTGAAGTGACAGCACTCAGGTTACCAACGGTCGGGGGAAAACACCCAGAATGTGTTACACTACTGTCGCGGGCAGGGTACACATAACTCACTGTAAGACATTCCAGAAGTTGTACCTCTTTCTATAAACTTGTATGAGATTACAAACGCCACACACTCATCCAGAGGGTAACTTTGTTTAGCCTCAAACTATGTTCATCTAATTAAATCAAATGGCAAATTACTCAGGATGACTATAATACATATGTTTCAGCCTGGGAACAGAGATTCTCTATTTTGCATTGAGAAACCTGATACTGACTCCAGATCAGCTCGTCTGCTCCGTTTGCAGAGATAAAGCCGTGCTGCAGCCCAGATACTGACCACAGAGCGGTGTGACAAATGGAGTTTGAACAGCATCTGCCAATAAATTCTCACAGAAAGTCCCAGTGTATTTATCAGCCATGACACCGAACTAAGGGTTCATGTTTCATTCTGGCTACTTCCGAAGGCCGATTTCGAGAAGGAGTTTCTCCACCACTGCATCAAGGCTGCAACTCCAAAAACATTTTGTTCAGTCGATTGCCCAATACATATTTTGGTATGAAATTGAAAAATTGTGAAATCATCACTTCTCCGGCTCCTGGAAACTCTCTTTTGTCTCATTTATCTAAACATAGCAGAGTGAAGTGTAATTTCTATTTCTCAGTATTTTAATATCATGAGCTTGGTACAATTTTACACTGCAGCTTTCACTGTAAAAGCATGAAATCACTTGAAATTACAACCTTGAGTAACCCCTGGAGTCCACCTTCCCACACATCTCAACGGCCTCAGATGGTCAGAAGTAACTTGGGGTCGTTCACTATCTTTATAACTCTTGACTTGGATATCTATTTCAAAACCATTGCCATGGGACAGAGAAAACTGAGCCTTGGATTAGAGGGGGGGATTATACAGCATTACATGGCACATGCCCTCGGTGTTGTTAAGACCACAGATTGTTTTTAAAGACGCAGAGTTGTGTGTGTGTAACCTTGGGAGCAGGTTAGTGTGGGCTGCGTGTTTTCACTCAAGTTTTGGCTTTTTTATTGGAAATGAAAATGGAGCACCGCGACTCCAAAGGGTGATGAAACTTTTTAAAGGAAAAGTTAGTGGTTATACGCAAATCCACGTGTAGCCATCTACCAACTGTTACTGTATTATGTAGCAGAATAGGTCCATGGGGTGGTCACAGCAATGTTTCCACTTCTTTAACAAGCACTACACCAATGACAAGACTTTCCTTCTGCTTCACAGTTTGATTTAAGTAATGGCAGTGAGCTGAAATGTGACGTGATATTGGAAAACTGCTCTCTCACCGCGCCTCACTCATCTGTTTCTTTCTCCCCTGTCGCCCATTAAAATGAGCTCTAACTTGAACAAGAGAGAGATTGCTGAGGGAAGCGGTTCTCACAATGATGGCAAATGTGGGCCCAAGTTACAGTGTGTTTGTTTCAGACCAAGATAAGATGTCATGACAATTTTTGTACATTGTTTCATCTCAGTTTGTGTCCAACTCTGGGAAACTGACACCAGATTGCTGTGAATAAAAACTGAAATCCTGCACTTTTACCTCTTTAGGGGGATTTTAATATTCTCCTTCAGCTTCAGAACTATTCATATGATTGTCTTGCAATATATCGATTATCACAGAATCGCTGTATAGTGTGTTACCTGAGAATTCCCCCCCCCCTAGTCATTAGCTATGGCTTTACAGGAAGGATATCACCTGGTCCAATAACTGATCCCCCAGAAAACTATTTGCATTATCATTAGTTTCAACTTATTTAATGATTAATGTGTTGATGCTTCATCTCTCAAAACTTGCTCTGTGTAACTGTGTGAGATCAAAATGTTTACAAAATCTTTTATCTCTGTTTTCTTCCAGTTCTTCCTTTGCTCAGTCTATGTGCCGATGTGCACAGACAAGGTGCCCATCCCCATTGGTCCGTGTGGTAGCATGTGTCTGTCTGTCAAGAGGAAATGTCTCCCAGTGCTCCACGAGTTTGGCTTCATATGGCCCGAGGTGAGTCACATGGTCACAAGAACATCCTGCCTGTGTAAACAAATATGACTTTAGGGAGACAAAATGCATTCTTTTAGAAATCATTCACCAGAAACAAATGTAGATTAGTTCAAAGAGTTGTTTGAGTATCGTCACAGCCTTAAAAATGCCATCATATCACATTTCCTCTAGGTGCTGAACTGCAGCCTCTTCCCACCTCAAAACGACCACAACCACATGTGTATGGAGGGCCCGGGTGACGAGGACTCCCCCTACCCACCGGTGCGTCATCCTCCCCACAAGGAGGAGTGCCAGGCGCTGGGAACTGCTCCGGACCAGTACACCTGGCTGAAACAGACGGAGAGCTGCGCCCTCCAGTGCGGCTACGACAGCGGCCTCTACCGACGGGGCGCAAAAGTCTTCACGGACGCGTGGATGGCGGTGTGGGCCGTGCTGTGCTTCCTCTCCACCACCCTGACGGTCCTGACCTTTCTGTTGGATTCACAGAGGTTCTCTTACCCCGAGCGGCCCATCATCTTCCTGTCCATGTGCTGTAATCTGTACAGTGTTGCATATTTGGTAAGTGGTTGACATAAAACCTTTTTTCAAACATGGTTAACCAATGCAGATACCAGTGGACAAAGAGTAGTAGTAGTAGAGATTAAAAAGTAATTGGGATAGACGGGATAGGATAGATTTTTTCATCACTAAATACAGACTTTCACTCAATTTACACTAAGAAAGAAGAATGATAATGCTTCTCGTATTTTTTTGTAATTTCCCATTTTGTTCTCTCGTTTTGTTTATAGGTTCGTTTAATTCTAGGGGAGGGAACGTGTTTCCTGCGACCTGGACACCACAGCAATGCCAATTCTAGTACAGGAAGGGTTAAAGAGCACCGGCTGTGCTATTGTCTTCCTCCTCCTCTACTTCTTCGGCATGGCCTCCTCACTCTGGTTAGTACAAACAAACACACACTTTGAAATTTGTATCAGTTCTCCAACTCCTTTCCCAGTGTGATCACCGTCCTCAGCTGCCGTAGTCTCTGCTGGAACAGTTTGAACAAGATACTGGGCTTCTGCTTTCTTTTTAAGTCCAACTATACTTTATCATAACCCCCGCACTAGACGGATTCATTTACACACACAAACACACACACACACACACATTCATCCTTTGTAAAAAATAAAGTGTGTTCTGCACATCCCAGTTGCAGTGGAAACCAGGGGCTGAAGCAGCACTTTTTTCTTCCTTGTCACTTTGCCCTCATTTTCCTGTTTTCCTTCACTCTTCTCTGGTGGAAAGACAATAAGCTGAAGAGCCCAAGGACTTCACTTTCCTAAAATATGACCCCGACCCTGTTATGTAACCCACGACTATCTGGTGTCATGATTAGCTTTTTACAACAGAGGACTACAGTTGTCTCCCTGACAGGATGTTAGGCCAGACTATAATTTGCTCCCATGATGAGAGGAACAATATTGTGATAATTGTCTCTCCCTGACTATTCTGGTGTTCTGTGTGTTTCGCCTCTTCTAGGTGGGTGATCCTGACGCTCACCTGGTTCCTGGCTGCCGGACTGAAGTGGGGCCACGAGGCCATTGAGATGCACAGCTCCTACTTCCACATAGCAGCGTGGGCCATCCCAGCCGTCAAAACCATCGTCATCCTCATAATGAGACTGGTGGATGCAGACGACCTGACCGGACTCTGCTATGTCGGCAACCAGCAGCAGGAGGCGCTCACAGGCTTCGTGGTGGCGCCCCTGGCCTCATACCTTCTCATAGGTAACAAGAATGTCACTCAGTGGATTGTGTGTCTCTGCCAAGGCCCAACAGTTTACATTCAAGCTACACACACTCACAGATATCACCCCCTTTAATATGCCTGATCTTTTTTCATCGAGATCCATGAACTGTTCTGATAAATCATTGAAAAAACTTCCAATCATGCAAAGCCCCAATATATTCCTTGATCCACCTAATTTAATTTAAAACCTCTAATTTACACCTGCTACACAATGTAATGTGTTCCTGCAAACTAACAGATTAATAAGGCCCAATTTAGGCCTAATTTCAAATCTCTAGACCAAGATTCTTAAGTAGGAAGAAAATTCCTTAAATGGGTGATTCCTTGGCTCATGCTCCACCCCTTCACAAAACTCAGAGGTCATTTCTTGCTGTATATGACTGTATTGATATCTGATGAACCTTATTCCTCTCTGCACCTCAGGTACTCTGTTTATCTGTGCCGGCCTGGTGGCTCTGTTCAAGATCCGCTCCAACCTGCAGAAGGACGGCGCCAAAACAGACAAGCTGGAGCGCTTGATGGTGAAGATCGGAGTGTTTTCTGTCCTCTACACGGTCCCAGCGTCAACCGTCATTGGCTGCTACCTCTACCAGCTGTCTCACTGGGAGGACTTCAGGGCCAACCCCAGGGATTCATACGTGGCATCAGAGATGCTGCGAATCTTCATGTCTCTGCTCGTAGGAATCACGTCGGGGATGTGGATCTGGTCGGCAAAGACCTTCCACACCTGGCAACGCTGCACCACCCGCCTGCTCAGGGACAGCAGGGCAAGCCGAGCGGGCAAGCGGGCGCCGGGGGAGGGCTGGATCAAACCGGGGAAAGGGAACGAGACAGTGGTGTGAGAGGAGAGAAGGAGAGAACGGACAGGGATCGTAAACCTGCTTCTCTCTCACTGACAAAAACTGTTTCTGTCTGTCCTGATGAAGGATGGAGATGTCAGAGAATCGAGAGAGCCACTGGATGTTCTGGCATCAGGAAAGGAGATCGCCAAGAGTCCGTAAGCACCTCTCACCCCCTTCTAGCTCCCCCTGGAGTCAAGGAGGATTAAAGAGGAGGACTGCTACACACACAAGTAGCAGCAGTAGCCTCTCTACCTCTGTTAGCCTTCCTTTGGCCAGAGGGATGGAGAAAAGCAAAAACAAACAGTGGAAGGAGAAAGAGAGACGGAAAAGGCAGAAGAGAAGAATATGCAAAACGGACTCATGGATAAGCTGTGTGGCACCACGTCTACCTCTGTCTCTCTTTCCTCCAGAGCTGTCAGCAGAAGAGACTGAACCTGCTGGAAACAGCTCACCCTTATGTCACTGTGTTTTTAGGGTCTGCAATGTTTGACAATTTACACTGGAGGGTCCTGGTGCAGATATTATACAGATGGAGGCGGATGTTTGCCTCGAGAGCCCCTTCCACTTTGCAAATATTACAAATGACAATTAAACAGAAGACCAAAAGCCAAGAAAACCTGTACATTGGAACAATATTCTACAGGTTTGCAATTTATACCTTTTGTACAATACAAATTCACAGGTATTATTGCTCAGAGGATTTTTGGGAAACCAGCTCTAAGCTGTAATAATGCACTATAATTATATACAATATGTGAAGTGACTCGAGTGCATTAACCGGGACAAATAACAAATCATCATAAAGTGTATTAAAATGCACAGAGCCATTAACAGGGGGAAAATCTTTGTTGTTCAAACGTGTAAAAGATAATTTCATTATATCACTTTTCTTACAAATACTATGAAGGCAAAGGCAGTTTTCTCTATACTCTGTCATGTACATTTAAGGTAAAGTCTGTGCTTAATATGAAGTCATACTGCAATGAATCCTGGGAGAACCCCAGCTGTGCCTTTATATAGACCCATAAATGTGGAAGCGGCGATGCGTCTGGGAGATGTAGGCCCGTGCGACCTCAGCACTCTGTGAGAAGCTCAGCTCACTTCCAGTGAAGTGTGTGTGTGTGTGTGTGTGTGTGTGCAGACTTCCTGGAAACGCTGCACCATGTACAGGAAACACCGGCAAATTACCATGAAATCCAGGAAATGGAATTATCCCCTTCCAAAGATCGGATCTGAGGCAGGTTAAAGAATTCAGAAGTGATCAGACAATCGCTCGCCAAGAGACACATTGTGAAGCGGGATAGAGCCGTCACAGACACATGCAGGTGGACACACGGGGATCAGTTCCCACGTAGCTCGTCCAACAGCTCCTTTAAGAACGCGTTATGATCACTATCACTGTCAAATGTTGGCCGTCTGCTTTTCCTCTCAGTCGGGTTCGTGTTTTTTTTCTTTTCAATCAGTTCAGTTCAAGATGAATCTGGCACCGTCTGTTCTGCTTGTAAATCTGTAGCCGTGTCTCTATTCAAAAGGCTGTGTCCTTCAGAGGACGCCTGGTGGTCACATTGAGACGGCCTCTTTTAAAGCTAACCCTAACCCAGCCATCGCAAAAGCTGAACCAAAATGAGACGGCCTGGTCTACAGTGAATGGTGGTCCCAGGCATTAGCTCATCTCACCTTTACTGGCCACTGTTCATTGTTGTGACACAACACAGTCTTTAAGTTCTGACTCCGAATGAAGCAGGCATTGAATTGAGACACAGCTTCTCTATCTGTCTGTCTAATGCACTCGTTTCTCTTTAACTTTGTCTTCTGCGTCGCGGTTCATTTCCAAGACAATCAAGTCATCCCTGTAAAAGATTATTGTTCAATACAGTTCAGAATTTCAAGCCGAGCTTTTACTCCATTTTAAGCTCACACTCCTTCTCACTATCTGTAAGCCTAAGTTACAATAAGTGGGCTCCTCGTGTCTCACTGCTGCCTTCGCCAAACTCTGACTGCTCCTGTGTGCCGTATATTTGCCTGACAATCTATAAAGCAAAGCTCTTGTGTTTCCGTGAGGCTTTGAATGTAAACCGTTTGGGGTGTGTGTCACATTACGCCTCGTACGTCTGAGTACAGAAATGGTTTCTGGGTAATTTTTATGTATAAGGGCTTGAATAATTTGGAGCTTTGCCTTCCCGCGTCTCATCTGAAACCACTTAGTGCCTCAAACAGCCTGTCATGGGCTTTTCCAAGCAAACATATTCAGAACGACACAGAAAATGAATTTCCCTCAAATATTTGAAATGTAACTTCACCCTTATTGCATTCAAAGAGGGTTTCGGTTGGTTCTGGTGAAACCTAGAACCCCCCCATTTTGTTAAACCAGCGTACCTTGGCACATATTAAGTTCCCATAGTCAAACAAACATGACATGGGGTTTGCGTGAATTAAATTAACCCCTGTCGACCTGCCCTCTGAGCTAATGCAGTTCCCCCTTGAAACCGTCTTAATGTCTCCTCTGGTATGATCGCACCGAGCTCCAGGTGACCTTTACCCAAACAAACGTTGAGTTGTGCCTTGAAGAGCGGCGACCGTGCGTCCACAGCCAAATGGAGATGGAGAACCACTGGTAATTCAGTTTGTGTAAATGTTCTTTTACGAAGCCCCACCTATGGATCAGTGTTGGGCTCACCGGTGCTGATCGGAAAGCCTTTAAGGTCTGGAGACTGTTCGTTAGTTTAGAAAACTCAATGTCTTGATGAAGTTGTGAAAGAAATTGTTAATTTATCCTCATAAGAAATGGCAAAACATTTGTTTATTATTTAAAGAAAAAAACACTTTTGTATCAGAAGATGAATAAAAGATTTTGGTTTCCAACTTGTGTGTGTGTGTGTGTGGGTACATGAGGTTTATTTAGTGAGTAGCACTATTGAAAAAGGCCTGTTAATAAGTGAGATAAATATTTAATCCTGTTTCTTTAACTGTGTGTTATGGCAACACATTTTATCCATCAATCCAGGTGACAGTGGGGGGTACAAAACAAACAGCTAGACAGACAATCCTAGTTAATTGATCAAGATAAAAAAGTAATTGTCAAACTATTTGTTTAAAGGTATAAAAGGAGTATTTAACCCGTAACAACATTTTACAAATCTAATCTTGGTCAACTATAGGCTATATCTCCTCCCTGTACACAATACAAAAGCAGTATATATATGTGGTTGTATTTCCAAGCCTCTTAACTCCCCCCTGGGGCAAGTTAAGCATATGAACATACGAGTGGATGAGTGATTCAACATCTATCCTAGGTCCAGTTATTAACTCGAAACTAAAACTTTTCATTATGTCCTCTCAGTCCGTTCACTTAATTTGAACAATGCTGCCCTCTCTTGTCCAATGAGGCAAATTAGGTTTCGATGTCTCATCAGCTTTTTAATAGTTTTTAAACGACTCATCGCCCTGTGTTAGCTCCACACACACAAACAACTGGGGCCCTCTGGGATTTGTGTTTCTTTACAACAGTTACTCTGGTTCAGGATAAGAAACTCTGCAAAACCACTAAATTTGTTTTGAATCCACAGTGGAAACAAGACGATTATACTGTGTAAACATTACTGTACCATACATCACATCTCATCAGCTGTGAACTTACAACCTCAACACACACATACAAACTAAAACACACACACACACACACAATTGCAGATGGACACACAACTCTCACTTTTAAATGAGTGGTAATTTGGTTTTACAATTACACTTAATGCATTTTGCGCTGTAATTTACCAGTGCAAGGGTAAAATTGCAACTGGAGACACTGATTAATTCTTGGCATGCGTGTGTGTGTGTGTGTGTGCGTGTGTGTGTCTGTGTGTGTACTTCAGAGAGTGAGGTGGAGTCCAAATATCGAAGTCTGCAGCTCAGATTGCTTTCCTGTAATTTACTGAGAGTGAATTGAGTGTTTGCTTAAGAACTCAGTGAAAGTCTGAGGTAAAGAGAAAGTGACAGCATCTACTGTGCTATTGTTTCCAGATGTGGCTCCGCTAACACACACACACATATGTATGCACACATATATACACAAGTCGTACACAAACAGGCACGTTCACACACATTCACACAACACAGACAGAAAATCAAGTTTGAGGAGTTCAGTACCTTCACATTCAGACCCTAAATGGTGTTTTTGTATGCAAGTGCATGATTAAGCACACAACATGATGTAGCTGTTTGTTGCAATGTCTCAGTTCACATTTCTCACTGAACGCCCCAGGTCACTGGTCCCAGGCTTCTCCCTGCAGGCAGTGGTTTCACTGGGCCTGCAGCCGGGCACAGATACAGTTACTCGTCTCAAACTAAATTCTTTACCAGCAAAACAGCAGCTCGGCCTAAATGCTGGTTTTCCACGACTTAAAGAAAAACAGAAAATGACACTTCAGACTTTATGTCTTACTCACAAACGACAGCTTTACACTGTAGGTTATGGATATCTGATCATGTGGTGACATTTAGGCAACCAGTTCACACACAGACACGCACAGCAACACATGCACACTTTGTTCCCACTCTTTCTTCACTTCTTTTTTTTCACTTTTTTTTTCTTCGCAAAGCTGAAATGTGAAAGGGGGCTATTAAAATTCCTTGGACTAATATTCCTGGGAATGTATTTGCAGAGCTGGGTTCCCTTGTGTGTAATTGTGTATGTGATGTTTGTGTGTGTTTCCATGCATGGCAGTGTGTGAGGTGACTAGAGGGAAACAGAAAGGAGCCCCAGATACAGAAAATCAGGAAAAGAAGACATAAAGAAAAAACTAAAAGCGGAGGTGAAAATAGAGAAGAAAGAGTGAGAAGGTCTGAACGAGAGGAAGAGAATAAAAGGAAATCTGTCAACCTCCAGCAGCAGGATGCTGCAGCTGTTCCCTCTCAGCAATGTTGAAATCGTTTCCCCATTCTGCGCAGCGTCTCTGCTGTATGACTGTAGTTTTGAGTAATGGCCACCACTGGGGATTCTGGGTGACGTAGTCGTCTTGGCCTAAGAGCCAATTTGGTATGAGAGGGATTAGTAAATCCTGATTCTTGGGCCAAACAAGCTTAGAGAGTAAAGAGTGAAATTAAAAAGCACAGCCAAGAGAGCGAGACTGGAGAATGATCCACCTTCAGTCTCCTGTCTCTGACACTGGTGCTGCTGCCATCACCGTTGATCACCACTAGATGTCACTCTTTCTTTACCCTATCAGGGGCATATTAATTGGGGACGCTTCATTCTCTCTCTACTGAAACTGTGGTCATGATTAATTTAAAGTTATGAACCCGTTCATCACTGCTTATGGTCATTTTGGTGATACTGGGGTTAAAGACTAATATTAATAGACGACAGAATTAGAATTGACAAGTCATCAGGTTTAGTTGGGACCATGATATCATAATCTGATCTAATTAGTTGTTAATCAGACAAGCCATCGCCAATTATTCTCATTTATTTGTCTCTGGTTCTATTTAAATGCCTGTATATATATAAAAGCAAATGTAAAACTATGCTACTGACAAGGGCCCATTCGGAGTAAGTATGTTTCCTCTGTGTACATGAATACAGGACTTCTTATTGTAATGGTATATGGCTACACTGTGATATCACAGCTAAATACTTCTTCCACCACTACTGGAGAGTAAGTACTTTATAAAGATCTAATAAATTAAACCGTTCCTGCAGGTTAATGTTTTCACTGGCCAGGTGTAAGCCAGAGGCTACTTACACTAAACACTGTTTAGTAAACCAGAACATGTTTAATAACCACATACCCACAGGTGAGTGTTATTTGATTACATCTAGAAATAAATGTGTGTTCATCTTTCTCATAATGCACACAAAGGTCCCCGGGGAGGGGGGGGACTATTCATTGGGTATGCACGGAGGCAGCGATGTTGTGAAGCCACTGTGTTACAATGATTACATGTGGTACCATATGGGAGACTGATAGAGTGATTCCCTGTTTTTTCAGCAGGACATTTGTCAACTTTAGAAATGTCAACCAGTCAATACGTACACACACACACACACACACACACACACACACACACACACACACACACACACACACACACACATACACACACACACGTACACACACGCACACAGGAGAGGGTATAGAGAGCATGCTGAATTATATTTAAATGGGAAACAGACTAAAAGAAAAAACACAGGGTGTGGGTGGTTGGAAAACGAGACAGAAAATGAGATGTGGTTGCTGGTGGTGTTGTTGTGGTGACGGAGAGAAGACAGAGAAAAAGATGGAGGGGGGAGAGGAAAACAAGCAGAACATTATCCATCATTCTCCATCACGAAGCCTTATTGGCAGGCGGAATGACTGGAAATGACTCGTACATACATAATCTATCTCCCCTCGCTTCTCTGGGTCTGTGGCTTATTGGCGTTTTTTTCTTGTATATCTGCGCTCACAGAGCACACCGGTTTACAGATATTCTCCTGAACGCGTCCCCAGAGGCTATGTGTGAGAAGGTAAATGAGAAATGTGAGAAAAAATCAGGACGTTGTGTGAGAATCCAACATAAGCGAGTAGGCACGTTGAAGACGCAGACAAAGAAGTCCACTAGGAAAGACTTCAAGAGCTTTTTGGTGATGAGGACAGTTGTTGGTGTCTAGGTAAAAAAACTGTGATTTCCACTGTAGAATTTATACATTGTGTTCTTTCTCCTGCATGATCCACACAAACACCACAACTCCCCCGTGTGCTTTCCTGTAGCTGTAAACGTGTCTGATCCACACAATCTGTGTTCTGTATATACTGTATGACAGGCAAAGTCCAGATAGTGTCAGGACCCAACTGTGCTGACAATATTCCCACCTCATGTCTGAAAAAGGCTTTAGAAAGACCTGGCTATGGGATATATTCAGTCAGTAAGTCACCGAAGTCAGTAGGACTCATCCTCTGGGGACCATGATTGTAACTGAATTAATACATTTTTATACCTCAAGTCACACAGCGGTTAAAAGAAAGCAAATGCTAATGAATCTGTATAGGTGTGTGTGTGTGTGTGTGTGTGTGTATGTGTGTGTGTGTGTGTGTGTGTGTGTGTGTGTGTGTTTTCTCACAGATGATTTTGAACTGCCACTGCTGCGAGTTTCATACTTTTCCTGCAAGCCTGAATATCAATGAGTCAATTAGCTGCAGCCTATGATCCAGGCCTTGGTGTCCTGTTCTTATTAGAGGCAGTCCAACCCAGTGCAGTTTCACCCCTGTCACACTGACATGGAAATGAAGTGGCACGGACACACTTTTACAAATCACACACACACACACACACACACACACACACACACACAGATTCAAACCAAAAGTCATCAGATAAGAAACATGAACATTTGGCACAGTGGAGGAGGAGAGGCCTGGAGGCTTAAAGATAATATCTTTTTTTCTCTCTTTATTATCAGCCACATGACTGAAAAACTGTTTCCAAGAATCTGTGCCCTCTTAACACATTAAAAGTCCCCGACTCATCACGGGTCATAACCTTATTAAAATGATTACTGGGACAAACGTGAGTTTAGCATTTGTGTAAATTATTGTTCATTGCCACTAAATCTCTATAATATGGGACACGGACACATCTATTCAGAGTAATTTATTCCAAAATACAGTGTTTTCAAGTTGAATAGCTACTGACAAGGAACTGGATTGAGAAATAAAATCCTCTCAATGCCCGTCCCTGCATCAAACTAACCGACAAGCCCAGCACGTGAAAGCCAAGTGAAATATAGGTTTAGTATTGGGGACATCTGTGGGACTTATTTTTAACTTGTGACACATATCCAAGAAGCCATTTTTAATAAGTAAGCCACAAAAATTATCTCAGGAGATGCAGCAAATGTATTATAAGTAACTGGGTAAAAGGAAAAAGGGAAAATATGGTTTTAACTGAAAATCTGCTAAGGATCGGTCATTATCTTTAGGGTTATTATTTTGTGCTGCTGGAGTCATAGATATACAACAATTATTAAAAAATACATCGACATGAAGTTTGATTACAAAACATATATATTGATTTTCATCAATAGCAACATAACAAAGGTTCAAAACATATCAATATGATGGGGTAGGTGTGGCTGAGGGGGTAGAACATTCATCCTAAGCAGACGGTCGTTGGTTCGATCCCAGTCTTTCCTATCTGCATGCCAAAGTGTCCTTGAGCAAGATACTGAGCCCTGAATTGCCCCTCATCGAAAAAAGTGCTGCACATAGATGCACTGTGTAAATGGGTGAATGGCAAAAACTGTCCTGTAAAGGGCTTTGAGGGGTCATCAAGATTAGAAAATTTCTACACAAATAGAGAATATAGACCATATAAATAAATACAGACCAGATTATACATCGTGCAAGCACACTCTATAATTCATCTGATATAAAAACCCACATTATGAGCAAAATATGCAATGTTTCAATTACTGTAAATCACCTTATTCTAATGTGGTTTAATGAAATGCAAATAAATGAGCTGAAAATCACACAAACATGCTTCTACCCATGTGTGACGTTAGTCAGAAAACAGAGAAAAGTCAGGGCCAGACATCAGAAGCAGAGAGAGAGAATACCTGAAGAGCACACCAGCAACTATAGGAAAGTAAAGTGGCTGATGGAGCATAAAACATTTTTATGTCACACTTCACACATAAATACAGCAGGTCTGTTTTTCAGTGTGTGTCTCTGCTTCAGACTGGCAGAACATTCAGTGACGCCAACAAACTGTTACATCTTCCACATTCACCTAACAGCAGCCAATAAAGTCGTTTTGACAGGTTTTGTGAAAACACACTTGAACCGTTTCACAAAATCTCTCTTCTTCATACTTTTCAACTTGATTTGTCGAATGGGCGCAGTACGAAAAGCACACGTTTAGAAATATAACATGTTGGCTGAATTCCTTTGAGCTGCTCCAGGGTCAGGGCCCTGGGGACGTGAACGCTGGCTCACTGTCATGTCTTAGTGGGACACTTGAATAGAACAGAACCACCTGTACTTTCCCCTGTACAAAAAAAGTCAAAGCGTGCAGTCGGATAGTGACTTGAATGAACTGCTCTGCTTTCCCTTTAATTCAATCGTTGACATTTTTATTATTCAAGTTTTAGTTGAGATTTTTTACTCCAATTTGTTTATGATTCAGATTACGGAAACATTTACATCTCAATTAAGAAAATTAAAGACTTGTTAAATAACAGGCTGAAATATATATATAGATATGTATATATTACGGGTCGTTAACGTCTGGTGTATGACTGCAGAATAATGTCAACTATCACTACAAGCCAGATGGTGCATTGCTAACAACTGGCTGACAGTCAGAGAGGCTATTTTCTGTGTCAGTGGTCTAATTGAAAATGCAGGGGTTAACATCTTCCGGTCTCCCCATAAAATAACACTTATGCACATGTGATTATAAGCTTCACATATGGTGATAAAATACAGAGGGAAGGGGAGCAGAGAGAGAGAGAGAGCGCACGAGAGCAAGAGCAAGAGCCGGGGTGAGCACGAGAGCGAGAGCAAAGGGAATGAAGGAAAAGAGCTGGAGATTGATGAGGCCGATCGTTTTCCATTAGTGAGGCCCTGATCTCAACCCTAATGAGACAAATATTAGCTGCAAACCACATTCTACACACACACACACACACACACACACACAATATAAATAAAATCCCCAGTCCGCAGTGTAACCACCCAAAATTGTAATATAATAATACATTATTACATTTCTGTTGACAGTTACTTCATGGTTGTTCAAAGAATGCACAGTACCTGTGTGGCTGTGTGCACAAAGCATGTGTACATACTCAGGTCTGACCTCAGGGAGCAGGAAGCAGTTCCAGTATTTGCAGAACCTGTCACATAATGAGACAGCTGATTACCCAGGGGTTATCACTCATGATGATGACGACCCTGGAGAGTCAAAGCCTGAGCTGAGACCAAACGTCAGTTCCTGCTACTGATAATAGTATTTCATGAATTTGGTTTGAATTTAATGTGAAGTCGTTAAAAAGTACTAAATCAGGATAATAATAAGATATTTAGAAAGCAGCTAAGACATGGTTACAGTAGATCTTCACTCAAACTCTGTACATGTAGCTCACCTGGATATTGTTTCCTTTCTTAGACACATGCATCAGAGAAGTCTGCAGGTTTTAAAGGTGCTTCTCCCTCCTCCTCTGTAACTGGAGCTCTGTGCACCCCCCTGCATTTCATTACATTTGATCAAATTACCAGCATTATTAGCATTCTGTGTCTTGCCACGTAAAGCTGGCAATATTTTTTTGATTAGCAAACACAAGAAAATCCTAATACATGATATTTTCAGTCCAATAGCAGCTCAACCCTGCGCTCAGGGGACGACCATGCTCATGTGTTACTGTCGGTGTTGATCAGTTTGTCGTACAGTTTGCAGCAAACTGGAGAAGAATTATTTTATACAAAAAGTTCGACTGCAGATCAGTGGATCTGGTGGTTTGTGCACAAATACTGGACCATAATAATGTAAAGTACTATATGTAGTAAGTCTGCTTGGATATAAACAAAACATTACTTATTTTAATGGGGAAATCGATCATATGCTCCTTTTCAGGCTCTAATACAAACAATCAAATATAACACCAGTGTGGATGTTTACTTAATGTATACCTGTTCTGATGTTGACCACATTAAATCATTTTGCTTTGGGACTTGGGAAATTGTTAAGATCAAGGCAGCTTAAATCTGGCACTTGCTTTCACATGCACTTGAATTCATTGAAACACTTTATACCAGACTCGCATGCAGCACATTTATTGGAAAAGCATTAGGGTCTGCAAACATTCATTTCAATTAATCATTTGGTCTTTACAGTGTCATGTTTCATAAATATCCATCAAAATTAGGTCTCATCAAAGCAGAAGGTTAGATTACAAAAAGATATGTTTAATTATCAGGAGATGAAGTGAACATTCAAATATTCACATATTAAACTGAAACTAGTGAATTATAGAAATTATTCCTTATAAAGTCACAAAAACAATCAATCAGTTATCAGATTTGTTTTCAATCAAGCTATATAATCCACATATTTCAGCTATATTAGATAATTTTTTGTATCACTGGCTTCTCTTTTTAGACTTGATTCTTTTTTTTCTTTATCTGCTCCCAGCAGCCTTTAAAACACAGTTGTTAGAAAAATAGAAAAATAATGGCAATTTCAGAGCCTCACAGCAAGTCCACCTGCTTTTGTCCAGACTGCTGTCGAGGACACTGAGGTCATTTCCTCAAAACTGTAGTTATTTTGATCTGATTCTGGAGTATTATTTATGATCTCAATTATTGTTAGGCCAAACCATAAATCAAGGTAGATCTTATTTCCATAGATCAATTGGTATTTCTTTTAGCATAGTAGGGATGTGTTTGAAGCCACATCAGGACCGCAGTATAATTGTAGATGTATATTCTAGAATTATATTTAGAACAGTTTTTAAACGAAAAACAGCCCCTGACAGACCTATAGTGCTTATGTTCTAACAGTGTAAAAGGGTTTAGTGTTATACTGGACAGTTATTGTCATTGATCAGTAATCTGCCCATTTATTTTCTCACGAATTGTTTATGTTATGTCAAAAAGGTATAGGAAAATAAATCGAGTTGATGTTATGCTATCAAATGATGGAAACTATTAAATGAGAACTATAAATTATAATAATACTTCTAGGGCGAGTGTTCTTTAAATTGAGTTTCAATTGACCAGTTGCTGCAGCACTTAAACTCTCAAATTCAATATTTCCAATATCCAAACTCTGCCCTTCACATACTCACTTAGCCAACCATGACCTGGCTGGTGATTGGCCGGCTGTAGCTTTTGACAACTGAAGTAATTAGCTTTGGTAGAAAGTGCATGGACAATGGAAATTTTCATAAGATATATTCAATAAGTTACACAGAATCAAAGCGGCCCTCTGTACCTGCAGGTGTCTTGCTGTGCTCCCCTTCTCTTTTCATCCTCCCCTCAGTCAGGCAGCGTTGGCCCGGTCCTGTGATGAGCGTCGGGAGGACAACACCTAGATGAAGTGTCCTTGAAGCCGACAGCCCTCTGCTTCAAAGGCCAGATTGTCTAATAAAAGCTGACACCGCTTCATCTGGGGGCGACTTTTTAGTTATTGCTTAAGGGAAAGAAAACGCAGTCAAAGCATAAATTAACATAAAAACTGATGAACACACTGGATGAACAGTGAATGACGTGATAAAAAACACCTGGCTCTGTGTCGTCTGCAGCCTCTGGTGGAAGGTTTTGAATCTTTCTGTAACTATTATTAAAATGTGGTTATTTAATACTGAGTCAATCAGCAGATATTCCAGCAGCTCTCAGATGGACAGTCCACAGGGTTTACTTTACTGAATTCAATAAGGAACAGACATTAGAACACTCATTACTTAGAAGCTGGGTCCTGGCAGACAACCTCGCTGCCGCCTGAGCTGATTCATGGCCAGTGGGCAGGAGAGCACATTTTTCTCCCCCCCGATCCATACCTCTGCGTGGCTTCAGGGTCTCATTAAACAAATACAAAGCTAGTCATGAAGAGGGCTGGCAGTAATTGTGGTTATAAAGTACAATGTGTCTGTGTTTTGGACAGTTCAGGAGTTGCACACCGAGTCCAGCTTTTCCCCACAGAGAGGACTTTTTGCAAAAACACATCCGAAACTTTAAAGTTTTTAAACAAGTATTATCTTTTTGTTCATTTTATAGGACTTTCCTGGATAACACTTAAAGGGATAGTTGAACGTGACAGAGGCTCCAAAGGACATTTAGGATAAAACCTTTGTGCAAATGATAGTTTTGAGTTGAATGTGAATGTTACGGACCCTTGGAGGACTCCACAGGAGCAGTATGGAGGAGTCACCAGTTACTACAAGTGGATTTGATTTAGCTGTAACGCTGTTTACCCATGAAAACCTAAAGTGATTTTTGGACTCAAAACTTCAACCACCATAGGCCATATTGTGAGTATATGAGTCCATATTTGTCCATGTCTTGAGAGCTTAATACATGGAGAGGGGAGCAGTACCACTGGAAAATCATGTGGGGTCAGTGTTCCAAATAGTTCAAGCCACATGACCAAGACACGAAGAAGAAATGTAAACAATGGCATAACTTTTTAAGGCGAGACTTTGCGAGTTGCTTAGAAACCACAGGGGTCTATATGATGTTACCTTGTTACAGTATATTATCATAACCTCTTCCACCGTGGCCATGTTTGTTGTTGTCAGAAACTCGACTCTGCACTGCCCTCTGTAGGATAAATTGCTCAACATCCAAGCCAACGTAAAGGACACATGGAGGTATGTGGGAAGTTACAGATTTTGATACGGACGAAGAGGATAGATGGTCCATAAGGAGGGTTTGAGGTTCTACAGGATCCAACAGAGCGAACAGGTGAACATCAGCTCATCACTGTGTTTATTCACGCAGGGATTTACAGAGACTGAAGTCACAGACACACAAACACACGTTGAAAGTAAAACTCTCATTAGTAAACTTATGTATTTGAAGGAGCACTAAAGGCACAATGACTCATTCATATAAAAAAAACACACACTGGGTTGAGTGATGAGTCTTATTTTACAGTAACATTTGTCTGCAAAAAATCAATGGGACATTTAAATGTCAGACGAAGAAGATTGAATGTCAGTAAAACTTAAATGTCAAGTAAGGCTAGAGTTACAGACTTACCTGGCAGGTCGGTGCTCAGAGATCCACACGAGCGCACACACACACGCTTTTCAACATTTCCTTTCACATCTCCTTCTCTTCAGTTCTCTTGTTTGTTAGTGTATAAGCAGCCCCATTTTCTTGGAATGTATTAATTGTCAATTATTTATTAACCTTGAAATAATGAGGACCGAGGCTCAAATGTCAAATTGTATTCAATTTCAAGATCAGTTACAAAACGTGTATATGTGCAAAATAAGTTCTATCAATAGCATAATACCTAAGATCAAATATTTATTGATATGTGGGTAAGTTGTAAGCAGGAGCAACAATATGTCTTAAAACTTGATAGCAATAATAATGTGACATTTATTGTGACAATTATTGATGTCGACTGATACTAACTTTTTATCCTGATAAGACTTTTGCCCATATCACAGAGCCCTGTGTAAAATGTTGTGCATACAATCATGATCCCAAATCAGTATGACACGAATAAAATTTATCTCAGATGATCAAATACTGTTTGAAACACATTTCCAGCACCAGAAGTTAAACCAACAACTTGTCACTTGTCATTCCTCGCACAGCCACAAGTGCAATATGAATGTTTGAGGGGATATTATTCACACATTTTTACCATTCTCCCGTATTATTTTATTTTTATTTGCCTGATGTTCGTGTGTGGCCAGTCTGAGCCCTTTTGCATTTACACTAGATTGAATAACAACATTCCAAGAAGGCATCAAGATTTTAATGGTTGATACTTTCTCTCCATTCCACCCCTTTGATTTTGCAGGTATAATGAATACTGCAGCCTTAATGGGACGTTAGGGGCTCTAGTCTCCTTCCCTCATTTCTTAACCTTTTTCTTCTGATCTTCTTGCTCTTTCTCACCACATTTTACAAGAATCAGCCTAATTTTCTAATCAATAATTTCACTTTCCTCTTCCACTCTCCTCTCCTTTGCCATCTTCTCCCATTTCCCCACAACCTCTTGTTGTACATTTGTAATCCCCACATGTACTAATGCTCTCCTTCTACCTCAGCCTGCATTTCTAGTCAGCCTTTCCATCCCATTCCATCCCGCTCCTCCACTCGTCTTCCTGTTGGGTTCTACTTAAGACTATAATCGGTCTTCCAGTGCTTACTGCTGATTGGGTCCACAGGGACAAGCAGCAGGAGACAGGTGGAGGGACAGGACAAAGGGGCAGCTGTGAGTGAAATAAAGTGTGTGTGTGTGGTGTGTGTGTGGTGTGTGTGTGTGGTGTGTGTTGTGTGGTGTGTGTGTGTGTGTGGTGTGTGTGGTGTGTGTGTGTGTGTGGTGTGTGTGTGGTGTGTGTGTGTGTGTGTGTTTGTGGGAGAGGAGCATCTGAACATAGGACAGAGATCCTCTGGCACTCTGTTAAGTGAAACCTCCTCTTCTTATTTCTGCATGTTTCTGTCAAACACACACACATGCGGGGTAAGACAAAAAGGCTGTCTCCCGCACCGATGACAGTGCACAGGTACATGCATTATCTATGAATGTGGATGAGGGGATGGAGTAGACAGGTGAGGTGTGAGCTGGGAAGTGCAGTGTGACTGATTGGCTGTAGACTGCCGGTCCAAATCCCCATTTAGACAGGTACAGGGCTTTGGATCCAATCCTGAGAAACGTATGCGTCTGGCTGACAAATCTGTGTCTGTGTTTGTTCCTCTGCTGTTCTGAGCAAATTAAACAAACTTGAACACCAAAAAAAACTTTAAAACTCTAACATCAAAGCCAGAGTTGCACTGCAACTTGTGTTTGAAAACAACAGATTACCAAATATAAATATACAACCTGGTTCTTCAGTAGAGATGCAGTACAATAATAACTACAAAACCCAATTACACAACAAAGGCAGAGAGTTAATAAAATAATGGTAATCACTTCCCATGCAACCCGCACTGCCTCTTAAATATATCAAGGCCATTTGTTCTAGACCACAGCATCCAGGGGTTGAAATAAGCCGGTGATGGAGTAAGTGTTTTTCCAATTAATGCCTAACCTTAACCTCACCACAATAAACACCTTCTCTCTCACCTCAACCGGGAGCTCAGAAATGATGTTTTGCCTCATTAGGACCAAGCTTGGGTCCCAGTGAGGTCTACTGGTCCTGACAAGGTCAGTGTTTATGCTGGTAAAGATCCTATAGAAGTGACCGAAATGAACACACAGCTCTGAAAGTACGTTTGTATCCAGGCTATTTTGGCTTTATTTCTTGACATCGGGTGGAATGGGATCATCGACCTCTGTGGTAGAACCTTCAGTGTTTGTCAAGGGACTCACCTGTTGACGTTGCTGCAAGCAGGAACTCAATCTTCAGTTATAATGGCGATCATGTGATGCATTAAACCAGTAACAAGCAACCACTTGAACATATGCATAGGTGTATTTATGTCATCCTGAATTTACATCACATTGATTTACCTCATTTTTATACTGTTCACAACCTGCTGGTGGAGACCTGCCTCAGGCCCTTGCACCCATGAAGCTGCCAGTGTTCATGAGCTGATTTACAAGGACTAGAAACCACCAGCGACAGTGAACCTATGAGGAGAATCACGAGTCCATCTGTTCAACCTGCTTACTTCCTATTGAGTAAAGTGTCGATTGGAGCAGCTTGGATTCTCCCACAAACCACAAGCTGTAAAGGTTTAATCTTCCCTCCATCTGCCACTACAGCCTTTTATTTCTGTTTCTTGCTTGGCGACAGTGTGTGAATCGACATTGGCTTATCATTCACTTTAAATTTTAAAGAAAACAAGGGTTTAAGGAAGATTTCAGGATGAAAGACCAGATAGCAACAAACATCTTGACAATTACACGTCATGGATTTAGTCTAATGTTGTGTCAGTTATTAGTGCTTCACTCGCTGGTGTTTGGTTTTGTAAGCTAGTGCATTAACCATAAGAAACCATGACCATCAGGGCATTTGTCGCATTCTGTGTAAAGACCAGTAAGACCAGTAAGATACAGATTAAAGAAAAATGGTTCTTCAATGAAATAAGGATAAAACTCACATGGAAATACTAAAGGCAAAGTCCAACAGCCAGGGAGAGCATTCCAAACCAATAAACCCGAGGCCAAATTCAACATTACCATTTCATAACAGTAAACCATCTCTCCCCTGCGTGTATCACTGTGTGTTCTCGTATGCTTGGGAATCATTTTCTAAAGGACAGGTGAAGAAGGCGACAGCGTTTCCATGAAGCCGTGCAGTGGGAGAGTCTGTCAGCCTCTGGCACTCCATCAAAGATGACAGGAACAGAGAAGAGAAAAAGACATGAAAGCGAGACGTGTGGATGTGGATGGAGCGGGGGGCTTGTGTTAGGGGACATATGGCCTGTGTGAGGAGACAGATGTTTGTGTGCAGAGGAGCGAGGTGAGCGCTCCACATGTCCTGTTGCTTCTGCCATAGCAGTGCCCTCGTGGGAAGAACTAGACAGATGTGTGCAGAGGCTCCACTGGCTTGCTGGGAGTCTCAAAGCTCATCCAACCCAATGATATTCTCTCTTCACCTCTACACCCATCAACAACATCCTCTCCACTTCATCTCCTCATCACGCCTCATTGTCACTGTTACAGTTGCTCATACTCACACTACTATCACATCTGATTTGTTTCTGTCTGTAATTCAATTATTCCTGATTGAATTAGTTCGATTTGTATTAATTTGTAGTAACGTTGTGGGAATCACGGCTCAGGATAGGATGCTGCAGTGTCCTAAATGAGAAGAAGATACACTGTGATAGTGAAAATATGTTATAATTTCAATACAACAGATTATACAACTGGTTCTTAGATAAACTACTTATAATAAACTTTATTGAAACCACTGTGTAATGCGGATCTGGATCAGGGGGTAGATCCAGGTTGTGTTTTTTTTTCTCCTTCTTAACCATTGCGATTGTTTTTCCATATTTTCACAAATTTCCCAGAGAATGATTAACAGAATTTGATGCAAGAAAAAATTCGGCCATTTAATTTCTGTCTGTAATCAAGTCCTTTTATACTTTATCACCCTCTCTCCCTCCTCTCTGTAGAATGTGAACAGATGAGCTCGGTGTCAGGTCTCTGGTGGTCTCATGTGTTTGTCCTGTTTTTCACTCAGTCCCTCTCCCAGCCAGCGAGATTGTTGCCAATACAGCTATAAATCACGCTGCCTGTGTGTGTGTGTGTGTGTGTGTGTGTATGTGTGTGTGTGTGTGTATATGGGTGTGTGTGTATGTTTGTGTGTGTGACATGATTAAGCAGCACAGTGTGAAGCAGCAGTGATACATGATGTAAAGGTGAGACAGAAACATTGGCAATTTGCACTTTATTATTCACAAATTATTTAGTTAAATTACAATGAATGTGTCCATGATGACAAATAACGTCCTTTTTTTCTTAAACACATGTGTTGGAAGTATATGTGAAACCTATGTTGTAGTTTAAAGTAAGTTTTATGACCTATATCTACATACATTTACAACATGTACAAATACTTTATGCCCCGAACTGTTTAATTGTCTGAACTGTTTATGACCTGAAAACTGTCAGACCCTTTTTATCTCTTATTTACGCTCCAAAGAACTGAATGTATGGCTGCTTATCTCAAAAGGAAAGATATTTAAATCAGTTGTCTGTGGTTAGATTCTTCTCTCAACCTGCGCCTACAGAACCAGTCTGAGCTGGACCAGTCTGAACTGGTTCTGAGAGATAGCCTTGGTAAGATCCTTGCATTTTACTGTCCTGCATCTTCACTCTGAGATCCTTGTGGCTCTCTGTGTTGAATCCTTTCTGCAGAAAGCCCCTATTCAAATTGACAAAGACAAATATGGTGTTCCAGCCTTTTGTGGGTCCAGATTTCCATCACACACAAAAAATACTTATTTCCTGGTTTCTTAGTATATTTCTACTCACACATGTAAGTTTTTATTTTCAGTTTCCATAGAGAGAAGCGTTAATGTCAGGTTGATTTTGGAAAAAGTGTTTACCTTTAGACATTATTTTTTCATTAATAACTAATCATCAGTCATACTTTTAAAAGACTAATAAGCCACATAAACAAATTTTTTTACAGAGTTAAAGAAATCTGTGTGTGAGATTATTTGCTATACTGTATTAGTCCTTGACTGCTTCTGTTTATCATCGGCACCCTGGAAGTAAAGCACTGCTGTGCTGTCTTTTACTATTATATTGTTTGCACTCTTATGACAGGGCATGCTGGGTTGTTGCATTCAGTTAATCATGCAGAAAATCTATCCTCTGTCTGGAGTGTGATCTGGGTTGTTGTCAGACTGGATGTAAATGAAAACCTGGGCCACTAAGTTTTACCGACTGGACACTGAACAGAGATTAGATGTTTAGTCTGATGCAGGTCACATTCCTTGACCTTGCATGTGATGTAATCCGCTCCTGGTGCTGCTCGTGTTACTATGAACAGGAGCAGGTCAAGTTCACAGAGTTGTTTTTTAGTTTCAGAAGATCCCTGATCACAATCAAACACCAACGATGAACACTGCCTTTGTAAGTGTTAACACAGTATTTTCACCTAATAAAGAAACAGAGCAATATGTGCATTAATTTAATTTGTATTTCTGTTAATCAAATAAGTATAAGTGACATTTTTTCATAATCCTTTTAACCTTGTTTTGGTCTCCACCAACTCCTGTGGGTTTGATTCGGTGCTGATATAGACATAGTGATTTGTGCAGCTTTAAATCTGATTTCAAAATCAAATTGACTTGAGAATGGTACCATACAAATGTTAAATTTGTTGTCATTGGTATTTGTTTTATAACCCTCGTGTTCAGGCATACCAATCAGACAGACAGAGGACAGGTGACGCTGCTTTGTTGCCTCCTACAACGTTGTTGAAGTCTTTATATTTGTTGATCATTTATTAAGCTTTGAAACCAGATCTTGCGCCGGTGGGATACCAGAAATGCCTGAGGGTCAAAAGCTCGACAGATTTAAGTGGCCTCAGTGTTTTGATGCTAAAGCGGTAAAGCTGTGAATTAATGGGCCGTGTGTGCACACCACATAACTGAAAGTGTGTGTGTGTGGGGGGGGGATATGATGAATTGCCGCTCGCCATGTAGGGATATCCCACCGCTGAGTCTGTACATGTCACTGGAGCGTAAAAACTACAAAACACACATGTAAATACATAAATATACACGGTGGCAGCCACACTGCAATTTATCACCTCTATTTATATCTGTTACAGCTGTAACACAGGAGAGGAGGAGTGGAGAGAGTTAGAGGAGGAAGACTGGGGATTGGGGAATGCAGGGAAATGGGGCAAGAGAGAGAGCGAGAGAGAGTGGGATGTGAATAACGACAAGGGGGGGAAAGAGGTAGAGGAGAGAGGGTTGAGGGGGGAGAGGGAGGAGTGAGCAGGTGTTTCGGTCACAAATAAAACAGAATACACAAAGAGCACAGAGAGACTAAAGAGGAGTAAGACGGAGAGAGACAGAACGGAGATGTCCGTAGGATTCTGGGACAGCTGACGATCCTGCGGAGCAAGACGACATACTCTGTTGCCATGACAACTGCTTCCACGTGAGCCATCACTCGGTCGCATGCTCGCTCGCCCACACAGAGGGGAGGCACACACACATGCACACACGCACACACATGCAATCACATACATGCACAACACAAGCTCAAAGACACAACTCTCGAACATGCCCTTAAACTCCCACGCTGCCTGGCAACTTACTATCATCTGCCCACCTCCCTCCTCTCCATCTCCCCCCCCCCTTCTGTAAACAACCGTCCATCTATCTGTCTGTCCCTGTAGCCCACCCCCCTTCACATCAACATCCGTGTCTTCTTATCCTCTACCAGCATTACACATGTCCACAGACCGATTTCCGTTAGTTCGTTTTTTTGTTGTTGTGTTTATCGAAGATGTAGGCACACTTTTAGAGGTGCAGCATTCTAACAGCATTTGTGTCATGTAACATTTTGAAATGCTGATGTACATATAATTACAGGAGATTGTTGTTCTTTTTATCTCCACTTGTTTACATGCTTTCCAGAGGATGCCCTTGTGTTTGTGAAGCTATGTGTGATCAAAGATCGCGATGAGAGAAGGTTGTGTGTTTATTGATATGCAGTGTGTGTGCAACGTTACACATTAGCTGCTAGATAGCGCTGTAAGGCACCACACCACATAGGACCACAGCTGTTGAACTGCACAGACACACACAGGTGATCCAGACTACAAATTCATGAACATGAGGAACACACGGACAGTCAAACACCCACACAGAAATAGAAGCACACAACACAATGTGTTTGGCTTTTAGTAATGGCAAGGACTGAATACACTCAGCACAAGGTCACATCAACATGTACATTCTGTGCATGTGAGACAGTTGGCACAAAGGAGAAGGGCATTGCTGACCAATTTTCCACATCGCCTTTTCCCTGCCAAGGCTAAGAGAGACAGCAAACATTGTGTCCCCACACACACACACACACACACACACACACACACATAAACACATGCTGTGGCCTTGACCAAAACATCCATCCCAGGGATGAATACACAGCAGTGGCAATTGACTTCCTAAGCAGAGAGACACTTGTTTTAAACTGGAAACCATTAAATCGACACAGTCATAAATCATACTGACGTTACCTGTCTCAGCTGTGAAAATTACTGGACACATTGTATGATAGTGGGACACAAAACCAGTCCTATTGTTTCTACAGAGGACAATGTAGTATCATCCAGCCAGCACACAGCCCCAGTGCACGGTCATTATCAGCAGCATATGGTACAGTGCATGTACTGCTGGAAACCCAGAGCCCCATTGTTAACCTCCTGCACCAGTGGGTCACGACCGCTGTCCAGGGTGCTGATCTGGGACTGTCAGGGAAGCAGAGCCATCCATGTTGTCATCAATATACTGTCAGTGGCCGAGGTAACAAATCCTGTCGAATCAAACTGACCCAGAACCTGTGTAGTACATGAAAATATCCCCCGTGTTAGATATGAAGGCATGATATTCTAATTCATGGATGTTGCCTCCTGTGTGCACTGTTTAATTTCAATGTTTTCCTAACCAGTCTGAAAACTTTCTAGTGTTTTGAATATCTGAAATTAATGCAAAATACATCTACCTCACAACATCTTTCACATACTGTCACTCCACTAGTTACATGTTTGGATGAGAAAAAGATTACCTGGAATGCTCAAACATTTATTATTCACATATTATTTTCTCCATGCTGGAGGGCTGGGCCTCTCCCAGCATGCACTGGGAGAAAGGCAACAAAACATCCTGAAAAGGTCAAGCATGTACAGGATAACGCCGACCTTCACGGGGGTAGCAGGGAGTCCCCATGTCTACCTGACTAACCACTAAATCTGTCAAGGAGGTTGGGCCCTCACCCCTGTCCGTGTGTTTGTTGTTGGTTTGTGTGTTTGTTTGTTTCTGAGCAGGGTTACACCAAAAAATGAAAGGATTGCCACGAAACTTGAAAATCCACGATTGTTTTTGTTTTTTCAATTATTTTTCATTGTCACACTTTCCCTGTGAATGACTAATGGTTTGGGATTAAACAAATCTGACACATTTACAATAGCTCCATGTGACGATGCAGTGATGAAGCTGAAAGTATTTGTTTCCTTCTCTATTTCTCTAAAGAAAACTAATCGAAGCTTGTTTACCGAATAGTGAAAATCCCCTCTGATATTTAAATATGTAGGAAATAATGTCAAACTCTAACATGGTCTTTGACAGACAGACAAGCTTGTTGCATGACTGCAGGAATAGAACTGCATTTCTAACACCGTTTTCAGCCTGTGTGCTTCCCAACCTCCTTAACCACTTGATTAATATCAATGTTTCAGTCGAATTTCAGCATCACCACTGTAAAGTGAAGTGGGACTAATTGCTACACAGATACTATTCTCTGAGGCGGGGGGGAGCACCCCTCCATGAGACAATGTGATCCAGCCTAAACATCTCATCAGCAACTCAGATATACAAAAGCATTCTCGTGACAGCAATCCTTTTTTCTGCAATAAATGGAAAATTGAAGAATAGACAAGCGTGTCCTTCAAGGTGGATGAAGTGTCACCACATCATCATGCTGACTGTCAGGAAAAGGAGATTAAATGCATTTTCCAGGATGGTTACACAGAGATTCATGTTTCTGTGGGAAGTGCAATGTCACCAGTGTGATACTTTGGCACATTTTGAATGGGCCGGGAGTGTGGAAAGATGTTCCACACATGCATACAGTGCATCTTTGGGCCGCACCTTTTCTACAAGAAGCCATTCGGGGTTCAGCATCTTGCCCAAAGACACTTCAGCATGCAGACGGAGAAGGCCGGGATGGAACCGCTGACCTTCTGGTTGGAGGACGACCGATCTACCACTCAGCCACAGCTGCATAATGTGGAACACTCAGATGTACTTGACAACCTCTCACTGCTTGAATTCAATCAATTCTATGTCCTGAGGATTTCATCATTTCGTTTGGCCAAATCTTTTTCAAATGATGGCTTGTTGGCTGCTCTCCATTATTTTTTTTAGCACTGCGCATGCCTGTAATCTGGTAAAACATTTAGCTTTGATCAGGTTTGGAAACAAAAAACAGTAACTCACAAATTTTCTCTCTGCCTTGGTTGTGTTCAGGCAGAGAAATTGTGGCTCGGGCCTTACTCAATACAATAACGTTTGTATCTGTGTTTGGGTACAAACTCCTGCATCTCTTTTTCAAAACTGACATGGAGAAAGAGCCAAACCTGGAAAACCTGCTGCAAGAATGAAAATTTGATGTGAAAAAAGTTCCCTCCACGGTTTAAAGGGAATCCACACTCAGATGCACTCATGGACAAAAACTCACATTTATCGATCAAACATGGAGGTGTAGTCACTACTTTCATTCATCCACAGTCTCCCCTGGGCCTTGCCTTCGATTCTCTTGTACTTTGTGTGTTTAATTCACTGCCAGAGTGCGCCTGCCACAGCCTTCACTTCCAACTCCTCTCTCAATATATAGCAGCACTACATCTGAGCTCAGTGCCTGTGTTTGCGCTGTGGCTGTTTTATTGCCTCTCCAATAAAATGTTTTATTTTAATACTCATGTATCACTGCTGAAAGATATATATTGTTTTACTCTTTAGGGCAGTTTTTCACTTTTTAACACATGCAGCTGAATTTCCAGGAGAGGCCTGTGTGCTATAGGACCTCCAGAGGATCATAGAGAATCACAAATGTGTTTCTTCTTGTTCCTCTAAGTTTGAAGAAACTGTTTCCAGGTGAAGGTATTTGCAGACATTTAACACAATTTAGAGCGAAGAGGTACCGTAATCGCACTGACGGGTAAGCTATGTGCACATATTCTATATTAGGTGTGTGTGTGTGTGTGTGTGTGTGGTGGTGGTGGTGTGTGTGTGTGAGTGAGAGACTTTAAGTCATCTTGGAATCACGTGCAGATTATATTCTCCTTATCCTATATGACTGAGAAGTCTTGTGATTACAGTCTCTTGTTACGGTTCCTCTCTCTCTCTTTCTCGTTTTACCCCTCTCTCTCTCTCTCTCTCTCTCTCTCTCTCTCTCTCTCTCTCTCTCTCTCTCTCTCTCTCTCCTTTCTTTTCTCTCCCTGTTGCGTAGGAAAGGATATCAAGGAGAACTACAAGGATAGGTTCTGTAAGTAAAGAGAAATTAAACTATTGCTCTCTCTGCAGCTTGTTGCCTTAGAGACCGGCAGAGAGTGAGAGATAAATCGGTGAAATCCTCTGATCATCCATGTGTGCGTGTGTGAGAGAGGAGGGTGCCTGTGTGGGTGTACAGTGGGAAACCGGGTCTGCTCCAAACACACACGCACACACACACACACACACACACACACACACACACACAAACACACACACACACACACACACACACACACACACATACACACGCACACACACATAACCTCTCCACTCCCCTTGCCCTGTGTTTTCGCTCTGAAATTGCTGCTTTGAAGCTGAAAATCAGTTCCAATTATTACTAATTACAGAGTATCATCATCTTCCTCCAGTGCGTGCCCTTCCTCTATAAACCGATATCCATCAGAGTCTCTGCTGAACTATAGATTGTGTCATTGTCTCTCAGGGCCGGAAACAAACCACAGTGTTAAACAAGGCACAAAATGATCTCTTTACAGTTTACAGGGCGATAATTAGGCCAAGTGCCTGTCTGAGGCGAGAAGAGGAGGGGTGAACACAAAGTTCGGAACAATTTTGAATAACAACACAGTGATGTTTTGGTACAGACAATATAGTGTAATTATAAATGGAATAACACCTTAATCAAATTTGAGAATGGGTTTCAGAAGCTAAAATAGGGAAATCCACCTTCTTTGATCGTGATCCAAGGATTTTCTTTGTGATTGTGTTGATTCTATCACACACATTGCAGTTGGTCATTATTTGGGTGTTGATAAGTTGTTCAAACTGAAATCCAGCTTTTGTCTCTTTCTAAGGCCAAGAGTAGAATTAGTCTCAGAGAAATGATCATCATCAGTGTGGTGACCTTCATACCTTTGAAGTTGTGTGTTTCCAGGTACAATGAAAGCCTATCTCGGCTCTACAGAAGAATGTAGGAATGAAGGTTAAGACGACATAGTTTTGTGTGTGTGTGTGTGCTGCGTGGTCGAAGTCACATGGCAGGTCAGTAGCAGGTCACTGGGGGGAACACGAGCATGGAAACTGGAATCTGGACCTTTTCCCTCACTAAAATTTGATTTTTAGCATCAGGGGCAGAGAGAGAAAAAAACAACAGTAACAATCACTTTCTAAAACTAACTAATTTCTTCATCATGGAGATCCAGTGAAAAATGTTTGCAAATAATATTTAGCTCTGAGTTTATTGCAAAACTTGAATTTCTTGATTGTTTTGTTTTTCTTTATGAACGACAACAAGGTTGTTCAGTTGTTCATTTAGCCAGGACACTAAAAAGAGAGACTTTAAATAAGGGACTACTGGTCGGGACTGTCCTGTCATAAACAAGAACAACAACTGACCCTTAAAGTCGTCTGTACAAACAGCTTACTGTGGCCCACAGGGGTTTTATTGTGAGACAACCTAAAAGAAGTCAGGTGACGCACTTCATGGATGCATGGAGGGAGGGATGGATGGAAGGCGGGAGGGAGGGAGGGAGTTATGGATGAATGGATGAATGGATGAATGGATGAATGGATGAATGGATGACTGATGAATGGATGAATGGATGGAAGGAGGGAGGGAGGTAGAGAGGGATGGATGGATGAATGGATGTGTGAGTGAATTTTCATGTTTCGCTAAACTATCTCTTTAAACACCACTTGAAGTTTTATCAGTCAGAGCAATGAAAAGTAAATCACATGCAAAATGTCAGTAAAGCTGTGGTTTATTCATATGAACATGTTGAAAACTGGATACATCATTGATTCTCAATATAATGTATAGAAAAAATGTACTTGTTTGTATATATATATATATATATATATATACATTCAGGCCACAATTACAAATATTACATATATTGAACAAAGAAATAGAAATTTTATATAAAACAATTTAACTAAAATGTATATATGTTTTTTTATGTCTGTTATACAAGTGGTTACCATGGCGATTAGTTTGATTTTACCTCAGTGATGAGAGTCATCTTACATATACATTAATAAGTGCTTATATAAATTAAATAATTAGTGAATATATCTGCTGGAGACATTAAATAAAACGGCATTATCAGATAAGGCTCTTTAATTACATCAGTATAATCTGCTGTACATTACGTAACTGAGGACACCAGTACAAAAGAAAAAACAGGACTGGCCCCAGAGGACAGAGCCATAAAAATGACCATGTAAAATAAGTCGTAGCAATGTGATGCAATGAAGAAACAATGTGATAGAGCTGTAGTGTTATCAGGACCGAGGCTGAACTGCTGGAGATTAATCTGAGGAATGAACGTACGTTTGTGTGTGAATGATTCGAAACACTCCGACAGGAACGAGCGGGGGAGGAGGGAGGAAAAAAGGACGAGACCACCATGGTTTATAAATGGAGATTCACACCATGCAAATCACAGATGTACCGTGATCCCCGAAATCTTTCCACGCATGTGTTACGTCGCATGTGTCTCCATGGTAACCGAAGTGGCAGTGTCAAGGATTGGAGTTGCCCAGAGCGTGACCTTGTCTTTTCACAAGCGCACACAGCTGCATCCCTCTCTTTTTCTGTCTCTCCCTCTGACTCAATCCATCCAATTCTTAGATCAGCTGCCTCTTTGTCACTCCTCCACACACACACACACACACACACCCTGGGCACCCAGAGAGGAGACAGGTTGGCACCCATACTTTCCTCCTTCCTCACCAAAAGCCAGAGCAGTTCCTCCTCTGCCTCTTGCTCACAGACAAACTCGACTTGGTGTGTAAATGAGATACAAAAGGACATCCAGTTGTCAGGAGCTGTTACTGGGATCTGAAGCAGGACGAGCATGTCCCGCCTTTATCATTCTCTAACTGCGGGGTGATGGTGTCGGGGACTTCTGATTGGAGCAGGTCTTTCTCGCTGGCGATGATGTGTTTCACCAGGCAGTTCGCTGCTTCGTCGATGTTGATGTTTTCCTGGACGGAGGAGTTGGGAAAAGGTGAGGGTAGAAAAAACAGAGGGAAGAATTGATTAATGCAAACAGTTTGATGGAGACATGTGCAGCAGGAAGAGGCCTGAAGGAGCAGGGAAGTGAATCAAATGGATCATTAGGAGGCTGAGTGGATGGATGAAGCACCAGCAAGCAGCAATGATGTGAAGACTAACTGAAAATTTTGTTTGCACGAGTTTCCTCACAGTAGCTGTCAGCGGTCTCTGCAGCTCAGGCAGTGACAAGTTATAACTTTACTCTAAAATCTTAAGAAAGGGAGAGAAAAAAGCATGCTGTGATCATAACAAGGACATCGAAACAAAAATATTCCCATTTGAACAACGGGATTAGAGCCCAAATACAAAACAACAACCAAATTCCACCTTCAGTACATCAAGCACAGCATCAAATCCACTTAGATTAAATTGTAATTGTAGTTTTTGCAAACATCAAAAGAATGAACCTGTTGAATCCTCTTTCCGACCCGGGAAAACTATCAAATAAAGAGTGGCTTCCAAATGCTATTTGTGTACCAGAACAAAGAGCTACACAGAGGCAAGAGGGAGCTCTCCGAAGAGGCAGAAAAGGCCAGGCCAAAGGTTTGGGGAGCCAGCAGCTACTGTGTAAGGTTAGCAGTGGGGGGGTTGAGATGTTCAGGGATAAAGGGCGAAACATCTCTTGACCCGTTGGTCCCCGGCTAGGTGCAGCAGGCCCAAATGAGGAAGTACATTCAAACCCAAAATATATCCAAAGACTCAATTCTTTCCAAATATAAGAAATATAATATAAATAATAGGAAATTTGAATCTTCTGAGTGGTGGTTTGGAATAAAAGTTGCGACAACAAAATAGAGGAACTGATTTGAATAAACAGATCTGAAAACAAAATCATTATGTTTGACTAAGTAAGATAGAAATAAAAGCTGGGAGTGCTGCTCATTCTGCTCTGCTCCTTTCACGCTGCAAATTAGGAACAACTATACATAATGTTTTCGCACCACTGCACTAAATTTTCCTGTGAATACACATTTTTCCTGATGTTGTTTTTATGATGCCATTATGAAAAGTTATTCTGAAGAAGCTTTGGCTTAAAATACAGACAGGAAGTATGGGGGCAAGTGAGAGAAAAAAAAATACTGTACATGGGGCTGGAACAACTGTGTGTGTGTGTGTGTGTGTGTGTAATAAACTGAACTGAAAACTTTATGAAATGATTGAAGCCTATTATTATTATCTCTCTCTCTCTCCTTCTCTCCTTCTCTCTCTCTCTCTCTCTCTCTCTCTCTCTCTCTCTCTCTCTCTCTCTCTCTCTCTCTCTCTCTCTCTCTCTCTTTCAATCTCTCACACACACACACACACACACAGTTTTGTACATGTGAAGTCCACTGCGGGAGCAGTAGAGCTCAAACAGTGCTCAGTGGGATGTTACATGGTGGCCTCTGCAGAGCCCTGAACCTCTCACACATACAAACCCTCTGTGTGTGTCGTGATCTGTCATCCTTACTGAACAGATCTGGAGACAGAGATTCTGCTACACCGAAATAAAACAACAACAAATCTGCTCCTCCTTTCCAGTCGGCCAGCTTCACTTCTCTGCACATGGAGCACATCTAGATAAAACTTGGAAATGACTCATCTGGCATTCATATGGCAGTGGGCTTATCAGTACATGTGACATTTAAGGCATCAAATTGATTCATCATTACAGTTTCAAATAGACTGGAGCTGTTGGGAAATGGCAGCACACTTCCTGCTGGGATCTTTTTATACAGCAAAGATAAATCTCAGAGCAGACAGCTCGGGACATTCACCCTGAACACCAGGTCACTGGAGCAGCAAGATTTCTTTCATAGAGCAGCTCCAGCTGTGTGACATTCTATGACTTGTGCAACATCATATGACTGGTTGTAGGTGTGTGTGTGTGTGTGTGTGTGTGTGTGTGTGTGTGTGTGTGTGTGTGTGTGTGTGTGTGTGTATCAATCAATTTACTGGTTTTCTGCCTCAATTTCATCGGATTAAATCATCAATTTCTTATTGTTCTTTCAATACATTGAACAATTATTTTAGGTCAACACTACTTGTGGCCTCAATCATCTGATTAACTTAACATACTTTTAAGAAAATCACAAAAAATGTAATATCCCCTGGGTACCGCCATTGTTATTGTGTAAAAGAGCTCAACAAAGCGTGTACAAAGATACCACAATTCATAACCCTATTTTATATAGCACTTTAGCACAAGTTTACAAGGGTTTACAAATAGAAATTCAGCTTGTGTCATTTGTAGCTAAATCTGAGTGCCTTTTTGTGCTGTTTATAAATGTATCATAGGTTTGTATACATGAGTGCGTGTGTGTCTATGTGCACGTCTTAGTAGTTTTTTCTTTTCTTTTCATCCAACTGTGAGATTCCTTCTCAGCATTAGCTGCTATAATCAGGGCGTGAGCTGGTGTGTCAGTGTGTTAGTGTGGAGGTGGGTGAATCCTCAGCTCATTTCACAGCCACAAGTCACTCACTGCTTTACTGACACTGAGTCCTGCATTATACTGCAACTTCCCTTCAGCTCCTTTAGGCTTTGTGAAAGGTTTATTATTATTATTTATTTATTTTTTCAAGGTATTTATCTGCTCTATTTGCTGCTCTACATTTCTTTACTAAATACTTAAACCGTATTTACTTAGTAATGACCTTTGAAATTGGTTTTCATATTTGACACATTCAGAACCACCCAAAACAAGTTGGTTACTTAAACCTAAACTCCTTTGAATTCATAGCGAATTGATGAGTCGACCTGCTCTTGGCTTCAACTCTATAATTATGGACGGATATTAAAGAGGCAACAATCCTTTCATCTAACTCTAAGCATGACAATGATAAAAGCACATTTCCAAAAGACAAATGTCAAACTACTCTTTTAGGATCTGTGCCAGTCAATAGAAAACAGTGGACTGATACATTCCCAGTTGCCCCAGTTCTAATAACACGGGAGGAATGTCTTCCGTGGAAAATCCACAAAGCTCAATGATTGAGCTTTATTCATACACTAAGACTAAATGGACTCGTTCTACTCAGCATTTGAAATGGATTTCTTCAAATCCTCAATGTGCCTCTGTCTGTGGTGGCATCTCCACAGGGCGATCAGGTGCTCTGTCTGACACAGTGGAGCTGGTCAGGAGTCAGCTGCTCCTAAAGGACATTTACACAAGAAGGGCACGCCTGCTGACACGGGGGCTTAGACCTCGGCGCTCCTGTTGAAGGCCGGCCATTGTATTCCGACTTCTTGTGTGTGTGTGTGTGTGTGTGTGTGTGTGTGTGTGTGTGTGTTGGTTTGTGTGTGAGTCCCATCTTCTCACCTTGGCCGATGTCTCGTACCATCCCACAAAGCCATTCTCCTGGCAGAACTGCTCCATCTTTATTCCGTTATTCGTGAGCACGTCCCGGCCCTGGTCACATTTATTAGCCAAAAGCACAGTGGCTACATTCTTCCCATTGGCAAGTGTCAGTTTGGAATCCAAGTCCTCCTTCCATTTAGCCACGGCCTCCAAGGAGGCGGGCCTGGTGACGTCGAACACAATGAAGGCGCCCATGGCCTCACGGTAGTACACACGAGTCATGTTGCCAAACCTCTCCTGACCTGGAAGACACGCACAAACGCACACAATGCACACACAAAAAAGGTATTTATAGCATAGCTTCATGTATACACGTTCAGTTAAAGGTAATGCATTGTCATTTCAGCAATCAGACACTAACTCTTACTAAAGTCATTCAATATACTTAGTTTATCCCACTCACATTATTTACATACCTCACCTCCTCTATAACCTCCACACTCTCATTCATGTTTTTACAGTTACAAGAACTGTAGTAAGACACAAGATGCAGAGGACGATAGAGGCAGGATTTGATTAGGTGAGAGGTATCTGTAGTTGTGTGTGTGTGTGTGTGTGTGTGTGTGTGTGTGTGTGTGTGTGTGTGTGTGTGTGTGTGAGTGTGTCTGTGAAGTTTTTCTCTGTAAAAATTCCTCAGGGTAAAATTAATTCGATAAGCTCTGTTGGAATGTTGTATCCACACGGATTTCACCATCCATAACTCCACCATCGGTAGCAGCTGCATAGTTTCAGAATAAAAAGACACTTTCAAAGGCGTTCCTCCTGAATGCAGTTTGCATCGTACTGAAAGGAGTTGATATAAATCTACATGTAACTGCGCTCATTCTCTATTCACCTGCTCTTCAGCACATATGGACGAGAGAATGGGAGGATGTGAAAAAACTGTTCCTGCCATTCTGTATAAGTTAACCCTCCCTCCAAAGACATGCAGATTGGAGTTGGATTAATTTGAGACTCTAAATTGACCTTAGGTGTGAATGTGTGAGGGTGTACCCCACCTCTCGCCCCCCATCCACAACCTTTACAGTATATATAAAATGAATTAAGCAATAATATAAAAATAAGAAACCCGTAGTTGTTACTAGTTATGTGTTTGGCTAATAAAAACTCAACTAAACCCCACAACTGTTACTAGAATTTGATTCCATGTTGCTTACTGCAGACTGGTGCACAGACATATGTGATATCATCCATTCATACTGAGCATTGCCCAGTGAGAAAGTTTTAATTTTGGAAGAAAAAAACTCAGTTGAGATAAAGTAGCGTTAATGCCCCAAACATCTGCAGTTCATCTTGATATTGTGTCTGAATGTTCTGAAGCCACATGACTCCCACAGCTCAACGTGCACATCACATCTATGGGATCTCCAAAGTAATGATAGCAGTATAACTCAGTCGTGTCTCCGTGGACAGGCCTGAGCAGCTGTCCCTGTCACTGTGTCGCTGCAGGCCATAGAAAAACTGGCCACCAAAAATAGAACGGTTGAAGTTGTTGTTTGTCTTGGGAAATGCTTCAAAGCAGTCAGTGAATTATTACATCTGTGACATGAGAAAAACTTCAGTCCCTCCTCAAATCCCCAAACAAGCTCACAGCGACGCTGGGTGAAGAACAGTCAGGCTTTGGTTGGGTCTCATAGATTCAAATGTATTCATTTTAAAAGGGACATCTTTTTTAGGAGAACAAACTTCTGCATGCTCTTTCTTTATGATTCTGTATTGGATAGAGTTAATTCTAAATAATGCAGAACTATTATTTATGTTTTTAGGACTTCTATAACGTCAGGGCCCACGCAGGGAACACTTCCTGTACAAGACTTGCAGAGGTTTCCTCTGGGAGACACTCATCCTCACACCACAATAGAAGCTTTCTGTACACAAGAGCTTGGGACTCAAATCTCCCTCACATGAGTTCGAGACACATGACTGCCTGCGCTCGCTGGCGAGGGAGCACAGGAGGGGAGAGAGCAGCGGGTCAGAGAATTCTTCCAACCCTCAGCCGACACTCATGTGAGACCAAAGCGCTGCAGCCTTTAGCTTTTCTTTATCGTACCCAGCAGCATCACAGGCGAATGTCTGTGTAAACCCGTGACGTCTGCGCTCGCCCCCTGCGCCAATCAAAGAATTCTACTCATGAGGAAGAAACATGACAAATTCTCTAATTTCTATCTACTGATCAAACAGGGAAATAGAATACATTTCAAAACAGCTCAGGTTATGGCACTGATCCCACAGACAGAGAAGGCCATGCTGTTCAGTGTGAAAGGATGGAGAGGTAATTAGTGGTACTATAAGGTTCAAGACTGAATTACCGTTTTTATTATACTTAGTGTATTATTATACATAGTGTATAATTGTATCTGTGGACATATAATTGGATGAGTGTGTACTCGAATTACTCTGTGGTGTAAATTTATGTAAAGGGACATTTGTAACAATTTAGATATTTCAATTTATGTTACGTTATTTTTTCTTATTTACAGAGGTTGACACTAAAAATAATAATGATGTGGCAGGCTGTTGCCATGGCTACTCTCTTATACCATGTGGTATCATGGTGATCTATCATGTGGTGTCATAGTGATCTGTCATGCAGCTCTCAACATAGGAAATGAGGCTAAATTATGATATTGATTTAATAGTAAATACATAAATGAATTAGATTTGTATATTCAGAGATGTCCGTAGAAACTGTCTGTAAATAAAAGTTAGATATAGGTTGAATATACTTTCAACAAAATATAGAGTATATAATAATTCTGTATTATAGAGCATGTGATTGTGGCTCTGGTTCTATGACTCTGTTTTCCTTGGGAATTTACTTTGAAAGGAAGCGTGTAATTGTAGAAATGTGTGTCCAAAGGAAGTGGATTGATTAACAGGTCAGCTGATACAAATGAGAAACATCCACCATGGAGAGCTCGTAACATCCTGGTTGTATGGAAAGGGAGAAATTGCTTATTTATATTTTCTATGGGATCACTTTTCTTTATTACTCTAGCCTCAAACACTTTAAGACTTCAGAAAGTATGAATTTAGTTTGAGTTTTTATTCTCAGGCCTCACACACACACACACACACACACACACACTGATATGAAATAATGTATTACCTTCCCTGGAAGAATAAAGAAAGTATATGGTTTTCATTTGAGCTGTGATAAATATTATAATATTTTATTGGTAAAGCTTTGACTCAAACTTTGAGCGAAATGCAAAAGTGGATTTCATTGTAGTAGTTTTCACCGAGTGTTTGTGAATCACAATCATTCAGTAGTGATAGAAATCTAAACAGGATTTCCACCATGACCGTTATCTAATATATCTCATTATAAAATGTAGCCTTCAGTTAATTTGAACCTAATATGGAATTTACTACAAAGTTCCTTGATTTAATTTACTACCAAAGGGATGTGTCCAATTTCATTTAAAGATTGTTTTTTTTACTTGTCCAATAAAGTGATCCATCCTTTTTGACCAGTACGTTCTATCACATAGAATAGAAATGCTACAAATGTCTTATACATCGGTTATTTGTTCTTTTACTGTTCTCCAAGGCTGTGTCTGGTTTCCAAAACGTGCGTAAAGTTTGAGTCAAACGATAGTAAATCACACAAACTAACTTCATGTTGAGAAATTTTAAATTTCTTATCATATTTCCTGAACTTTTACACGTCTGTTTTCCCTCTTGTGCGTCTGCTCTTTCCACGTGAGCCGTGCGTAAAAGTCGGGACCGTACCTGCGATGTCCCACAGCTGAAGGCGCACCGTCTCCTGGTCCCAGTTGAGGACTTTGAGGGCGAAGTCCACGCCGATGGTGGCTCGGTAGTTGGGACTGAAGTTGTGGTGGACATACCGCTTGATGATGCTGGTCTTGCCGACCCCGAGGTCCCCTATCACAAGGATCTTATAGAGGTGCTCCTTGTGGTGGTTGTTCTGCATGGCGACCGAGGAGGGCGAGAGCTGAGCATGAATCCACCGTAGAGACGAGGACTCGGGGATGAAAGGGGGGAGAAAGGGGGGAGAAAGCACAGGGCAGCGCAGAGGGAAGTGGAGTGTGAGTGGGGGATGAGGAGGGGAGGAGAGGTACGCCCTGGTCCACACAGGGAAGTGGAGCACAGACGTCTCGGGACCTTGTGACTCACGCAGGGGAGCTGCCCGAGTCTGTGCGTAAAAGTCTGGAAATAAGACTAAAAAAAGATTTGTCAGCACAGTGCTCGCATGATCACAGGTTTGATGCTGTAGCTGGATGAGGACATTTTATGAAATGTTTGGTTACATCACTAAAAACGATAGCTTGTGAGATCATGTTGTTTTGTGTAAAAAATTGAATTCGTAGAATTAGCTGTAGGATAAAGAGTAAAATAAAGTCTAGCTAATAACATATCTTAAATAATGTACTTACCACCTAGACATTTTTGAAATAGTATTTTATAGTTGGTACTTTCAAGGGGGGTTGTTATTATAAAAAAAAGATTTTCAGGCAAATACATTTTTTTATGAAATTTTTTTTTGTTGTTTTTAATTTAATAATTTAAATAAAATGTATTTACCTCCTGCACAGAAGTGAACGGTGCACCTCCTACTATTTCAAAGATTTTGGTGAAGATCGGTCAAGGGGAAACTTAAGGGCTGGTTCCAGGGGGCGCTGTTGAGCCATTTTCCCACACTTATTTAAAATTACTCCAGAATACGTACATTTCCACTAATTTCAGATTTTCGGCAAAGTTTGGTAAGAAGTTCAGCATGTTAAAGCCCTCAAAAAGCCAATTCAGTTTCGTCACAATAATAATAATAATAATCCTTACAATTTCAATATGGCCGCTCACCATATGGTGCTCAGGGCCCTAATTAGTATTTTAAATATGAAACTGTTGCATTGACTCACATTAAAAAGAGCAATTGCGTTTCACGGTGCATTTAGTTTTTTATTTTAGCAGGCTTGTTTGATTGTTTGCATTGAGGAAACCGATTGCCCGATACACAAAATGACAATGAATAAAATCCAAAAACCAAACATTCACGAAATGCTTTTATTCCAATAGTGCAAATCTCACGATACAAATTAAAACACATGCTTTCAATATAACAAGGGGTAAAAAAAAAGGCAGAATTGAAGGCACTACAGCCAGTTGAATCCCTTTATCATGAAAGGCCTTTTAGATGTTCCACAAGGATTGAAGATATTACAGTTCTCCCCTGAGCTTCCCTGAGACCAACAAACAAGTTCCTGCACCTGACAGACAAACACAAATATCTACCTCTTGTTTGGGAATTCCCTTTGAATTTTCGAGTAAAATGTTATATCCTTTTATGATTCGTCACAGTATGTAGCAATACATTGATTGCAGTGATTCCAAGTTTGTGTCGGCAGTTACAGCTTGAATTAAATTATCGATTGGCAGCGATTGAGTGATTGTGCAAAAGTTAAAACAAAAAGGCAGTGACCTGCATGCATTAATACTTAAAAATCAACCATAAGACAGAAGCATTGGTGTCCCTAATACCAACTCTAACCAAATATAGCTTTCACAGCATAATATAGAACTTTCTCTTGTCTTTTGTTTTTGACATGTTATTCCCATAATCCAGAGTTTCCCAGCAAAAGCAGAGCTGCACTGCAAGTGAAGGCTGGGTTTATAAAAACCAGAAACTATATTTCAGGCTCTGATCAGTCAAGATAAAACCTCCAAAGAAATCATTTTGATCCAATCATGTCAACATTTAAATATGCGAGACTTGACTAAAGAATAACCAGGCTTGAACTAACTACTTTAAAAAAAATCATATTAAAATTTTGGTTTTGCAATGATTATTTCACTTTGATATTTCATCGTCATAATGACTTTTGGCATTAAAATCTAAAATCCAACATTTTCAGCCTCTGAAGCACACGTTAAAAAACAGATCAAGAAAGTTGTGCTACTGAGATCCCTCTTCAGGACCCAGACTCCTCCCGTCCTGACTTGTCTACAGTGTGGGGATTGGATTGGCTGCCACGGCGATGCTCTCGATGGCGCACTCGTCACTTCCGCGGCGGATTCGGAAGAAGCCGTCCTCGCCCCAGCCAGTGCCCCAGCTGTTCTTCACGATCCAGAACTTCTGCCCGGTCTTGTGGCAGCGGCCGTATCCCACCAGCAGCACGGCGTGGTTGGTCAGCTCGAAGGGGTTGAAGGGGTCTGAGAGGCCTGTGTGGTGGTAGATGCCCTCCTTGTAGTTCATGAAGTCAGAGTAGACCTGAGAAAGAAACCACAATTTACTACACCATTTACTTTTCATTCATTCAGTTTTTTTTAGTTTGCATTAAGGTCTGTGGAGATGGAAAGGTTTAAGTACATAAGAAATTTCAAAAACAACTACAATTACTACCTCATGGTTGAATGCCTCTAGCAATCAGTCAAGTGCCAGATCAAATTACAACGGCACTCAGTAGAGCACAACGTCTTTGCCAAGTACACGCATAGAGAGCAGGCCTCTAAATATGCCAGATGTTATTCCCTGGCAAATCAATGATGAAAAAAGTGCAGTAGTTTTGGGGTCATCTTGTTCACAGACAACCACCAACCAACCAATACATGGACAGGGGTGAAAACATGATCATACTCTCCCCACCTGCACATGAGCTTAATGCTAAGTTCAAGGCCATTAAAGCATTCTCCAAGAACATTGTGATGTTAAAGTGAAGATCCTATCCTATTAGATATTTGTGTTAAATTGTATCATAATTAGCTTATTAGCTCTTGGTTTATGGAAAAACACCTTTAGTGATGTCAGAACGACATCTGACCATCAAAATCGAATCAGTTCATTTTTGAGTTGATATGAACATTTGTGCCAAATTTGAAAAAATTTCCTCGATGAGTCTCTGAAATATCACATTTATTAGAATAGAACACTGACAGATGGCATGTGCATATGAGCAAGTGTTTCACCTCAAAGGCCACGCCCATGGGTCCATTCTTGACCAGTTCCAACATCATGGCCATCTCACTGCAGCCGCCATAAAACCCACCAACGTAGTTGTACTCTGCCGCGTAAACGCGGACGCAGTTTTTAGGAACGCCACACGGAGTGTCCTTTCCAACGTACGGAAAGCAGGACTCGTCCACCAGGCCGAAATCCTGCACGTACTTCCCGATCAGGTATGGGAACCCCCCGTCACACCCTAAAAAAGATGAGTTCAATGTTAGATGTGGTTGGTAATGTTTTCAGAGGATGTCATGACATTCTCACAGGGTGAAATATCTTAATAATATTAATAATAATAATGATAATAAATTGAATTTAGAAAGTGTTTTTCAAGTTTCCGTTGTCTTGGGCTGCGCTTAACACAGAGATAAAATGACCTGCAAAATGTGGGTGGGGCCACAAATTGTTAAGTTGGAACATTTGCACATGGGAGACCATAAATGTCACAATTGGAAAAGTTAACCTCTATCAATGAATTGCTCCCCTCCGAAGACATATTTAAGGTCAAACAAAAGAACCACATGGTTTCTCAGGCTGTTGGCTGCACGTAGTTGCTTTTAAATTTCATGATTCAAATACTTGTGCTAGCTGGGAGTTTGTCAGCATGCCCACAGTCGCTGAGTCAGACATGAAACACTTGACTTCCTAAGACCAGCCTCTATGATTAGGGAGGAAGGCAGTTCAGCGGATTCTACATACGTCACAGCCTCATTTAAATTGGATAACTGCTGCTCAGTTCATATCAGAACAGCATTTGGCATCTGAGGAGGGAACAGCGGGTGGTTTTTGTACAGTTTCTGGAGAAGCCTGCAGGGTTTGTGTCACACAGGTTTTCTTTTGTTTTGTTTTAAAAGGGGGGGATTGTGTGCCCAAGAAAAACAAATGACACATTGAAAGCTATGGCACCTGAGTTTAACACAGTATATTCCAAATGATAGTTGGTTAACATTTACAGCCTATTTGACATTTAAATCAAATTATATTAGCATATCAATAAAACAACCTAGTGAAGATTATAGTTGTTTATTACAAACAAGATGTATTGTCTTGTGCTGCTGCTGTTGCATTAGACTGCATTATATAGGTAAAGCTTTGCCCTTTTCTTTACCAGCTCCTGTTGTGTTGATTGCCTGTATTAAAAGCAACATGTATTGTAGCAGTGCTGTATGGGACAAAGAAATTTGTCATTTGTTCTTGCAAGCTTACCCACTTCCTGTTTTTAAATGAAAGTGTTTTCCTTACAGCTAATCCAACAAACATTTCATTCAAATATTAATTTCAATGCCATTTTCAGTGTGTATGTCGCTAGCACAGAGGTTGTTGTCTGGATTATGAAAACAGTGAGATGCTGGAAGTGGAATGGGAGAAAACTGCCGTCTGACCCAGGCGCCCACTGGTAGACTCATACCCACAGTCTACATCCGGTGAGTCAGACATGAACCACTTGAATTTCTAAAGTCATGATTAGACGGGAAGGCAGCTGTGAGATTTCTTCATACATAACTGGCTCATTTAATTTCTCTAACTGCTGCCAAGTTCATATCTGCAGCATTTGGCATTAGATGATTCAACTGAAGTGATATGAGTGTTGTTTACCTTGAGAGTATTTAGAGCAGGAGACCACCTGCTGCGGACTGAGGATGGGGGCCTCACTGTTGTTGGTGAGGATTCGGATGCGAGCCTCTAACATCCCCATGGCGGCGAAGGAGTAGCAGCTGCCACATGATGCTGCAACAAAACAGAGAGATAAACAATGAAGTAAAAAGATCACAACTTTGCAACACAACAGCACTGAAACAAAACCCAACTAATGCTGCGTTTGGATTTTATGGACTAGAAGTCAAATCTCTGAGGCTGTCACTCGTGGAGTTGAAATAGATTGCATTACATTATGAAGTGTTTCAAATATGCTGTTGGGATTTGCAGCGTGGTTCAGTTTTTTATCTGGGTCCCTGACCTTATTAAGAGTAATAAGGTGTAACAACAATTAATATAAGGGAAAGATCTGTGCTAGTAGGACAAATTAAAAAAACTAAAACCCAAACGTCATGTCTTTGGATGGTGGGAGGAAGCCAGGAGTAGCCAGAAAACCACACAAACACCTGGGAAAACAGGCAAACTCCACACAGAAAGACCCCCAGCCCAGGATTAATGATAAAGCCTTCATTTTGAAAATAACATCCATCTACACCTGCATCTTCCCTTTAAATTCAGCACTGGAAAGAGCCATTTATTCTCAATCTCACCGATGTTTGTGAAGTGAAATGGAACCAAAGAAATCCACCTGATTCTAAAGAGTGCAGAAAATAAGAGTACAGTGGCTTAGAGGGCTTCTATTGAAACACTTCAGCGCCCTCCAGATCCTTAAACCCGGCGCTACAGAGGCCCTCTCAGACACTCACACTGCTCAGCACACATAATCTCTCCACTCACACACGAGGCTGTGCAGAAACACAGGAGCAGAGCAGAAAGCAGAGCAAGGCCTGCCCGGGGGGAAGCCAAGTAGCTGGGGAGCTGCTGTTCAGTCTCTGCCTTTACAGACAAATGTGAGAGGAGCAACCGTTTGGCTGCGTCTGATTCCACAAGTCTTCTCATTTTTACTGTTTCTGAATCTTTCAATTCAGAATCCTTTCATCGTTTGTCCAAAAGTAAAAAACAGTTTTAAGATTTCTGTTGGCCAGCCTTTGAACGTTACCTTGGTTTCGCACGGGGCTGAGGAAGTTCACACCCCCAACGTTTCTCCAATCAAAGCGCTCAGGAAGAGCTGCAGCCATCTTGGCGACACCAGCTCTCACCGGCATGGGGCGAACACGCCTAGGGATAAAAGTGATTAAAAAAAAGAATCGCATTTGAGCACGAGGACATTTTACGTCAGACATTTTGCAAAAGATAGTTTCACAGAAAAACTAATAAATTAAAATTCTCTAGTTGCACCATTAGTAACATGAATCCATTAGCCCTGGTGTTTTGTGAGGATTTGAACTCGTGAGGATTTTCTTGATCTTTAATCAAAGTTTTTTTTTCTTTTTTGCAAAGAATGGGCAGTGGTGCAAAAAATTTCATTGAACCAACACAGATTATTTTATAAGATATGAGGGGGCATAATATGTTTTTTTATTAGTATTAAAAAAGAATCGCAGTTTCAGACCTTCAAACCAAATCACCAGGAAGGAGCCCAGCATGATACTTGGTGCTTCCAAGTAATTTTTTTGAAGCACAGATGACTCATTTATGTACATTTGTATCGTTAATCCTTTATGACACATGAGAGGCTTCAGGGCAAGTAAATACTCACATGGGGACACGGGAGGCGGGTCCCCCAGCTCTACGTTGCAGTTCCTGAAGAGTGAACGTCTCATGCTCTGGGTAGGCCACAGCCTTCCAAGAACTCTGAACTGAATTGATGGAATCAATGAAGTCCATGTTGTTTTTGTACGGCTTCTGGAGCAGCCTGCAAGGTACATGTCACACGTGAGGGGGATTGTGTGCTCAACAACAAACAAATAAAAAGGACACATAGCAAGCAATTGATGTTGAGTTTGATACAGTGTATTCCAGATGTTGGTTGTTTAACATGTACAGCCTTGACAAAATAGACAATGAACAAAACCTTGTGAAGCCTGTAATGATTTTATTGATGGAACGTTTGTGGCCTTGAGTTACTGTGTTGCTGTTATTGTGCACTGCATTATATAGCTGGAGGTTTTATTTTCCAATCCTGTTTAAAAGGTCCAGTGTGTATGATTTAGGTGAGAGGGATCTTTTGGCAGAAAATGTTTATAAAATAATCATAGTTATGTTTTCAATAGTGTGCAATCATCTAAATTGTATGAATTGTTGTTTAGCCTAGAATGAGCTGCATCAAGAGAGGGTCCTCTCTATGGAGGCCGCCATGTTTTTATAGTAGCCCAGACTGGACAAACTAAACATCTTTTGAGTATTTATAAGAACTGTACGCTACCACGTGTTTGAAGGAGAGGGTGAGGTGAGGGGTATTCAGCTGCAACATGAAACTTCACCACTAGACGTCATGAAATTCGACACACTGAACCTTTAAGCTCCTGACAACTGGTAGAAGCCAGCCTTTCTGTGACTCCCTTGCTTACTTCTGGCTACACTGTCTGCTTCAGCAGTGCATGTCTCCCTGGTTGAATACTCTGGTCATGCACAGTGAGAGCATGGGCAGGCTGCACACATGCAGGCAGGTCACGTTCGCCAGTGAATGAGATAAAAAGTGTTTCGGAAACAACTTACCAACCCTACCTTAAAGTTTAATGCCAGTACTACAAGCAAAATGTATTGCAGTAGTGCTGTTTGCGACAGTGTAATGCAAACGTCATATGTTCTTGTTAGCTTTTCCCACCAAGTAAAACTGGCTTCCCTTTCTGTTGAACTAACACTTCATTCAGATATTAATATGCATCCTTATAAATATCTGCACCACAGTTCCACAACGTAAATTGTTAGTCAATAAGATTGAGTCATGTCCTCTGTGAATTACAACTTCTGCGTGTCGACTTGGATAATAAAGCTTTGCAAAGACATTTTCCATTTGTTCAAAGTGATGTCATGAACAGCTTTATAAGGCAGTTTAAGGCTGTTGCCAACTGCCAAGACAGTTCCAGTAAAAACTGATTCTAACTAAAAGTTCATAGGAAAGCTACTATATTACAACTGCCAAAACAATACATGTCATTTTCATCCAGACTAAAAGACAAAACAGAACCACAATAATCACAGTGCAGCCAAGAGATGAAAAGCTACTGCTGCCTAGACGGGAGCGTTGCCATTTTAAATCCAATTATTTTAACACCAGAGTAAATCACTTCCACAGGTGCAAAAATCTCACAAAGTTTCATACTAGACGAACATGTTCCCTTCGGTTTAATGATATGTGGTATAAATGTTTGAGTGGTAAGTGTGAGTTCATCGTATGTGAGCAAAACACAGCATGATGCGGTCTGAAGTGTGAGGGTGTGCAGACGTTCTGACTGTTCCATGCTTGATGACTAATTTCAATGCTAACTATTGCTTGCTAGTATTGAGTCTTTTTCCATCAGGGCACGGAACAGACAAATGGACTTAATGTTTACGAGGAGCATCTTAAGCCTGTGTACAAGAAACAAGGACATTTCTCAGACATTTCATTTAAAAAAATGTTGCTCCCAACGATGTCTATATTTTTTCCTAAATTTCTCTACTTTGCATTTCAGTGATGTACCAAGCTATACATACCTGCTGCTGAAAAGTGGTTTATAATCTACACGGGGTGGCACTGGTTTCACCTTCTTTCCCACAAAACAAGCCCAGTTGTTTCCAAGGACATCATGGACCCACCCTGGCATGGTCTGGTCACAGTAGCTGGTGACTGTAGGGCCCCCCTCAGAGTACTGAAGGTAAATGGACCGAAACAGATTAGATGGTCCAATATGCAAGTCAAAGCCAAAATATGAGAACAATAAACCAATTCAGAAACAAAAAAAGTATTGTTGGGTGCTGGATGAACACTTAGTTGGAGAATGTTTGGGAAAAGCTCCTGTGAAAAGCTTTATTTGCAGTACAGAAGGCTCTTCCTCAGACTGACCATACAAGTCAGGCATGTCATTTCAACTCAAATCTTTAGCCTTTAAGAAAAAACCTTTACAAGAATAAACATCACATTTCTACAAATAAAAAGGTAAAAGATATTTTAATAAGATATGCTTAAGTTTCTGCATAAAGACAAATAATCGTGCTGTTTTCTTCATATTTCTCAATTAAGCAAAATAAAGTCCAGTGAATGGGGAAGTTGAACTAGACAAGGCTAAACCACGAACACAGGTTTGAAGACAGATAAGCGATGACACTTCCCTTAAGTCAGTGTCATGTGAGTAAGTGACACATGAGTGGAAGATAAAACATGGTTTTAGTGCATATTCACATTCAATTTCTCTTAGAGTTCTCTTAGTACTCTTGGAGACGCAGTCAAGTGAGTGTTAGTGAAACTAAAACTTTAAAAATCACGACCCAGCACAACTTCCTTCATTTGCAATCACTTGAACTTTGACTACATTAAGTGATCAATTGGGCTACAAGGCAAGGAGGATGAGCTGTGCATGATGCAACTAATGTGACCTACATAATGATTTTAAGTCATGAGCAGCCAAGAGATGTTACACAAAAATTTAAAGATATCTCAGATTGATGAATTGAGTCAACTCATATCTTACCTTAAAGAAGGCGAACCATTTGTAGCCATTGATGACCACTTCAAATCCCTGGTTGTAGATGATGGTGAAGAAGCCAGTGTGCCCAAGGTCGTCCGTGGCCACAGACAGTTTCTCCAGGGTCACGGTCACAGAGCTCTCCCCTGTGGCTGAGGAGGAACACCAGAGAATACAAGTGAGTACATACATACACATAAAGCTGTTACAAATTGTATGACAAAAAACACTTTCACATAGTGAAGTCTGTGACTAGAGCATAGTGTAGTCTGAAAACAGTGAGGCATGTAGTCTATACTGTAGTCTGTAACCAGAGTATAGTATGGGCTATAGTGTAGTCTGTAACCAGAGTATAGTATGGGCTATAGTGTAGTCTGTAACCAGAGTATAGTATAGTCTGTAACCAGAGTATAGTATGGGCTATAGTGTAGTCTGTAACCAGAGTATAGTATAGTCTGTAACCAGAGTATAGTATGGGCTATAGTGTAGTCTGTAACCAGAGTATAGTATAGTCTGTAACCAGAGTATAGTATGGGCTATAGTGTAGTCTGTAACCAGAGTATAGTATGGGCTATAGTGTCGTCTGTAACCAGAGTATAGTATAGTCTGTAACCAGAGTATAGTATGGGCTATAGTGTAGTCTGTAACCAGAGTATAGTATAGTCTGTAACCAGAGTATAGTATGGGCTATAGTGTAGTCTGTAACCAGAGTATAGTATAGTCTGTAACCAGAGTATAGTATGGGCTATAGTGTAGTCTGTAACCAGAGTATAGTATGGGCTATAGTGTAGTCTGTAACCAGAGTATAGTATAGTCTGTAACCAGAGTATAGTATGGGCTATAGTGTAGTCTGTAACCAGAGTATAGTATAGTCTGTAACCAGAGTATAGTATGGGCTATAGTGTAGTCTGTAACCAGAGTATAGTATAGTCTGTAACCAGAGTATAGTGTAGTCTATACTGTAGTCTGTAACCAGAGTATAGTGTAGTCTATACTGTAGTCTGTACCCAGAGTATAGTTTAGTCTATAGTTCAGTCTGTAACCAGAGTATAGTGTAATCTATACTGTAGTCTGTAACCAGAGTATAGTGTAGTCTATACTGTAGTCTGTACCCAGAGTATAGTTTAGTCTATAGTGCAGTCTGCAACCAGAGTATAGTTTAGTCTATAGTTCAGTCTGTAACCAGAGTATAGTGCAGTCTGAAACCAGAGTATAGTGTAGTATACTCTGGTTGCAGACTACAGTATAGTGTGGTCTATAGTGCAGTCTGTAACCAGAGTATAGTGCAGTCTCGAGTGGAGTCTGTAACCAGAGTGTAGTCTGAAACCAGAGTACCGTGCAGTCTGTAGTGCAGTCTGTAGTGCAGTCTGTAGTGCAGTCTGTCCCCACAGGCATGAGGACAAGCTGGATGTGTTTACCCTGAGCGGAGCAGTTGACGGTGTTGTCGTGTCCTCCTCTGGACACCTGGAACACCCAGGTCCCCAGCAGCTCCTCGTAGGTGCAGTTGGCAGGTGTGTCTCCCCTGGAGCCTTCAGCCCAGAGCAGACACACACACACGAGCACTGCGCTCAGCCTCATCGTCTCACCCGCAGCTAGCTAGCTTACCTGCTAACACACACACGAACACGAAGCTTGGGAGATACGCAGCTAAACCTGCGTCTCCAAGTAAAAACTTTAAAGTAAAATGTCTGTGACTCGCCTTTGGGAACTGTGGCTTTCTCTTGCTTAACTTTGAACAAAGAGCCGCATATCAAGATGAGTCGGTCAAAACAAAGAGTACCACGCGCATGCGCTCAGTTAGCTAACGTTCTCGCTGGCTACCTTAAGTCCACGCAACATAAAGCAACTCTCTGGAAGTCTATTATTATATGTTGTCCTCATATACATTTATCTTATATATAATATCATGTATTATTCACTCCCCTCTCGCTATGAGCAGTTTATAAACAGTCGGCTCCGATGAGATATCCCGAGCGATCACGGACGCACAGGACACTGAACCATCTTGTTCCCACCGTCTCTCTGCTTTTTGGTTTCTGTTCCATTCTTGTCATGTGACCGTGTCAGCTGAGAGTGAGAAGTTACGCATGAGCAGCAGATGAAGGAAAAGATAAGGAGCAGATGATTGAGACATTACAGGAAAACACTTTTATTTTTCAAACTATTAATTGTCTGTGATAAATAAAAAGAAGTATCCTGCATTTATTTACCACAACATTATGGTCACTTCAAAGATATTTTTCAATATATTCCAAAAATGGTAAAAATAGAGACATAAATAATTAAATACAAATATTGTAAGTGTATTTAGCATACTTATCTATTTGAGTTATTGAAACTGATATTTAAAAAATATTCATTGTTAATGTTGCTGTGTTTTTTTTTACTTAGCTTTGGTCATATGACCTACTGTCACTTACTCATAATCATAAATATTCCCCCCGGACAGAAGGTCATTGTAAAGCAAAACATTAGACAATTGTAGCGTGTGATTGAATATGTATTTTGACCATGGTATTTGAACTTCTCACATCACTAATCAACCACTGAATTATATGACTGCACATTGACTCAGCTTTGGTAAAGTTTGCTTAACTTAAAAGTTGTTTTGACAGGTTAGTTTGATTTTTCTGTTAAGTGTTTGGTCATGTACCAAATCTGAAACATGAACAGGGTCAGTCATGTCCTGTGTGATGAGCCAGAAAGACCAAACAACTTCACATCAGTGGCAGTGAACTGTCCGAAGAGCTCATGATCAACCGGAGGTGATCTGAGTGTTTGAATGTACCGAGGCCCGATATGTGACCCTCTCCATTACCTTCCATAAATACTGTACATATCCTTTTCCACTCTTTGAGTCTGTTTACTTTTGGTTTGTCCCATTGTATATATAATGTTGCTGTTCTCTAATAATCCCTGTGGGAGAATTGTATGTCCACTTCCCCCCTTAGGGAGGCCAGGGTGTTAAGTGTCCCTTTGTATACGTGTGTGATTGCATCTTGATAGGTGTGTTGTTAAAGGGGTTAAATCACTTTTTTTAGCCAGCGGGCTCTTAAGATAAGTGCTGGAGGCTTTAATCACCATAGCAACCATGACATGGACTGACTCATCTCCTTGACAGACCATAATAAGCACTCATCTGAAGAAGGGACTGAAGATGTATTAGTCATGCAGTCTCATTAGTGCCATTACACCGTGTTTGTGTGGAAGTGAGTGCATGTGTGCATTAGTGTGAGCATGTGTTACTGCGTTTTATGTCTGTAAGCGTGCATGTGTGTGTGTGCATGTGTGTGTGCGCATGCAATTACCCAAACTGGAGGAGCAGAGAGCAGAGATGGAGGAATGATGTTATTAATGTTAACAGCCTGAACCGACTGAGTTCCCACTAAGAGTGACTCATTGAAACTTGTGTTTCAATCTTGATATTGTTCTCGCTTCCACTGGCAGGAAATTAAAACTGAAGTGACCTTCGGTTCTGTTACACCGGCAGCCAAAGATTTGTTCCCAGCTTGGTTCCCTCGCTCCCTGCCACAGGTTTCTCTTCTTCTGTCCTGTGCATTTGGTTTCTCTCCTTCTTTCTCTCTGTCAGTTGTTCCCTGGCCATCGTCCAGACCTGTGTTGTTTCATTTGTTGCACGTTTCCCCACTTACAGACATTATGCACGTATCTAAATCCTTGTGCATGTTAAAAAAAAACTTGATTAATTAATTTTCCATTTCATCCATTAAATGTTATGTATTCAAAATCATCCAACTCAGTTTCCTAATGCTTGCTGTGGTTTATTTTAATGTTTCGTTGTCTCCAAAAACAGCTCAAAGCCCAGAGCTATTACTTTGCCACGATGTAATAAAGAAAATCAATACCTATGAAAATTACTCTCTGACTAAAACAACATGTTTGGCAACATCACCTGATTTATAGGTGCACTGACTCCACTGCTTAAACACGTAGCTCTACAGCTGCTGCCTTTTTACTGTGCTTTGTTACTGACATTAATCAGCCCCAAAAAAAAGGATGCAAGAGAAGCATCTCATTAGGTTGGGGGTGTGTGTGGAGCCACTCCATCACACAGTGGGGTTGGCCACTCCAGCCTAGTGGTATTCATGTTACACCCTTCACATGTAAATTAAGTCCTCTGAAGTGGCTTCATGGTCAGTTACCCTTTAGCCATACAGCCGCTTATACACCTACACACAAACTGAAGCGAGTGCTGTACAATGACACGTTTTCACCTTCCTAACACATATGCTGGTGCCCACACATGCCATGCATATGCACACGGTAAATGTATATGTCCATGCACGCGCATGCAGAGCCTGACACCCACTGTTAACCTCATGCTGCCTTGACACCCCCTGCCCACGCAGACTGTACATACAGAGGCTGACACAGTGAACATACAGCTATCTGTTAACATAGGAAGAAACGATATGTATGTTTGTTGTCAAGTTCTGACAATTAATGTTGTATTATTTAACTTTTATATTAGATACTCAAATTTATTTTGCTCTCATTGATTTTCTCATGGCACAGTTCAAATCTGAGCACATGGAACTACAGGAGAGAAAATTAGAGGCATTTTGAGTGACTGCTACAACATGACATCTAACATCTGAGTGTGTATGCTTCTGTGAATGTCAGGTGACAGATATACACATACATAGATCAAATGGATGACCCAACTCCACTTCCTCCTAATTTCCAGAAATGAAGTTGTAGAAGAAAAATTAACTAAGCACGGTTAACAAACTATTTTGTATTTAGTTAGTAAGTGTCTGAAGCCTTTTCAAGAGACTTTTATGACTTGTATTTACATAGACCAAATGTTTAGGACTTGAGCTGTTTTATCTTCGGAACTGTTTGTGACGTGAATACAGTGAGACCATTTGTGATTTAATTACCCATCACAGGAAGGAGGGTATGTCTTCTTATCACCTTAGGAAACACATGTTAATCAACTGTTGTATTTAGATTCCTCTCTTTCCCCAACCCATTGATTCTTCCTTGATTAGTTCAGAGGGACAGACCTCAGTCCTCCTTTATAAGATCTGTGTTTTTGACTGTTCTGCATCATCACTCTGAGATCCTTGTGACTCCCTGTGTTGATCCTTTCTGCAGAAAGCCCCTTATTAAATACACGTAGATGACTTTGTTGTTTCCAGCCTCTTGTATCTCCATGTTTCTATCACAAAGTCAAATATCGTGGATACCAATTCTGCCATTTTACACTAATGTAATTTGGAGGTGGAGTCTGCGCTGTAGCGTTTAGGGAATGGAGCGGCGATTAGCCAATTGCGAGTCAGTCTCATCCGTCAATCATGAAGTGTCACCACAATTTTACAGTATGGCTTATTCACAACAAACTTACAGTGTAAATAAACACTTGAGCAAATGCCAGTGTGTTAAGAACTATCACACATTATAGAAACTTTGAGAGTAAATCATTGACATGACTTTTCTGTTTGGTCTATGTCCCAGCCACTAACACGGCACCAGGGGCCGATCTAGATGGTTTGAGGGTAAGCCATCATGTCGTCCATCATTGTAAACAGTCTTTGGCTGAAGCTGTATTGACAAATTATAACATTATAATATATGAGCTATTGTGTAATGTTACACAATGTACATATCATACTAAAAAATGATACAAGCTATTTATGATATTCTATTAATTGTCCCCCAACAATCAACCATTAATAGAAGTTGTTCAAACCTGCAGAGGTATGCTTGTACTTGAATGAATCCACAAGTGACGTAGCAGAACTGATGAATGTGTTAGTGGATTTATTACATGAGCATATCTCCACTCTAACGACAAACCAATTTCTACACGATTGTTTTTCCTTCCTTATTGTATTCCTCCCATTACATTTCCATTATTTCCAATCGTTTTAGCAGCAGGTCATGAGCAACAATTTGGAGATTTCTGTACCGAGAGATGAAGAAGGGAAGGATGATAGAGCCGAGCAAAATAGAGAGAGAAAAAAGGGTAAATGAATTGGGGGAGCAAGAAGAGATAGGCGGAGAGAATAAAGGAGAAGGGTAATTTAATTGTATTGACCTGTGCTCCTTCGGTTAAACGGATGAAATGTTTTTCTGGGAACCATTCATCAGCTGTTGTCACTGTGTCATGGCTGCCATGTTCCTGTGACAAGGAAGGAGATGGAAGAGGGAGCTGATATAACAGGAGCTGTCAAGGTGCGTCGAGCAGCTTCGCTGAGTGGATTCAACTTCACCCTGTGCTCTAAAACTGGGGGTTTGTCCAGCTGCTGCATGCTCTAAAAACCATGGAGACCAGAATAAAGACTCCACACCTGCACAACAGGGCAGCATGGTGTCCCAGTGGTAAGTGCGTCCCCATGTCTCTGTGGGTCCAACGACATAGATGAGTGTTTGTCTCTGTAAATATCTTTTCGGAGTGGAACCTCGACCAATGTCGGATGTGACTGGCTCTGGCTCTTTGAAAGGAAAACCAGTATAGATTATGGATGGGTAGTTCGAGACCTAAACATCCAGGTCATGGTATCTTCAGGAGTTAGACATTGGCAAATGAACTTGCTTGTGTTTCTTTAATATGTTAACATCAATATCCAGCATGGATGTCGCCTTTTAGGAATGAAATAGTTAAATGTAGCGACGCTTGCGAGCTAGTTCAGTCCACTTGAGCTGTGCTGCTCTAATCACACTCACTCTCCACACGCCTCATAATACACACCCTCTCAATTTGGCAGTCTATTAAAGCTGCAAAGTTTTCTCATCACTCCCTTCAATGCCTCTGCTGCCCTGCGTCAGTGATGCTGCCTGTCAAATCTGCCCCTCCACCCACCCAGCATGCACCATTACACACTGACAGGGGGGGGTTAAAGATATTTGCTCATCACTCCCCATTATTGGCTATATGATGGAGTCGGAGCATAGAGGCCAAACTCTAACTATGTTCTGCAGCTGCAATAAACATTCTAAACGTGGATTGAACTACACTCTGTAGTAGATTTGTAAATATTTATACATACAAGCTTGTATGAATTACTTGACAAGATGTTTTTAACCCAAGAACAAAGTCTATCTTGCACAGACAGAGATGGATTGTTGACATGTACATACACCTTATATTAAAATAGTTGCCATATATCAATGATTCACTACAAAGACAGAAAAGACAAGGAGATCATAGTGTTTTTTAATAATGATTTCAACAGTGATTGAAAGGTACTTTGTAGTACACTTACACAATGATGTATCAATGGAAAAACACATGTTTCCCCCCACTGCCCTGCTGTCTGGTGGTCACGATGACCAGAGGCTCCCGGAAACATCGCGTTAACATCCCAGTGAGAAAGAAAACATGAAGAGAACCGTGTCATGGTGAAGAGCTGTAAGTTTAGAGCTGATGAAAACCTTGTGACCTTTCTTTTCCCATTTTGAGTCATCTGACCTATCTCTTTCTTAGTGGTGTTGTCTAGAAATATCACGTGGCTGTACCAAAGTGCACAGTGTTCCTGCAGAGAGGAGAAGTGCTCAGCAAAGGATTGAACTCATGCATTTCCCTAACCAAGCACGCACTTACAACACAACATAGAACCACCTTATGCCGGTCGAACTTTAAGTAGTGCTCACTATTTTTTCCGTTTTTGTACAAGTTTCCGGAAGCTTGCGGTTCTTCGCAGAGCGTCTCGTATTTGTTTCTCACTTCCTGACACTTAGGCCACAAGGGAGAAAAGCAGGTCTGAGATGCAGTGAAGCAGGAATTGGAGCAACGTAGTTTCCCTGAACAGGAGGCACAGGATGACAGAACACAAATTATTTGAATCTAGATTTCTGCATTTTCTTTTTTGCCAGTCCTACTGCCAAGCACACACTGTCCAACTGTCCATGACTAATACAAAACTCTTGTTATGTTAAAAGCACAGGGCGCATCTTATTACCATTGCCCACTCTCCTTTCAGCTTAGAACTCCTGATCGACCAGAGAAGTATCCTTTGTGGGCTTCACCCTGGGCCTATTTGGAGCGAGGAGATGAAGATTCATTAATTGGGAGATGAGAAGAACTCTGTTTGGCCAAAAATCACTCTCGTTCTCTCTGCCAGGTTTGTTGGGAGCCTCTGAAAGGCCTTTGAGCAAGGTCCCCGGTGTCGGCCACAAACAATTTGGATCCCAGCACAATTGGAAAGCAATTAAATTATATCAAACCTTTTTTAGTTTCTAATCACCAAGGCTGGCCTCGAGCTTGTTTGATAGTAGTTGGTGGTAAAGTCTGCCTGAATGACTCCTCTACAACCTCCCACCCGACGCAAAAAGTCACTTAAAAACATTAGATTTTCCAAACAGCAACAACCATATATTCTCACATTTCACACTGTACAAAGCTGAGTAAAAATATTTAGTAGACAATCAAATATCCAAATATAAAATCACCTTCCATTATCACACTAATATGTAGCATCAAATTACATTCTACGGTTCTGAGCGTCAGGAAAACGAAACAGCTAAAGCTTAAAAAAATGAAAAGAAAAAGTCTGGTTTATTACAAAATAATTCAGGGTGGATAAACACTACAAAGCTTCCTTAAGAAAACGATATATGGAAGTAATCTTCATCATATTTATATGGCACTGTTAAACAGCTTATGAAAATATACATATATAATATACATTTTTCACCACAGAGGATCCTACAGCTGAATCTTTTTTGTTGTGTTTATCCAACCCCACTAAAAAAATAAATGCAGCAGCATCTGAAATAAATAAATATAATAACAGAAAGTTGGCACTGTGTAGAGGAGCTTGTGCTAAGAACACACTGATAAAACACAACTGGAGGATAGCTGGGGATACGCTGCAGTTGATAAGCCTAAATAAATGATTCATACATTTTAATTTTAGTAATGGTCATTTCCTGCCTGCACTATATAAATACTTCTAAACTATTAAAGAGAAATATATATAAATCACATTCTACACCCTCTTATTATGTTTAATCTAACTTGTTATCATTTTCCATTTTAGCAAAACGAAGTCCAAAGTAGGTGCTTTAATGAGCGGCGCTGAGTGAAACCTTTGATGGGTCCGGGTTTGTAAAGAGATAAGAGCACAACACAGGGCCTTCATTTATATGCAGATGAGCTGCCTTTGTCGAAAATAAGTGAAACAAACGCCACATTTGTTTACGAGCTTGTTAAACTTCACAACAACAGAATCTTGTTATAAAACGCGATCGTCTGAATTATCTCAAGTGAGCTGTGAGGATGTAAACTTCTATGGACGGCTTTCTTCATATCGCTAACGCTCTACTGTCAAACACTCTACTGAGAGAACCTCATCTGAATTTAAAGCAGTGGTATTCATAATGTTTGTGTCCCCGGCTGAGATTCAAACAGGATGATGTACATATGAGGAATATGTAAATACAAACAAGTTTGGTTTCTTAGAGATCCATGGTCCCCTGCAGGGATAACTATGTGTCATATGGTGTAATATCACAGCTCAGTTTGGTTCCATTCTCTCACCAAATGAAACACGTTCATCTCGATATATTTCACAAACCATCAATACACAATACTGAACATTCTCCAACCTGCCTGATCTTTTTGTAAAACAGAAACATTCACCGCCTTAATTATAAGTTAATAAGTGATTCCACTGCCACATTAGGCCTGACGTCAAATAATTCATTTTACAATCTCCTCTCTTACTTATGCTCAATATAATACATAATCTATAACTTCTTATTACACAACACAATCTCCTCTGCACTATCAATCAATCAATCAATCAAATTTTATTTGTATAGCCCATATTCACAAATACACACACTATACGACCTATACCGACCTCAAACCTGTTGTTTTACTGTATTGGCTGAGGAAACCACCACATATTAAAAACACACATGCCCTTTACTCGGTTATAGAAAAAAACACAACGTTCAAAGCAGAGTGACGGATGCGAAGACTATGAATTCAGCTCCAGAGACGGGCCTCTTCAGGATTTTATCGATACCGACGTCCTTTCCTTTCTGATTTGTGTGGAAGAAAAAGACGACAGACCAGAAAAGACATGACTGTGGAAGGATTCCCTGGTTGGCAGGAAGAGGGAAGAAGCCTTGTTTGATTTTGGCCTTGATATACTCAACCTCTCTAGGTGTAATTAAAAATATATAAATTGATACCTCTCATCTACACATTTTAATTTACTTATTTCATAAACATTTTTTAAAAGGTAAGAAACTGTTAAGTCTGCCAAATGACACAGAGGTGTTCATCATGATTTACTCTTATAATAATTAGACTCTTAGCGCAGGCAGTCACAACGGACCTTTTGCATTCTGCCCTGACAGCATATACACGACCATTTGTCAATGTGGTGTTTACACAGTAAACATAGCTCTGTGTTTTGCTTTCAATGAAAAATATAATCAGGTGTGGCAGTGGCTCTGTCTCACTACAGATTAAACTCTGTTGATCCATGTCTCTGACCGGCCTTCGTCCACAGAGAGCCTCAGCCTCAGCACAGATATTAGGAGGTGGGAGTAGACAGTGATGTTTTCCTCCAGATCATCACAGCAGGGTGACTGCTGGTCTGTCTGCATCAAGAGAACAGTTTCCCAGGAGCCCGACACACCCCCATTACAGTGACCGGCTAAAGTCTAAACTATTCATATTCTCATTCAGAAGGTTTAAAATAAATGACCTTGGTTTCCTGCGATCAGCAGATAAACAAGTCTGGATTAAAAAGTATTTTTCCAGCGCAGGGATTATCAATCCAATTCTTTAGAGTGCATTTAGAGAGACTAGGGGAGCCGACAGCGTTTTGGGTGGACATCATCTGGAGATCATCTTCCTGGTGAACATAAGATTTTACTCATCATCATAATAATCATAATCGTCATCATGTTGTGGCTGGAGTATGAAGGGGAAGCAGAGATCACCCTAGATTACTACAAGTGGTAGCTCTCTGTGATCCTAGAGGTAGGGCTGAGATGTGGAGCCATGCTTTTATAAAATTATCATTTCCAAACAAGGACAATTACACATAAAGGATGACATATGTAATTAATACCCGCATTATCTTTGATATAAATGTTTTTTTACGATTCTCTAATGTAATAATGTGATAATTTTTGCCAATTTTCCTTCAATCATTCTAACGAACTGTTAATGACCATATGATGTTAATGGTGTGTTATATTAATGTGCGATGATCCCAGAACTGAGCCCTTATAACGAATAAGATCGCAATTGATGTCATACGCTGATCCCGTCTCTTCCTGCAGAGGCAGCACACAACTGTCGAGGCTGACCCAAGGGGCTGAAAACAAACAGCTGAAGTGCTGAAGCAAGCTCCCGGCATGTTAGAAACAATATCAGTGACAGCAGCACATAAACCGGCCCCTCCTCAGAAATGTCTCCGCACCAACACTGGTTTGTGTTTGTGACAACCGGTCCCCGCCCAGATTTAAATGAATAGATGTAGCGGTATTGACACAAACAAAAAATTTAAGATATCCTTGCTGATCATATAAAGTCTCTGTACAGTTATTCAAGATGGTGATTGTGCGTATATCCACAAGTTTTAAGTTCATCCTCTCTACTTTAAGGTCAAGAGACCAACAAAACTGAGTTGGGCAGTACACTTCTTTATAAAAAAAGCAAAATATAAACAATTAATGGCACACAAATCATCTCTTACCATCTTCCCTGCCTTCAGAAGATCAGACAGTTTAGATCAGAGAATCAAAAGGTGGAAAATGTTGAACAACAAATGAGACAACTGCAAAACTATGTAATCACACCTTCGTGGCAACTCGAAGATAATAAATGTCTCCGTTTAAATATAGATTAAAAAAAAATCTCATCTCCCCATATCCTTCTTTTTGTCGCCCACCAGTTATTACTGTATAATAAAGAACGTTGCTAATAATTTGAGAGACCCCTCCGATGTGCACCTTTTACGTATAAGGATAATATTGCTTTTACACTGGAAAATGCGGAATAATTATATGAAAATATCCAAAAACGATAGAAACAGTTTCACATTTACATTTTTTGTCTTTTCTTTTATGAAACCATGTATTTACCAACAAGCTAGTAAACTAGACCTTCTGTTACCCCTTTGGCACAATGAATCATATTCATATCAATTATTATTATATCGTTGAATTACAAGACATTTGAATAGGAATGGTCATTCACACATTCAGAGTGGTAACACAGTTTCTGTAGTCGTAACACATATTGGAACTGTATGTTATAACACAGTTCAAAAACATCTTTTTTTGTCCTTTTTTTTCGCCTGTAAATAAATGTACTTTCATCAGAAACAAAACAGAGCTGTCTTCGCATGCCCTTATTATTTACAGAATCACGTTGTCTGAGTTTGTTCTTGCTGGCTACTGTAGAGCAGAAATACAACACTGAAAATGGACCAAAAATGGACAATAACACACAGGCAACATTTTGTCATTGTGATAGCAACAGTCTCATTAGCTTTGATTGAGTTCCATATACCAATCCATGTCTTTGTTGCAGGTAATACTCCTCGTGTAAAAATGTCTAAAAAGTTGGTGTTGTGTATAACAACTTTCTAACTTTAGATTTCTTGTTTGGTTTGTTGTTTCGTCTTTACTTGCTGAGTGTTTTCCTCTGTGACTAGAGGCCAAGGTCCCATTTCTCAAAGCATCTTAGTGAATGCATTCATCGGCACATTTTATATCCCAGCGCTGCTCTGAGTACTCTCAAATGCTGTTCAAGTGTTGGCACATATAAATACAACATTTCTTTCAAAGGCATATGTTTGTACCTAAAGCTTCAGTGGTCGAGTAGTCAGTTGGAGGCTTTGTAGTGTTTTCAAGTTCAGGTCTGTTTACACCATCGGTTCCCAAACTTTTCAGCCTGTGCCCCAAAATCAAGGTGCCAGAGACCTGCAACCCCGTTTATGTCCGGAGTCGGATGAAGGATACGAAGGATGTGTATTTGAGCTAGATAGCAGAAGAAGAAGAAATCTGTAACATGCATATCTCGCTATTTTGTACCTCACTGCTACCAGTGTAGAATGCAACATGGATAATTAATTAAATCCTGCTTTTTACAATGACACAACTGTGTAGGAGACAAGCTATTATTCAAGCAATCTGCGACAATTCCCGTGTCTGCACGCCTGGCTGGACACACTGGCACGGGCATTCCCAGTGTATGCGAGTGGTCATGTGATATGTGCTTTTAGGCTTGTTAGAGTGGATGGCTATTAAAACTGATACGGAGCGAAAAGGCTGTTTCCGAACTTAAACGTAGTCGTATGGATGTAGCCTCAGTGTCTCGTGGCCCAATGGGGGCCCCCTACCCCTAGTTTGGGAACCACTGATCTACACAGACATTGAATTTGAATAACTGACTTTCGACTTTTAATCTAATAATCGACAGTGATTCTCTCCATATGTACCAAACCAGGTCTCCTCCACCATCTGGAATCCCTTTACTTCCACCATTTCTCCCAATCCAGGAAGTATTGGATAAGGACAAGCAATAGATACATATTTGGCAAAACACTGATTGGCTTTCATGCTGAGAGTGACGTGAGGATCCCTACCCCTCTCATGTCTGTCCATTCAGTATGAAGCTACAGCCAGCGACCAGTTAGCTTGGCAAAGACACTGGAGACAAAATGAGCCTGGCACTGTCCAATCTGCCGAACAGCTCCTCTACAGCTCACTAATTAACATGCCACCAGACCGGACACCAGATATATTCTCCTGACAGATAGAAGAGCTGCAGACATCTCATCTCGCTCTCGGCAAGAACGCAGGTTTAAACTGGGAATTATTCCTTTAAATTCATCCAGTTTGACATGTGGGTATAATGTTCCTGTCCATGATTCCATTTTGACTGGCTTTTAACTGGATGTCAGTCGGTCTCTGCTACCAGGTTGGTTTCGTGAGACTAAAGCCGTTTTCAGACATGAACTCTGGAAAGGTAAAAAAAGGAGTTTGCCTTTCACATATAAAGAACGCAACTGGAAGTTACCCAGATCAGAAGCTTTCTAAACCACAGGAAATGTTTTGAGAATTCAGGTGAGGAGTGGTAACATGGTTGATCATGCAAGAGGCAGAACAGGACGTAAAAAGGGGTCAGGGTCCTCTACTAAATTTGAGGACAATGTGCGGACTTCAGTGCATGTCTGAAAGCAGCTTCACAGTTATGAAGGGTCAATGCTCCATTTTGATTTGTGATCTTCTTCTGTTGTTCAGCCCCTCCTTGCGTGAAAAGAGTGGCGACCTTTAAACGGCTCATAGCACCTGTGAGACAGATGACCTTGGTCGAGGCGGAGACAGACGAGGACGCTCTCTCTCTCTCTCCCAGCGTGAATCTATCAATATGCATTGGCTAACATTAGAGAACATTGTGATTCCAATTAATTCCATTCAAACGGACACCTTTGATGAAACCGAGCGACGCTTGTGCCCCGCTGACAAACAAGAGGAAATGTCACGACTGGGATCCAGCTAAGCCTTACGTAACTCTCTGTTAAATGTCACACTCTAACAATAAGCTTTGAGTTCAGATTTCATCCAATAATCTACCTGAAACTAAATCTAATGACGAGGCTGTTTATATTTAAAAAACCAAGCCTCGTCCTCAAGTCACAGACAGATTAGAGAGGTACAAAAGGTTTGGTCCCGACTGCTTCAGGAATCATGTAGAAAATATACATTCAAACTTCTGAAGAGAACACACACTGAAAGAGTAGAAAATACTGAAACAGTGGCAGGGGGGAAACAAAAGAAAGCAGCGAGAGAACGAGGGATTGGGGAAAAGAAAACGATGAGAAGGGAACAGCTGAATAAAAGTCCTTCAGGGTAACATACAGACCGGTGTTAACACAATGCACTTTTGTCAGAAGCATCTTGGATTTTATCGTCAAAGACAAATCCACAACCTGTCATTTATTTACAAAGTGATTCCCTTACAGTGTGTGTGTGTGTGTGTGTGTGTGTGTGTGTGTGTGTGTGTATACAAGCAGATTTGTATGTGCCCTTGATAGCCTCTTTTTAGGCCATACAGGCTTTTGGAATCTGACCTCATCAATACTGTCATGTTGCCATTAACTCTCATTAAGTAAGATACAGCCACAACATACCGATGCTCACACAAACACACACACACACACACACACACATACACATACACACAACCACACACATATTCACAGTTTCTAATTAGTGTATAGCCATGTTACCTTAAGGCCACTACCCAAACCTAAATGATCCGTAGCTCTATACCTTTCTAGAATGATTAGTGGCTCTACAGACACCGAACCACTGCAACGTTACCGTGGTTATTTTTGCAGGTCTTTGTGTCCGACTTGTCAGAGACAGCACTAAGAAAACACGACGCGGGAAAAGCTTCTTATACTTGCATCTCACTGCGAACATGTAAACACAAACACAGCTCGGTGCGTTCACCAACCAGCCCTCCATGACTCCTTCACGTCAGGTTGCTAACTCCACGTAGGGAGAAAAACTGATTCCAGTCTCTTCCTCTCCCGCGTGACCCGTTGTTTTAGGGCGCTCCTCTTCACTGATGCATTTTCTCAACTTGTCATCTCTGCTTCACAGTGAGGATGAACTCTGGCTGTAGTTTCTGAGCGTCAGTCTGCTAAATCTGGGCGAAGGGGGAGAGGGGGGAGGATGGGAGGGGACTGGTGGGAGACAGAGGTCTGCCTCAGAGCCACGCGAGCTGCTGCTGCTGCTGGACGCCAGAGAGTCACGGAAGGGCGAAGGAGGGGTCAACGCGAAGAGCTCCTCCTCCAGCTCCGCCCTCCTAAGAGGGGAGTCGCTCAGGCAGCTAACCAGGCCGCCGCGCATAGGGGAGAGAGAGGGTGAGGCCTGGGGGTGAGGAGGCGGTAGTGGGTAAGGTGAATGAGGCATGGGGTGAACGAGGCAGCCACCCCGGCCCCCCAGGCTGGACTCGACAGGTGGGAGGGGCTGGACATCAGCGTAGGTGGTCAGGGTCGGGGCCGCGTGCATTTCACGGGGTAACAGATAGGGGTCGGTGGGCTGGGGGGAAGGGGGAGTGTGTTTGTTGGTGTGTGAGTGAGTGGGCGACGGGTAGAGCATCATGCTGTTGAGCTCGCTGATGTTAGCGGTGAAGCGGTTTACTACGCAGCTGATCTGATCCATCAGTGAGCTCTGGGCCACCCCCGGGTGATCGTCCACGATGATCAAACGGCCATCACTCCCGGCGACGACAGAGCAGCTGCTGATTGGACCGCAGCTGCTGCCGCTGCCCCCACTGCAGATGCTGCTCTGGTACACTGGAATACCGGACACCTGAGGCTCCTCCCCTAAACCCGGCCCTAACCTCTGGCTGACCGTGCTGATCGGCGAGGGCGTCTGCGGCCGGTACGTGATCGAATAGCGCTCCTCTGCCTCCGAGAGCTCGTACAGGGTCTTGTCCGGTCCGATGTCGTGATGGGAGGACATGGAGGACATGGAGGGGAGGGAGGGCAGAGGGACGTGCGGGGGAAGGTCGCCTCTTCCACAGTAGCGTTCCTCAGAGGTTTTGGAGAAGGGCTTGATGACGGCGGTCTGGTTGTTCTCCTTCCGCTTGATGTGGAAGGACAGCCGCTGCCACAGGTGGTTGCCACGCGAGCCGCTGCGCTCCGTCTGCGCCCAGGATACTGATTTACCGTTGGAGCTGGAAAAACCGGAGGGAAATAGAAGAGAAAGTTGTTTTCAATGTTTGAAGGCAAATTCATCCTCCTTCAGATACAACCTTTTGATCAGTTTGGTATAATTTAATTTGATAAAAGTCTATTCGGATAGTCCATTAGATTTATGAGCCAAATCTGCAACTGAAAAAAAAACACATATAGCAAAAACATTACACCAACGGTTCCTGCTCTGTATTAGCTCCAATGTGTTCGCCTGGATGAGTAATGGAATTTGATAGAAATACACATCTTTAAATGGAGCCTTGACTCCACCACTAATCGATTGGACTTCATATGATGAGTAATTTCATCACAATTAATTTTCTGCTCTATTTTTTCCTCCACCAGTTGGTTCTTCATTCTTCTTTGTCAGGTTCTCTCTCTATTTCTTCTGCTCACCATCTTTTATTCCACTCTCCTCTTCACATCTGTCACGGCGCTCTGTCTCCTCTTATCCCTTTGTCAGGTTAATTAGTGTGATTAATCTATAGTGGAACTTCTGATTAAACCTCACATAACCGGGGCTGGGCCAGTAACTGAAATAACCCTGTAGACACAGACACTGCACATGTCTATACACACACACACATGTATCCATATGCTGCTGCATGTGTCGACCTGCACATGCACATGCACAGTGGAGTGATCCACTTGTAACATCCCATAGGGAGAGAAGGCTGTGGAGCGTGTAGGACCACTGCTACTGGGAGAAACACTTGTTGCACAGAACTTAATGGATCTATTTTACATCCAGTTCTGATGATGATTTTAATGACTGGTGGATAAATACCCGTCACTCCTCTGCAGTTCAAACTTGCTCCAAACCATCAGTCAAACATTACTTCTTTTCTTTTTAAGATTTCCTTGATTTCCCCTTGTGGTCCAGCGGTTACATGTCTGTCTCACAATGACAGCATCTCAAAGGCAACAGCTTCCAGCCCCGCACAGAGGAGATAGACAGCCCTGCCAATTACCACTTCCCACAGAGGAGGATAGGACCAAAAGACACAGAAGGAGGAGAGGAGTGAAAGAAACAAAGATGGAAACACTCCTGACATTTCTCATAAGAGTGTGATTGAAATCTTGCTTGCCAAGCGGGGTGGGAGCTGGAGTAACCTGCTGACAGACGAAAATGTCTCCTTGTCTTTTTTCCTCCCTTTTCATTCTGGGCAAGTGACTGTGCGTCACTCCCTTTGTATCCTCTGATCGCTTCCTTGTCACAGTAGATGACTTGTGGATGGCCTTAAGCTGGCTGGGTGTGAAATACATTAGGTCTGTTCTTTTCATACCACTCCTCAAGTGCTTTCCTCTTTCTTTTCCATCACTTCTTGTCGTCGTCTGTCTCTCTCCATTCCCAACACCCATTTTGTCTCTCTCACACTCTTCCACTTATCCTGCCTTCCCCAGTTCATTCCCGTCTCTCTCCTTTGCCACATTGCCATTCGGCCATTGTCTGCAGTTCATGTTAGGGTCAGAAGAACAGTCAGGCTGCTCTGAGGAGTTCAGACAATCTCTCTCTCTCTCTCTCTCTCTCTCTCTCTCTCTCTCTAACACACACACACACACACACACCACAAATAGGCTCAGAGTGGGGCCATTACAGAAATGGTGCCTTCAGCTGTAACTGAGGAGTAACCTGGCATTAACCTGGCTAAGACGTCACTAGTGTACAAACACACACACACACACACACACACACACACACACACGTACCTGAGTGTCTCTCCAGTGGAGCCTCTGCGTTTCCACAGGTTAACCAGACTAGATGAACGGCTGGCAGCTGAGGAAGATTTGCCATCGCCCACGTGCATGCGCACCACGGTGCTGGTGGTGAAGGCACTGCGCACGTTACGCTCCGGTTTGGCCAAAATGATGTACACCTGATAGAGAAATGAAAACACAAAAGGACCAGTTAATTTAGAGCAAACATAGAGCTCTAATAAACAGACAATTCTCCAAAGAGGCGGCTAATTGTTTTTATTGATTGCTTTTGTCATGCAGCTCCGCAGGTTATGTAGCTATTAGTGCATAAGTGGGAGAAACCATAACACAGGATAATATTTGATTGTTTACCTGGAGTTCTGCCAGTGCATTACAAATCTCCATGGTCACAAGCCAAGACATATTTTAGTGCATTATAGTCATGTTTAAGTTTTCACACATCAGAATATATTGTGCTGTATTGTGTGTAAAGTATCACTGGACAGAGTAATAATACAGTGAACTACAAGTGTTTCTTCCTTATTATTTTAAGATCCAGTAGCAGTTAAACAAAGGTGATGGTATTCACATGAATTAATGCTGCCTTTCCGACTTACAAAGCGTTCCAATGCCCTGTGATGGCACGGCGTCAAACATAAACAAGCATGGCTGACCGTGAGAAGCTGATGTTTAATTGTCTCATGAAGAGACAATTCAACTGTGACCAGTGCAGCCTCCATTCATACATAAACAAAGCAGACGATGGGAAACAACGCATGAGGTAACAGATGCCATTATACATTTTACACATTCCAATACATAAGAGTGAGAGAACAGCTTTGTTTTATGTCGTATTTAATCTATTCCACCATCTGAGATCTACAATCACATCAAGGGACACCGCACTGCAGCATCTTGAAAGTATCCGAGCTTGGACCCTCCAACACACACCATGACTTAACAACCAAAAGGGGCCCTGGTAACAGACAAACTACAGACTTAAACATTAACAAAAGATTCCAGACATGTGAACCCCAATGCTGCCTTTTATCTGACAGGTCCATGAGTTTTGACCCTAGAGAATACTTCCCTGCTCTCATAACCTAGACAACTACCACGTACCACAGAATGCAGCGAGTGGCTGTGTCAGCAGTGAGAGCTGAATGCTAATGTACCATCGAGTATTGATGCTGCTGCCATGGTTATTTGAAGGCTCATATAACTCATGCAGTGATGAAGAATGATAGGAACCATTTACGTTTGAGGTTAATAAAATTCACAACTAATGGACATCTAACAAGTAGAGTCTGACCAAAAGGATTTTTTGGGGGCTGATGCTGATATTGATAGTAGGGAGTAAAACATTTTTTTACCGATATATTGGATAATACGTACATTAAAAAACGTTATAGTTATAGATAATAAGTGCGTTTTCATTTTTGGTTGAACTATCCCTTTACGATGTAATTATCAAAACCTTATGGTGAAGAAATGTAATTGAGGCTTGATATCTCACACTTGATTTCAACTTTACTATATTAACTCTAAGAAATAGAAAATGTAATCAAAAATCAAATATATATTTCATTGTTTCATTGTGTAAAATATGAATGTCCATATCAGTGTATAGCTGCAAACACAGACTCTGATAAGTCTGTCAAAGGCTCATACTGGCTAATATTTTGGGCCAATCTACAAATCAGTCTGGGTCTATTGTCAAGCATCTCAACAAGTATTTGTGGTGTCTTAAAGTGGAAACTTAGTGTATAATTTGACGGAAACATGTGAAGAAATATATAAAACAACCAGCCTTACCTTGGGTACAAACATGCAGCACAGAGCCACAGTGGCACTGAGGCTGACACTGAAGCACATGGTGATAATTTTGTAGTTGGACCCAAAGTAGATGGGTACAAAGGCCAGCCAGATGATGCAGGTGGTGTACATGGTGAAGGCAATGTACTTCGCTTCATTGAAATTAGCCGGGACGTTGCGGGTCTGGAGGAGAGAAAAGTGAGAGAGAAAGAAAAGAGACAAGTGAGAAAAAATATCCAATCATCTCAATACAGCCGCTGAAGATAAAACTGTGTTCGCTGCAAACCATTTGCCTTTGCAAAACATGGGGTCGCAACCCCACACCACCAGTTATATTGTTTTTTTTCTGCTGCCACGTTTGTAATTACAGAAAATGTATTTGCTTGAAGTACAGTCCATTTCAGCTGCTGTCTCTTTTTACCACTCGGCTCTCACAGGCTGCAGGCCACCGAGAATCAAAACATTGACTTTTTGATGTGTTTGTCGCAGTAGAAATGTCATTTACTGCTGTTGAAAGGTTGTAGAGCAGCAATACATTACCAGTGGTTTCATCATTGCTTTTCTGTCGTGTGATGGTGTGCACTGTACAAATTGTAAAAAGAGACACATGTGGACATGTTCATAGACTTAATAACCTATGGTTCCAACTTCAGCTTTAAAGCGCCCACTCATTGTCAGTATGTCTTATCCTGTGAAGATTTAGGATTTCAATTTTTTGCAGCATATTCACTATTGTAATTCCGAACTGTAATGTTGTAACTACAGTTACAATTACAATTACTTAGAAACACTTGCGATAGTACCTTGAAGGCATAGAAGGTGCAGCTGAGGATGAGCAGGCCATTGTATCCCTAGCGGCGTCACCACACCTATGTTGGTGGTGTTGCAAATGAGGTTGACCTGGTGGATGCTGGGGTAGTCATGAATCACCTGAGGAGAAACAGGAGGGAACATGGCAACACAAATATGAGAAACCCAGGAAGGCTTTTGTTACAACAACCAGCCCGGTACTTTACATCTACTGGCAAAGAAGTCAAAGTAAAGTACTGCAGCAGAACTGTAAACAGTACAACGCCTGGCAACATTCTCATTAATTGACTGTAAGTGTCAAATAGTCTTAAAAACAATGATACAGAGAGACTCTTTCTTTTTTATGTACACACACACACACACACACACACACAGGATACCTCAGGTGGCTCCATGAGGAAGAGAGCCACGATGATGCCCAGCTGCAGCAGGATGAGGAGGAAGGCAATGATGAGCTGAGCGCAGGCCGACATGAAGCGAGGTTTCTTGGTGCAGATCTTTTTCTTGCTGCCCGCCAGGATCCGGGCGATGCGGTTTGTCTGTGGTCAGATAACAAACAATGTCAGGATATTTGCATTAACTATATACTGAACACAGTGGACCTCCTACTGGGGCCATTATTTGTGGGAGAAAATAATAAAGCCCCACAGGAGTCACAATGTAGTGATATAAATGGAGGGTAATTGCTTTTGTTTAAGCTAATGTAACAAGTTAATGTAACATTGTTACAAATGCTCATTGCCAAAATCCCCTATAACAGTGTAAGACTAACCTATAACCTGACTTCAGATGTTATGTTTCCCATATCCCCTCCCTCTAGCGTTTAATTTATAAAAAGGGATTATATTCTGAAGTATCACTGCACTCTCGCCATCTTTCACACTCAGTCCGCACAGCCCTGCTTCCCCCCACAGATGTGTCCTTTACCCCTGAAGCTCTCACAGTTGTCGCCTTATTATCTCACAATCACTTTGTAAAATTCTTAATTCCGTTCTCACCTTAGTGACGAGTGCAGAGTAGCTCATGGCAGGTGAGAGGCCGATTCCCAGTCGTTGGAGGTAGCAGTGGATAATGTGGGGGTTTCGCTATGAGGCAGAAGGTGCACAGGTAACCCAGGCAGATCCCTGCCAGTATTATGTAGCACAGCTCCCGACTGGAAGATTTCACCACTGGGGTGTCCCGAAATCTAAATACAGATATGTTACTTCACTTAGGTGCACAAATATGGAAAATTAAGACATATTGTGAGATTAGAGATTGGTTACCTGATGAAGACGGCAGTGACAAAGAATGTGAACATTAGACCGAGACAGGCGAAGACCAAAGCAGCTATTGGCTCAGGGTCTCCCCACCGCAGGTACTCAACTGGGATCGGGTCACAGCCTGGAGAACAAGGGATGGATTTCATGAAACAAAAAAATAACCAAGAGCCTCTACCTCAGCCAGGGAGGTTATGTGTTCTCTCCTCTCTGCTTCTTTGTGTCTGTCAAGGGCACATGGGACATGGACGATGAATGAACTCATTCAGTTTTGGACAAGGAAGTTTCCCACTTTCTTTTACACTGTGAGATAAAGCATGTTTTGACATTTTCACGAATTTCCCAGTGAATAATGTATGGATCTTGATCAAGTTTTTTTAAGGGGCCAATCTCTAGTGGTGCAGATCGAAATACAAATCCAGATCTAGTGGATTTTAATGTGGTTCAATTATGGGGTTAGGCTTTTTTTCAGCCCACAAACATTTATTGTGGCAAACCTGTAACTACCACCATCATGTAGCTGAGATGTGTGGGAAAGGTCAGCAACTGAACAATTCAGTGAAAATTGAGGTAAGACTTCAATTCCCCAGTCAACATTCAACATTGTATTGATATCGTTCTCTCCCTTTCCATTTGTTTCTCTTAGCATCAATCTTTCACCCACATCAGAGTGCAATACGCTTACAGGTCATGGGTAGAGGAAAAGCCTCAACAGTTAACTGCCTGAAGCTGACGCCTTTGTCAAACACACGCAAATGATGGGCTCAGAGCTCATCAAAGTATAACTCTGTGTGAAGCCACACAGCGGATGTGTTTCGCTCTGAATATTTTATTCACCTCCTCAACCTCACTGATTGAAAGTGATCGGAAGGTGAAGGTTCGCCACTGTTACAGTCCAGTATGTGTGACTGAGCCTAAAGACGTCACCTGATCCTGACCGTGTGAAGCTGTGGGTCAGCAAAGGAGTAAAACCCGATTAGAAAACATGGGTAAAATGGAAATAGTGTGTGTAATTTGTTTTATTTTCCATAAATCTGTATCAAATCCATTAATTAAATATATCCAGACATTAATAAAAATATTATACGGATTACTCCACAGGGCTCCTTCATTATCCACTGCTGCTCAATGCTGCTCACCTGCTATCTGCTGCTTTGAAGCTTGCTTTTCTCCCTGTATTACACATTTCCCTTCTGTCCACCCTCTCCTCTCCTCTCCTCTCCCTCCTTCTGTGCCTCCCCTTCATCCTCTCTGCTCATGTCATTCAACCTTCATCCCTTTCCTGTCGCTCATTTCTCTTTTCTGGAGTATTCATCCATCACTCTGTTCCCATCTTTCCCAACATCTCTCCTCATCCTCACTCCTCCCATCTTTCTCCTTAATTCTCTCTCTCCACCCTCCATCACTGTCTTCCTCGTAGGCCTGGAGATAAAGAGCCATTAATTAAAAGGACAGTTTTAATTATGATCGGTCTTAACACTGAAATTATCCAGCTGGATGGTCTGGACGTACCAGAGCAGCAGGGGCCCACGTAGACTAAAACCTCCCAACACTCCACATCTTCCTTTCTCTTTCCTTTCTGTCTATCTTGCTCTTTTCTCTGTCTCTCAGAAATACACACACACACACACACACACACAAACAAACAAACACACACACACACACACACACACACATACACACACCTGGTTGTATCATACTGGAAATCGCAGGGGGAGGATAAGACAGAACAGTCATTAAACAGACCTAAGTAATTTAATGACTTCTTCTTAACGCAGTCGTTAGTGTATTAAATCAGAGCTTGGTTTGGTCCAGGGGCATCAACAGCAGTGTAATTGCTGAACAAGAACCATGGGGATGGTAACAATCAGGAACAGAAACTAAGTCGGGAGGAAACTTTCAGTTGAGGATGCAGCTCATGTCACAGAAAAGCTCCTAATGCAGTTTGAGTTAAGGCTGAATAACTTAATATAAATCATGATTAAAAACAGTATGAGTTCTACTCAAAACAGAATAATCAGACATAGAAGGCTGCAGCTTTCCCGTCTCGCCAGGTGTCCCCTGTCTACGGGTGAGGACTATACACCTGTGAAAAATTGCAATGGGCAGAAAAGTGAGAACCCGCAGGGAAATGAGTCCTGCCCACATAAATCTAAGTGTTGGGGCTGAAAATCCCAGATCAGTGTTATTCTCATGGGGGTTCTAAGCATCCACCACCTCTGCAAATTAAATCTTAATTGGTCCACAGAAGCTGCAGGATACCATGTCGTGTTTGACCCCGAGCAATACTGGTGTGTCGGGGGGAGGGGGACGAATCCGGGGGTTTGAGTCAATATAAAGTTTTGAGGCAAACTCCTTTAAACACTCTCAGGCTCAGACTTGTGGAACTTTACTCATCAGTGGAGAGGCTCAAATCCCAGAGCTAATCCTCCTTTTTACGTTTTCCTGCTCCTCTCCCTGGTCACTGCCTCTGCCACAGCCTCTATTCATCTCCATCTCTCCTCCTCTCCCCCTCTCTATCAAACTCACTCTCACCATCTCTTCATGTTTCAAAGTCAAGTCTCCCTCACTTTTTTTTCTTGTTGTTTTGCTGTATAGCCGTCTCCTTAACTCTCCTATTGCTTTCTATCCTTCTTCACACCCACTTTACCTCTGGTCCCTGCCCGCTGAGACCTGGCGCTGTTCCCTCTGCCCCTTTATCTCTCCCCCACTTTCCCTCCTTTCTTTAAGGCCTGAGGATAGATCAAAATAACTGCCAGAGGAGCAGGGCAAGCAGTTTGTTTACACCTCATTATTACTGATTCCATATACCACCCCCCCCGCTTGGCAACACGCAGCATTTATTGTTGATGAAATGAGTCACGTACTCGCACAGATGCGAAAAAAACACACACACAAAAAAGTTAGTAACCCCCGATACTCTTTCAATCTTCTTCCTCCCCTCGTTTTTCAGTGTCAACTTTCTCTGTCATTTTCTCACTGATTCAGTTCGTGTTTTAGGCGGAGGACGCTTCTGTCTCTGGCAGAGATGCTCAATCTGAATTTCAACAGGGCTCGGTTCATGTTTTAATCATCGAGCATGCTGAGGAGCTGGCAAAGCATGGTAATGAGCAGCTGAAAAGACCACAGAAACCAGCCGCTTCGGACGCAGTGGAGGGTAAATAGGTTTTCATTGCAACTGAGGTGCATTTGCATTGAACGCTAATCAGGAGAATGAGGGAGAGGAGAGGAGAGGAGAGGAGAGGAGAGGAGAGGAGAGGAGAGGAGAGGAGAGGAGAGGAGAGGAGAGGAGAGGAGAGGAGAGGAGAGGAGAGGAGACTCAGTCGGTTCTTCTCTTTGTTTCTCTAATGTAACTGGTGCAGGACTTACTGTATCGTAGGAGTTATTGTGTTTCATTGTGGACAGTCTAATCAAAACCTTATCCCTTACCTTTACCAGGACCAATTCATACCTAACCCTTACCTTAACCTACCCACAATTCACATCTTACCACCAGCATTAACCAGGAGCTCAGAAATTAAGTTTTGCCTTATTAGGACCAAGCTTTGATCCACATTAGGTCTACTGGTCCTGACTTGGTCAGTGTTAATGCTGGAAAAGGTGCTCACACACACACAAGCACGTCTCCATGACTTCAGAGGACATTACATTGGCTTACATTGATTTCCTGAGGACTTACTATCATCTTAAATTAAACCTAGCCTTAAAACACTGCTACCTCCCTGATATAAAAAGGTTTTATGAAGGATCATAGTTAGTTTGTTCCATGAGCTAACTGTCATGCTTCTGTTCTTGGTGTTTTGTAATGTCTCTGAGACTTCAGGTTAAAAATAAACCCACAGACAAACACAGACACTGACCTGTGAGGTCAAAGGTGGGCCACGAGCCCAGCTCACAGGCTCGACAGGTGTACTCATCGAACACAAACTCGTTCTCTTTGCAGGGAGTGCACGTCCAGCAGCAGCTCACCTCTCCTTTACGGATCACCTAGAAGGGGCAGAGTGTGCATTGTGAATGTTTGTCTGTACCTTCCAGTACCAGTGAGCTGGATTATTTATCAGTGTCAGTTTAGCTCTACCAGCCCCTGTGTCCAAATGGAACTTTGCTTTTATGCAGCTACAATGGCAGAAGGAAAAATACCTTATGAACCAATGTTGATAAGAATTAGACTGGCCTATAAGAAACTGTGTCATGTACAGGGGGTACAGGGTGCTGGACTCATTATATTAAACAAAACTTTAGAAATTATCACTTATTAATGAATACTAGCCACTCTATTAAACAGCAGGTACAAATAGATGATATCTGTATAAGTTGTATTTACCTTAATCTGTGCTTTGTCACAGGGTTCACTGCAGACGGACTTGATGATGGCCTCTTTGTTGGGCCAGATTTCATCATGGTCTATCTTCAAGCCGCGGTTGTCCCAACTGCCAACATTAATGTAGTCGTAGTAGTCCTTCCCCATCTTTTTAAAGTTCATTATCTCATACCTGTACAAAGAAAGAGCATGTAGGAAAACATGCAACACAAAACGCCATAAAAAGGAGTGGATGTAATTTCTGTCCAGTTCCAGCACTCACCTGCCAGGCGAGTCTCCATTCGCATCGAATAGGATTCCCTCCCCAGACACTCCGGTGAAGTTAGTTTTCATCAGGAAGTCCAGTAGTGTGGCACCATCTATAGGTCGCATGGCATCACATAGGCCCTTAAAATACATGGACAGTCCTGTCATATATGACATTTACGCCTATGATTGTACCAGTGAACAGAAAAGGACCATTATGTCTGACCCATTTCCTTTCGGCTTACATCTCAGTTAATTGTAGTACTCGCAAAAAGAAATGTATAGAATAAAATACAGATTAATGATTGAGATTGCTTACATTTTCTACTGTTCCATATGAATTTCCAATTTTATATATAATTATTATGTACTGTTTTAGTCCTTGTTATCGTTTGGGTTCCCATCAGGAAATTGTAAATGAAATTGGCAACTAGAGTAAAACTACAATAACCTCAATCAAGTGGCCACAAATTTCACACACCCGATATAATGGGTATCTGGAAATGATCCCCTCATAAAGATCTACTTGTATTTCCCCTGATCTGCCCCCCTTATTTAAACTGCTCCAAAATCAAATGAGTTTTCCCCTGACCCATACGTCACAATGACACCAAGTTTCATTAGTTCTTTTGTAATCCATCTAACACACAGGCAGACACACGCAGTGATGAAAACAAAACCTCCTTGGCAGAGGTAAATATGGAGCCTGTGGAACAAGTTCTACTGTTATATGGGCACAAAAACCCGTCTTCATCTCTCTGAGTCACAGTGTCCCTCTATTCATTCATCCCAGCCGTGCCTACCTGATAACCTGGGCAGAGAGCCCGCTGCATATTATGCAGGCCATATGCCATGGAGTAGATGGCGTTGATGACGAAGCCCATCTTGGTGTCCTGTGCGTACTGCTGCCGAAGCGACTCTCGCTCTGCAGAGGTGGGGGGGGCAGGGACAGAGGACAAATGGGAAAAAAATTCAGGCATATAAGTGATACTTTTAATTTCACGTTTTCTTTCTAATATTATGAAGCAAAGTGTTTTTCTTTTCTTCCTGACATCAAAGACTGCTCTCTTCCCTTTTCTCATCGGCCACTTCCCACCTCCACATCTCCTTCCTTTCTATCCCGTTCGTTTGTTTCACATCCTATTCCATTAGAATAAGGGAGACATGACTCCCTTTGATGCAGCTCTCACACACCAGTTTGATTAATGGAGGAGCCGAAACCGAGAGGGACGGGGGAGAGACGAATACATTGAAATAAAGGCAGAGTGCACTCACAGCCCCGAGGGAAATGAACAGATGAACAGTAAAGTTGTGTGTGTGTGGTTGTTTACTGAATGTGTTTGTGTTCAGTTTTTTTTTCATATTATGTGAGTGTATGTTATTTGCATTAATATCAATAAAAGCAGATTGAAACTGTAGCCTGTGATGTGAAAACAGAAACACTTTCCTTCTTCTGTGATGATTGCCAACACAAAAATACAGCCGCCTGTAACTCAGTGTTCACTGCTAATGAATTTCATGTCTTTTCCCAAATATGTCTCAAGGGAGTTTACAATAAACAATAATAAACGTAAGTGGTATCGCTAACAATCCCTCTGTCATACGGAAAATGATATTAAAGTGCTGTCACTAGAGAGAATTCTTCCGGCTGCCCGTTTACTTTCATTTCTTATTTGTGGTCTGTACTCACTGCTGCAGGTGCGGTTATACTTGCTGCTCTCCTGCGGGTGGCCTTTAATCCGACAGTGAAAGCGATGCTGCCAGAACTCTGGAAACCAGGGGTTCCGGATGTTGTTCTCAGGACGAAGTTTCAGGTAGTACTCGTCAAACCACTTCACGTCGGCCGACTGGAGCTTGATGGTAATACCGCCGGCTGCCTCCCTAACAAAACCGTCCGTCACGTCGTACCTGTCTGCCCATCCATCACTGTCACAGAAAGAGAAGGAAAGACAAGCAGCACAATTAAGTAAAGATTTAAATTTATATGTAAGGCTTGAAAAAGGGTCATACAATCCAAAGACAATTTTCATCATTCCATTTTCTATGTAATGGTGTTAGTTCTTTATTCCAACAGACTTCTGCTGATTTTGCTGCAATGGGCTTTTGAGAAAGAATATGATTGGACATTTTATCATTTTCAAACATCAATAATTTGGTAGAAGACTGAGATAGAAGTATATGAGCGACTTTTCTATGTGTCCAACCATTGTAAATGGACATTCTTAACAGAACATGGGTTTAACTTGAGGAAAGTCTTCCTCCATGTTCAGGAAACATCGTTTTCCTGCAAATATCTTGTCCTGCAGAATATCGTAAGTAGGTCTAATTGACTATGGTGCAGTCGGAGGGCAGACGCCAGAAAAGAGGAAAGAAAATGTGTGGAAGAAGAAATACTAAAACGTTGTAGTGTGGCAGATGTAGTTGAGAACTTTTCTAACCAGTCCAAACAAGCATTCACGTCTTTGTTAGGTTGTTTACACTTGTTGAGGTGACGTTTCCCTGAACATTGCCGTGGTGGGGGCTGTTTGTGAGAGCGCAAATGTCATTTTCCTTCCAGCCCCACTGGTAAAATGTCCACAAAAGGTATGAACGAGCCCATGTGAGAATGCAGCGGGAAATGTCAAGCGTGGCAGTGGGCGTGTTGATGACGACTCTAACACATTATAGATGCAAAACAGGATGATTATAAACACCTCAAGATGAAAATAGAGGTGCCATGCACGTAGAAGTAGCAAACGAACATGTCAACTTGGAAAGAAAGATATTCTATAGTTTGATGCTCATGCCAATGTGCCGTAAACAAAAACACTCTGCAGAACTCATACATGATGTCCCACCTGCATGCTGTAGGCTCCACCCTTCACATGAATGGTTCGGAAATGTTCCTGTTGTTGTGAACTCATCTGACCCGGACAATCTCTCGCTGCCTTCTTCATTTGTGAAAGGCAAATTCGAGGGAAATGTCCACAACCAATTTTCCCGAGTTCATATCTGAAAATATCTTACTACAGTTGCTTAGTGTGTACGTGTGTGCACGTCTACATACGTGTGCATGCTGGTTATTTTGTGATATAAACATTTGGGAGAGGTGAAGCACAGGGCAACAATATAATGCAGTCGTTTGGCAAAAAACAAAACATCAGACAAGGAGAGCAGAAAGAGCAAATCAGGGAGAAGCCCAGTGAAAGACAGTGGAAACAGAAGGATAAGCAGGGAGTCAGAAGACATGTGGGAGGGAGCTCTTTAGTATTATGGGCACTGTCCAAAATTCTTCATATCGCTGACAAAGACACACAAACACTATGCACAGACACACACCAACATACGCCAGTCGGGCGCCGAGATGATCTAGGTCAAATGGAGTATTTTGGCTGCAGCTCAGCAGCCGTGCCCCGTCAGACACCAGCAAGACGAATATAACCTCCTCACAATACACGCACATAAACTGTGGAGACATATCACTGTCGTTTGCCTTTTTTGGAGGAGATTTGGGTTTATTGCTCCTCAAGGAGGTACAGATGGCACAGTGTGTGTGTGTGTGTGTGTGTGTGTGTGTGTGTGTGTGTGTGTGTGTGTGTGTGTGTGTGTGTGTGTGTGTGTGTGTGTGTGTGTGACAAAAAAAGAAAGATAAAGAGGGAGGGGAAAGAGAGAGAAGTGGATGTAAAAGACAAATCTCTCCTCCTTTCACAACTACTGCCAATGTGGCCTGAGGCAAAACAATGATCCTCGGTTTCTTTCGATTTTCATTTCTTACTTTCTTCTTTCTCTCCCTTTCTCACTCTCTCTCTCTCTCTCTCTCCCCCCTTCTCTCTCAGCCTCCAGAGAACAAAACTCATTTTCTCCTACAGCAGTCCTCCTAGCCTTGGTCCGTTTGGAGTGCTTGTGTGCATATGTAAACTGCCTGCTCCATCTGTCACCATTGGGGTGTCTGTAGCTGTCCCTCTTTTTCTCTGACTTTGACGTTTTCCTCGTCATCCTCTACCTCTGAGCTGTAAACATAAATAACGGCTATCCTTTCTATGTCAGACCAGGCCTGTATACATATAAATAAGTGTGTTGTTTGGAATCAGTTTCGGGGGGGGGGTGGGGATTCGGTTGTGAGCAGTGTTTGTGGCACCATAGATGACAAGATGGACCACGTGACTCCACTTCTTCCCACTATCCAGAAATGCATCTAAAATATCCTGACTCCATATCAGCCATGTTGTGCATATGGAGCCAGAGACAGTGCAGTAGCGAGATTTGGGAATGAAGCCGAGGTTTAGAAAGGTCTCATCGATACACGAGTTTGACCAATCACGAGTCCGTCAATCGTGTTTTTTTTGGTTGTTAGCATCATCAATAATAACGAATTAAAACCACATCTACTGAGAAAAAATGCACTTGTGATAAGAATTACCTACAATGACAGAAACCATTTAAAAAAAAAGATGTGTACTTAAATTTTTAATTAGGCCCATGTTCCATCGGCCTACATGGAGGAGGCAGGATTAATTAGCTACACTACAGCCAGCCACCGGGTGGCGATCAAGACCCTTAGCTTTCACTGTAACAGTTGTTCTCTTTAGCATTGCGTGGACAGCTACCATGGCACATTAGCATGAAAGCCAGCAATGGTGTTTCCCAAGCTTAAATCTGGGATTGGCTGTCAGCACGAAGCTGGAACGCCCCAACTTCAAGCCTTAAAGGAACATGTTAGCTAAATGCTTAATGCTATTGAATTTGACACAAGCTGATGTTTTCTTTAGGACAGAAGGACATGGAGTGTGCTTCAGAAGATCAGATGTCAATTGAGAAAGCAAATCAAACAAAGCTTGGGTGAAACAGACACGGAGTGGTTCCGACCCTGTAGGTCCTGATGTCAGGATACAAAAAAAGATCAAAGAAAAGAAAACTTTCTTTTATCTTAGACTTTTTTTTGGTAACAATTAAAAACTACGATGTCCCTTTATTGCTCACAAATAAGATAATTTCAAATAAACAACTGTAATGCATGTCACAATCACATTGTGACCACAAACTTATTTCACTAGTGCACTGTAGCAAAATATCAAGGTGGTTGCAGATGCTTGGATCATTATTTCAATAACAGTGTTGACTTTGGTACATTAGTTTTGGTCCGATGATTCTCAGCACATGTTTTTCTCTGGTGTCACACAGCGGATGTTGTTCCATGCCGAGCCACAAAGTGCAAGTATCACACCGCTCAGATCGATCGGCAGCGAGGGACGAATGTATACGATTTGGTGTATTTCTGGGAGTATTTCCATCTAGAGCGTGGCTTACACGATGCTGTATTGACATTAGGAGACACGGTGGGTGGAGGAGTGAGCATGAAACAAAGTGATTGACAGGCAGAGGCAAAGAAAACCGATTCAAGTAAACAATCCCTGATCATTAATCAGGTCGCTCTCATCCAGTCAATGGATTTTCTGGATCTCTCTCTCCCTCGACGTTTTTCGCCCTCCGTCATTAACACCTTCAGCTTTCCCTTGAGTCCTTTTATTTTGTTTTCCTCTCCTCTTCCTTCTCCCAATGCTCCTCCGACTGTCACATTTCACTGCATCCATCTGTCAGTATGTCTATTGCTTTTCCTTTAATGCTCTTCTCATTTACTATTTCACTGATGCAACACAATACTTTATATCTATAAGGTTGGGCATCGTTAGTGTTTTTTCCTATAACAGGGCTCATTCAGTCCTTTTAAAATGGTAGCGGAGCCCATAAGGTGCCAGAACTGAACATTTGTATTCTTTGCCAAGGCAAATTGGCAAGTTGAAATTTAACATGAGCCTGTGGCCAGGGCAAGTTTTTTAATACAGAGCTCAGGCACCAAAATAAGGCACAAAAATCAGCATTGTGATTCTGTCAGTCTATGTCTACGAGGCGTACTTGTTTTTGTCGCTGTTTAAATTCTCGCTTTCTGTCTCTCACTGATCCTTCTCTTCTCTCATTGGCTTCCAGCTGTTGGGCAGGTTTCTGAGCAACTAACACCTGTGGCTCATCAGGGGCCAAGACCTTCTCCGTGTTTATGTTCTCAGCAAAAATCTTGAAATCCCACAGTGTTAAACTGTCTGTGATTAAACATCACTGAAATAAAATACATAAAGACATATATGACTAGGGTGGTGCAGTGTTTTATCAACACTCTATAATTGCCCCTTGAGGAAATAATATGTTTAGTAAGCTCTGCATCACAATCGCAATTATATTTGCTCTGTTCTCTGCTTTGCACAAATAGCACAATAAACATGATTTTAATAGTTTCCCAGTTTGCACGACACCCACACATTCTCATCTGAATCGTGCAGATCTATTTCAGACCAAACTTTTTGGATGTTTCCTACATATTTAATTTTGTATTTTAGGATCTTTTTTGTAAAATCCTAATAACTTATAATTCAATTAAGCAGATAAATGCAAGCGAGGATCACTGGCACAGGGAAGTTTTCACTTGCACCAACCTGCACAAGACACATCTAAGACGTCTTCCATTTTACGAGTACTTTTGCAAAGGAGATATTTTCCTGTTAGGTTTGTCTTCAGCTGCACCTGCTAGGTTCTTGTTGATTTGCCTTGAGTCACAGTAGGCGGTGAAGCACAGCAGGGGTTGAATGTTATTGTCTTCCAAACAGCAAACTGCAAATTGCCAGACTGAATACGGCATGTCAAGACTATACACAAAGCTGTAAAACAGGTATTCTTTCAGAATTGTACCACAACATTTTCACACTAACGCCTCGTTTCCACAGTCTTGCTCAAATATGGATTCTGCCTCCTACTTTTCAACGCACAGACATGCATTTCTTCCAGTGTTGGATAAAGACACAGGAAGAGGAGCTCACTTTCACCTCCCATTTTTGTGGAATATTCACCTCATATTGCTTTGAAATTGCAGGTTAAAGCACATTTTGACTATAATATGATCAAATTAATGTTATTCCCACTCCCCCAACTCTCCCACGTCTTTTACTTTGATTTAGCTTTTTCCTACTGAAAATCAGAACATGTTAAATTGGCTTGACAAGTTCATTTTAAATTATACAATTACACAGTTCGACTATCAACAGCTGAATTGAATGAATTAGCCTCTAAGCTTATTGGATTTTATCCTTTGGCAAAGTGCTGAGCTTAGTTTCTGTATAATAAAAAGAATGGACCCTCTATTCACAAAATGACCGAAAATCATGGCGAGGACAACACTTCTTTAACAGGAGCGACTGTGGCTGCTTTGACTGGCCTTTAACAACCCCACTGATATTGATATTACAAATGATTCCTCCAATTTATAGCTCCAAGTTCCACCAGTTAAATCTGCACTGAAAACGTTCAACATTCCCCTGACAAACAAAAATAACAAACGTGCATCACAGGCAACCCCTATGAAATCTATACGTTTAAGCTTTGCACTCTTTGCCCCTGATTCCAAAGACTGCAGCCCACAGGGTGAGTGTATATGAGCCGTATGGATTTTGAACATGAAGCTCAACAAACGTACATAAAAATACACACAGATGTTTACTGATCAACACAGTGTGTAACTGTGTGGGCGATGCTGCCACAGGAGTAGGGATTTACAAGAAGTCTTCAGGGTATTTGTTCACATGTATCATATGTGTGTGTGTGCGTGTGTGTGTATGTGTTTGTGTGTACGTGTCATCATCAATTAAGCTAATCAATCCCTCAATCTATTCTTGATCGCAATAACTGTTCTTAATGACATGCTGGTGCTCTCTCTCTCTCTCTCTCTGTCTCTGTCTCTTTATATACAGTCTATGGTCTCTACATGTCTCGGAGCCCAAGGCCGTTGCCATGGTTTCCAGCCCACGCTCAACCTGCTGTCTGTACTTTGTGTCTCATTAAAGCACAGTGGATTTTAAATGTATGCACACAGACACCCACACACACCCACTCCCACTTTTTCTCTCTCTCTCTCTCACACACACACACACACACACACACACACTTAATTTTCAATTTACTATTCAATTAACATTATGCAGCCAGTCTTCCAATAGTGGAACCATTATTTGCATAATAGTACAGAATTATAGGCCAATGCATTACCTTCAGCAGAACTTTAACAAACCAACTCTATAGACTGAGGCCTGAGGCACTCATCTTTCACTTCTGTTCCTGAGTAGAAATAGAAACTAGGACTCATTTGTGAACGATTATTAATTTACACGAGTTTTTTTTCCTGGTGATGACACCCCTCTTACACCGGATGCATTTGACTCTGAACTCAGGGGCAGATCAAGGGGTGGGGCCAGGGGGACTCTGATAATAATTAATATGTTTACTTACAATATTAACTTTGTTAATGATTACAAAGTACACAATGTGCTTGAGAAAGGAAGAATTCTACTAATCGCTGTAGAGCTTGCTGTAAACAATCAATGACTTAAATGTGCACCTTAATGAATCATGTTGGACAAATAATCTGGCCCTGATTTAGAAATCAGATTTCCAAACTTGCCACAAAGTTCATCCGTCTCACCATTTCTATATTTCTTCCATCTTTGCCTATGTACTTTAAAAACTATGTGGCAGAAAAACATGACCTGGATAAGCACATGCAGGTTCTATTCTGATTGTATCAGTCCATGAACTCTATTGTAAATCAAACCAAAACAAGAGCTAGATGATTCCTGCTGAGCATTTCATCTGAATTATTAAAGTAAGTTAAAAATAATATTAATATTTGATCAGTGAGTGAAGCACAGTGTTTTGGGATCCACAGCTTAAAGCAAATTTTCATTTTCATTATTGTTTGCCTCTGACCTCAGTCGTGATGTTCCCGGTCACGATAGAGCTAGATGGAGTGTGGTGGCACCAGGGGGACACGCGTTTCTGTTTCATCGTTGGAAATGAAATTTTTGGATTGTTGCGTTATCATCGGCGTATAAGATCGTTTCACAGATTTGTTTTTTGACAAAATATTTCATTGTGACCAAGAGCTTATCTGCACAGGTTCAATCATAAAATGCCACACGACCTCAACCCATCCACCCACCCACCCACCCTCAAGCTGCCATGGCAACCTGGCGGAGATTCTAGATGAGCATCTGCTGCTTACGACTGTACATTCTGCACATGCACACGCACACACGCAAACACACACACACACACCAGCAGTCCACCAACCAAACCTGACAGTAATAATTAGCTCCACAGACACCACGGCCAGGAAAAGGGAACCCGGAGCATGAGCACTCACACACACAGTTACAATCAATACAACTGTGACACATGGAATTATAAAAATGCAATAACCCGTACATTTTAGAGTGACACTTTGGGAAAAGTTTGCCTCTGACATTTTTGGGCAGTTTGTCACATGATCGGAAACGATCAACTGATCGTGACACCACGAAAACGTCGTCTATAAACAGCCTCAGCCTGACTGGTCAGAGTTCACCATCACAACAGCAAAACTCATTACGCAAAATGTCAGAACTGTCTCATACACAGACATTGTGGCGCTAAACTCTGTGTGTCAGAGAGAGAGAGAGAGCGAGAGAGAGAGAGAGAGAGAGAGAGAGAGAGAGAGAGAGAGAGAGAGGAGAGAGAGAGAGAGAGAGAGAGAGATGCATGGCCATGTATCAAGCCAACTGTGTAATTATGTGAGTGATCGGATCGCTTTACATGCACGTCATTCAATATAACACACAAATACACACACACAGACACACACACACACACCTGCTTAGCTTGGTAGCAAATTCACTTTTACTCATCCATCGATGCCACACCTCATTACCCTCCGTCTCGATTTTTTCTGACACTCTCTCACCTCATCTTTTTCCTGTTTTCATCTTTCAGTTTTTTTCTTTTACCATCTCTTCCACCACATATATCTCTCTTTATGGTGCATACTGATTCCATCCCTTTCTCAATACTTCTTTTCCTCTATGTATGTATATGCATGTATCTATCTATCTATCTATCTATCTATCCATCTATCTATCCATATATCTATCTGTATCTTGTCTCGGCCCCATCTGTCATTTTCTTAATTGCTAAATCACTGTCTAACCTCTATTACCTCATTTTGTTCTTCTCCTTCATTCGATTATTTCTTGCTGTTGTTTACGTTTGCAATTTATTTTCCAGACAGAACCATAATTACATTGTCAGGTAATTGTTTGAAATTCAGTAACCTAATTGCCTGGATGAAAAAAAAAGGAAAAAATTAATAGGACTACAACACGTAATTTCTGATAGAGACAAATATATTGTACGTGGGAAATTTAATCAAAATGAGCATTGAATCCTTTATCTTTAGAAAATAAATCTCATTAAACATTTTGACCTTCCAGTTAAAATATTCATATTACCAAACCCTGAAAAGAACCCTTTTCAAACTAAGGCTGAACAAATCCACTAAACTTAGAAACACCTTCCCTTTGTCAACAGTATGTAAAGATAAGTCTCATATATATATAAGTTTACATAAACCCACACACACAAATCTCTTTCTCACACTCATCCAAACACACTTTGTTCAGACTAGTATGGACATACAGAATGTATTTCAGATTTTGGCAACTTTGCTGATTTCCCCCGAGCTTCAGACAACAAGACGCCCGAGTTTGATGTGTGACAGAAACAAATCTGCCAATGCAGAAGAGGAGAAGAGAAGAGAAAGTGGTTGAAAATATCCTGCTGGATGACTGTCGTTCCCCTTTTTCTTAAACAAACACAACAAAAAGTGATCCTGTTGGTTCTCCTTCATTCAGGACTGACTCACTGAAGCACATTACAGCTTGGATAAGGTCACTGTGAGAAGGAGAGGAGGAGGAGAAGGCTGACGAAGGAATGGAGTCTAACAAAAAGCTCCGGCCTAATGGAGAAAAAAGATACGACATGCAATTCCTTTTTTTTCCAAGCAGTCTAACTTCGGCAGTGCATTCTGACCTTCAGGGCTTGTTCAGACTCGCTCCATCGCGGTTTGTCATAGAGAAAATGTCTTCCTCACAAAATATGCCACAAGCATTGGGGAAGAGTTGTCTGGGAAACGAGCTTGTTATTAAAAAAAAAGTTTAATATTTTTAGATCATGTCCACAGGGGCCGCCACTGCATTGTTCCTGAATGTTTTTACACACTCTATTATGATGTGGATTTCACATTGGTATTTACATCGTTGTGTTGATTATTCTTCCACCCTCAGTTACTAATAAAAAACAGAGAAAAATCGTAATAGTCTGACGAACAAGTTTCTGCTTTCATCACAGACCCTGATAAAAAAGGAGTTAAATACGAAGAGACTTATGGGAGAAACACCAGGAGTGCAGAGGTTAAAGACCTTGAAATCCACAGAGATAAGTACGGATTGTAGCGAGACCGAAGCTACATCCACACACAAACGTTTTTGAACACATCACTGTTGCCATGTTTATCCGCACTACTCCGAGAAGAAGTATGAAAACGCTGCTTGCCCGGGTTTGGTGAAATTGGCTGATCTAAGTACTTTTTACACTGCCTAAGCCTATAAACGAGAAAAAACATCAGGCTCGGGTCAGGTTCTGACACAAAAAACAGAATGCCTGTCAAGTTCAGGTCGTGCTCGGTTTGATTTCTTTTGGACAGGTTCAGACAGAGTGTGGATACAGCCAGAGAGCGAGGGAGTAAAGAGACACATATGACGTCTGGGAGAGAAATGACTGACATAAGGGGAGAACAGTGGTGCAAAAAGAAGATGGCCTTGTTTCAAATGGTTGGATAAGGTTGTGTTTTCCAAGAGGAAGAAAAAGAGTATAAAAGGTTGGCGACACTGAGGCGGAGCAATGATGTCAGCAGGAGAGAGTTAGAGCGAGATATTCAGCCTTTTCCTCCAGGTCTGGCCTCATCACGTTTTATTGCTTCTCAAATAAAAGTGTCGCATCTCATATTCAGCACAGCGGACATTGTAATATCACCTGCTGAGGTAATACACCACCAATGTAACATCCCTCTCTGCCTCCCTGCCTCATCTTTATCACCGCGGTGGCCTTCTGGTCCCTCGCTCCCTGATGCTCTCTTCTCCTTCTCTGCTCTTCCAGCACTCTCTCTACCCTTTTTTTTCTCCTCTCAGCGATCCCTCACTTTCTTAGTCTCTATGTTCAAAGACCTCTGTGGCAAATCAAAGTCGTTTAACTCCCTTCCAAAGTCAAACGACCCAGCCGGGAGGGACCAGACCAAGGTTAAATTATTTGGCAAAGTCATTACAAAATCAAAACAGCCACAGTTGACCAGTGTTGGGAGTTATTTGGGATTTTTCCAATAGCGGTGCCAAACGGATACCTTTCAAATGGTACTGTTGCCTGAACAGTGGTTCAATAAGGTTTTTGTGTTACTTCCTGTACACAGAGTAGTTTTCAAACATTTGCTGCACATCCTGGTGTCTGAATCCCTTCCCTTGAAAAGCAGTCCCACTTTGGACGTTTTAAGCTTTGAGTATTTTGTTCTTGCGTCAAGTCTGATTTGAGGAAGCTACAAGCTAAATGTAAGCTGACGTAAGGTGCATGCTAGAGCCATGCAGAGAGTGTGATGCCACCAGAGCAAAGTGTTATGGTAACTCCACAGGTGTGGTGATGTTTATGTGGCCTGTGAGCAAGGCAACTATTTCAGAACAAAGCTGAGGCACAGGAATTTGCACGGTGATTCGTTCTGGTAAATATCGGTTGTGTAGGAACCGGATTTTGGTATTTGTAAAAGCACACACACGTTCAACCACACAGCACACAGCCACTAATGGACAATCTTGTGTAACCTAATGATGGGCCCGTTTCTTAGAAGCTGCGGTTCCCTGCTTTACACGATGGAAATAATTATACTGGTTGGGCCTACGCACATGCACGCACACACACACACACACAAACACAAATACGCACAGAGCCTGGCTGTTTGACAGCAGGGATTAGCAAGGAGAGGTGCAACTAATGCCCAGTAACGAGACATCCAGCTTATCGCCCACAGAATCGTGTGTGCGTATCAGAGAGAGAGAGAGCTAGAGAGAGGGAGAGCGAGCGAGCACCAGACGGATCTACAGCAAATTAGCAGCATGTTATTTTGGACTTTGATGAGTTTCCCACATCTCGCATCCAAACCACTGCTCATGTTTTTATCTCTCTGGTTCAGTGTTTCCCAAGCTCCAATTAATAAGTGCTTCACTTGCATGACTCATGAGTATGAGCCATTGTTGCAAATGCGTCAAATGCAAAACATTTAAACTTATTTGGTTGTATGAATATGTACGTAGTATTTTAAATATAGACCCATGTAGCCGTAATACTACAAATCCAGGTACAGAGTGTACATATACACACATGGATTAATGAGGGTATTAGACAGATGTTTGTGTCTGATCCGTTGACAGGGGATGATGTAACCTGCTGATATTTGTTGTCGTGTCGGCTCCTCACAGCTGAATTCATTAATTTGATATTTTTTCAGCCAACCTTGGGAGGTACACTCCTCAGATGTGTTTTTTTTTAATTTTTTTTATTATTATTCTGAGCAGCAGAGTAAAAATTCTGCAAGTCCTCTGTGTATCCTAATTAGCACCGTTAGCATACTCTGTTCACTGGGAATGTTCTTGCTGTGACAGCACATTTCTGCGGCCACACTGGGCTCGTGGAGTTGTTGCATGCTTAATGATTTCCTTTGCTCAAACTGCTCAATGTCAGCCAAACATGAATTGGTTTTGCATTTATTTCAATGTAGAATTTGCGATATGTTTAATTTTATGGTTTTTATTTGTATTTTTCCACTGTGTAGGCTGGTGAAAATGGGTGTAGCTGATTTCTGTGAGCCAGCTGTTCTCTTCTCTTCCCTTTGTAGTTCCCACACAAAAGCTTCATGCTCCATTGGTGACGGTGTGAATTTCATAGTGTTCTTTTGTATTTGTAGAAGCAACAGATATGTCTGAAACGTTTAGAACACTATGTAAGTATTGAACGTGGACATGTTTTATTTCCCTCTTTACGTTATTTACAATGTTAAATTGGATTTTCTGCATTAAGAGGGCAGTTTAGGTGATACAGAAGATAAAATGATGTGAAGAATGTAAATTTTGTGACACAGATTATATTATTAGTTCATCTGACCTCAGATGAAGTTAGAGGTCTATTACCAATGGGTATAAACTGATTGATTAACTCTGATTGAAACCGTAAGAGCAGTCTCATTAGCTTAATTTAACCTTTTCAAAATTCAATGTCCTTTTTGTATCCTGAACATACTTTACACAAGGAACACTATACGTCACACTTTTCAATGCTCTGATTGGTTGTAGTTCTGCTCTGCTGCTGGTACATCGATGACATCCCCTCGAGTATTGAAAAAGAACAGAACTTTCCATGATTTTGGCCTTTAAACTCAGTTTCCATTTTCTTCATTCGTTCAGGATGGCATATCTGTAACAATTTTTTAAGCCTCAACAGTGATAAAAAATGAAATAAGACCTTCTGTGGCATTGACCCCTTATGATTAAGTTTGCTTTGCTTTGGGTTAAACATATCAGTAGCCTTAGCTGTTATCTAATATTTTGAAAAACGTTCCTAAGAGACATTTTCTCCCTTTGATGATGGAGGACTTGAGTCTCTTAGATACGTTTAAAAAATAATTTATAGTGGCAGTAGCTCGGGTTCCACTCTCCCTGAATGTGCTACTTGAATTTGGAATGCAGAAAGCTGAAGATCATTAATATTCAGAGTTCATATTATAAAAGTAGAAGGGCCATTTGGAATGTAGCTTGAATTTTACACATTAAGTAACATGAGTTGGTGTTTCACAGCCTGTGACAGGTGCATAGATGACATTCTCCTTCCTTTGTTCAAAAACTGAAATTTCCAACCTGTTAAACTGATCCCAGCGACTTAAAGCAGTAGATCTGAGTGAAGAACTGAAAACTTTCTGCATCACAGGACGCAGATGGAAGCACGCATAAAGTACACAAGTAAACATCCTGATCTCTCTCTCACTTTAACAAACTTTATCTATCTCATATACACACACTTTCTCTCTCTCTCTGCCCTTCTATAATTTTCCCGCTCTCTCGTCTCCTGTGTTGCTATAGTAACAAGCTGTGCGGGGGTTGTGATGCGGCACACATCACACCCCGTCTCACTGAGCTCACCGGAAGAGAGCGAAAGCAAGGGAGACAGAGACAAATAGATAACAGGGTTGGTGTGTGTGTGCGCACACGTGCATGCGCGTGTCTGCGTGTGTGCATTTGCATATGTGTGTGTGTGTGTGTGTGTGTTGCACATAACTGAGATGACTGTTGTTTCCTTGAAGTTGTAACTTGAAGTATGTATTTTTCCTTTTGAAATGGCAGCAAATGTATTTTATTTAACGGCTGATGCAAAACTTAAAAAAAGAAAAACATCTACAAATCTAACCAATATTGCTGATATTACAAACGAATACCGAATAAACCCAATCACATTATGTGACAGCTTCAAAGTTGACCCTGTAGGTTACTCTGATCAACGTCTGTACCAAAGATCGTGAGCTGCCAGTGCTTGTTCACTGCTTCTAAATAAAAAGATAAGTAGGCACGGTGGATTAGCATATTAATCAATACAGAGTCAAGCTACAAATGAAAGCTTCCACCATGTTTCATTTATAAGGCCAAATCTCAATTAGTGTTACGCTTCTGTAACACTGCAGTGCAGGATAGTGGACTTCAATTTAATATTATACACAACGGACAACATTCATATGCCATGTTTCTGAAGCTGCACGTGAATGTGCGAGAGAGCCCATGTGACAATACAGCTAGTGGACACATGCATGACGTTTCTAACATACGACCAGTTCAAAACCAGAAGAATATAGATATCTCAGGATGAGGAAGGGGAGCCGTACAAAGACACCAACAAAGATGTCACCCTGAATAGATGTCATTCAAGAGCGATAAGGATCGACATTGAAAATCTCAAACAAGTTGCAGGGATGGAGAGAATTTAAACCTCATGTTCCACCCTACCCAGGTTCCCCCCCTGGCCTGAATGTTCCAGAAGTGTTCCTGTTGTTGTGAACTTGTGTGACTCGGAAAATCTGCTGCTGCGTTCTTCACTGTGAAAAATGTCTGGAAAATAGTGTAAGGGCATTGACAGTCAATGTCTGAAGCAGCTTGAGAGATCCAAAGTCAGATACCATCTCGTACAGCTCATTCATTCAGAGCTGAATGACTTCACCTAAAGGATTTAATTAGCCAGTCATGCACCTCTGTCTCACTTCCCCCTCTTCCTGCATTGTGTCCCTGAGATTTCATCTCATCAGTAAGTCAAGGACAATGGCAGACTGGAGAACACATGACAGGGACAATGGCATGTTATCACTGCTCGCTTGTCTCTAAGGTCAGAAATCAGGCTAAACGGAGAAGACGGCTGCATGAGGAGCAAGTCAACAGCAGGTCATGAGAGTGAGCCAGTATGTTGTGTGTTTTGCATATGATCCTACAATGTGTGTTGGGGTTTGTAAGATCATCGCCAATTTCAGGAACCAGTAGAGGTCGGTCAATTTCCTCACTTAACTTTTGAAAACCAGCCAAGGCAACTGTTAAAAGTCATTTTTTCTTTTGATAGTCAAATTCCTAAGCTACACAGACTCCTGCACCAAGTTGTGTGCCAGTATACAATAACCCGCCGGAAAGTTGTGTAATTTTGCCTGTACAGCATCGGTAAGATCCAATTGTGGGCAGGCCGCAGGTGAGAACTAAAGTATGAGTTTTTTCTTTCTGGAGAAAACTGAAATTAAAATGATTGTGCAGTACTTTTAACATCTTAATCAGCTTATACTTTATCTTATCTTTATCTTATACAAAGCCCAGTCAGGGTTTATTTTATTGTGAAAGCCTACGACAACAATCTGACCTCTTCATCAAAATGGATCACTTAAAGACAGAAAAAGCAAGTGGTGAACCTGTTCTCTGTGGCTTTGCTGCTTGTTAGAAAGTCCCACATTGTATTATCTTTTGATAGAAACAAGCCAGACACATTTTCTCTGAGGTAACTTGTGACATCTGCAGAAGCACATGTGCTGCGACAATTCAGATACATTTCCGAAGACCAAACTCACAAACAATGGGAGAACGAGGAGGACATGTGAGTGACTGTGTATGTAGCATGTGTGTTTAATCACAAGTGACTGGTAGCGGTTATAAGTGAACAGGGATGAGTGGGTCTCAGATTTGACCCTGGACTCTGTTGCTGTTTCCAATTAAAATATTAAGCAGTTGAACAAAGTGCCTGTGGTGACAAATGGATGCAAGCATCTGATTTATGTAACAAGTCAGTAGATGCTTCATGAAAGCTGAACAAAGGATACTTAATAAAATACTGAGGGTGTGTTACTTTCCATCTCTCGGTTTGTGTGATCTAATCCTGTTTATTCTTCTGCTCCCATTTTTCTATTCTGTTCACACAAGAGCAGGGAAACAATTGAAAAATATGGTCTCCGACAAAAAACACTCACTTTTTCCGTGTATTCACATCTTTTATTTCACCGGAGCTCTGCCCATTTCTCATGAACAGCACAGTTCATATTTCTCTTAATTACCTTTGCCTGGTTCAGAGTCGGAGCTAAATTAAGGGCCAATTCATTTCCTGTCCAGGCGGCCAGGGAGACAGCGGGGCAATTCTGAACAGATAGCCTTGAAGAGAGTGAATTGAGGAGGAGACAGAAAGAGGCTGAAGACCTGCTGCCAATAATGGATATAAAGTAGAGCGATACAGAGTCGAGTGTATGAATTGAAAGGGAGCAAATAAAAAGTAAGTACCAAGAGCAAACATCGGATGTCATTTGTGTCCTGATGCAATATTTGTTTATGTTGCTTCAATGCCAATGAAAGGAAAAGTCGCAAATCTCAGAAACAACAGAAAAAAACAAAAAGGGAAAACCTTTAGATTCATGCAGGGATTATCACAATGACCATAAAAAGGATTATTGTTTTGTTTTTTTGTGTGCATTGGCGTGAGTCTGTGCTGAACCGCTGACGTAACAATCGGTTTAATCCCGCAGCGTGCTTCCCAGAAAATGAAACTGAAAGCTCACAACTGCGCAAACAACTCAGTTTGTTGCACTGACACGCTGATCCCCACCAGGGCAGATGTACAGAATGTTTACACTAGACAACCCGTCTGTCTCCTCCTCTGTCTGTCTGTCTCCTCCCATCCTCTCTGATTTCCAGCATTTTCAGTTGGAGTGCTGTAAGAGGATAAGGCCATTCCCTGGGATTGCAATAAGAGGATGAATATGTGTGTGGAGGTGTGTTTGTGTGTCTGCTATTGCCTAAGTGTGTGCGTGTGTTTGTGTATATGGACACACGTGCATTTGGTGTATGTTGCATGGTCAGATTTACAACTGAGTACAGGTGTGTTTATGTAAACAGTTGTGTGCATGTGAGTGTGCATGGGTTAGAGTGTGTGTGTGTGTGTGTGTGTGTGTGTGTGTGTGTGTGTGCATGCCCACAGGTCTGCCCTACATATGGAAACCCTCTTTAATTCCCTGTCAAGAGACTCAGAGAGTTGGAAGAGCATTAGAAATTCCTATGTGTTCTTTTGTTCTTGAATCTCTGGGTTTTCCTGCTCTCTAACGGCACAGCGATCACTAGGCGTTAATCAGCCCGTCTCTCACAGCGGGAACAAAGAGGAAAAAAAGATGAAAAGGCCGTGCAGCAGCAGATCTGCCTAATGATTAGATTTTTTTGATATTTTTTTATCAGCCACATATATGCTGATGCACACGGAAAAATGATGGCTAGTCAGGAACCAGAATAATTCTATCTAACAGCGTTCTGAAGGTTGTATGACTGAAGGAAATCAAGTTAGAATAATTTAAATTCCTTATTATTTAATTGTTATTTAAACCAAAACTGTATATTGAATTGTGTGATCAACATTCAATGTCCTTTACTTATTGCTTTGAAGAGCTATGGCTTTAACAAAGTATTAAAGAAGACATATTATGCCTTAATATAGGTATAACTTGAAATACCCACCCCTCCTGATAAAGCCCAGTCTGCTCTGATTGGGCAGCTGGCCCACTCTGTTGTGATTTGTCAACCACTTCCAGGATGTGTAGGTAATGTTGGCCTTGCTCTCACTTTACTTGGATTCAGTAAGGGGCGTGTCAGACTAGCTGCTAGGTGTGCATTAGCAAATGTGGTCGTCGTGGTGTCCCGTGACATCACTATTCCCAAGTGTGAGCCAGACTACTGACTTCAAAAGAAGTGGTGGAGCTCCCTTTTTCGTAGACTTTGGTTTTTTTTACTTTGCTGACTTTTTAAATACACAAAAAGCTGTAGGACTCTTGAAGACCACATGTCTCCTCCAATAAAACCCCCTGCTTATTTCCCCCAAAAGGGATTGTTAGAAACAGCATTTGCGAACACTTGATAAAAAAAAATTCAGGGTGAATTATTTTTGCATATATTTGAGACATGAGTCTATAACATGAAATGGTGAAGAGAATTAGAGAACTTCAGTTAGACAAAAGGTTTTCTCGTCAGTTTCAAAATGAACATATAGATGCAAACAACTCAGTCTTTGAGAAGAGTCTGAGCTGCAGGAAATCTATTATCCTGGGATCTCTGCAAGTCTCTCTATCTCAGACAACTATTAAAAAGCACGCCATCCTATCAAGTTCCACACAACACAACAGAAAGGACAAACGTCAAAAAGCAGGGGTGTGTGAGGACACAGAAGAAGAAGACTGGGTGGTGACAGAGAGAGAGTTCGAGAGTAAAACACCTGTGAGTTGAATAAAGAATTCTTTGATTTTGGGTAGTTTCAGTTCAGCAGGCTTTTGATCGGGTGTCATGGAGGACCTCAGCCAAACTGACAACACAAAATGAAAGTCACGGTAGAGTCCTATTGGGGTTTAAAGTGTGAAAACAGAAACCGGCTGGCAGAGATCTTTGATATGTGCTTGACACCAAGGAAAAAACTAACCTGAGTCACTTCTTCATGAAATCCATGGAAAGAATTTGATGCTCTCCAACAAATAAAGTCAATAACAGAGAAAAATACTCTAACATAAAACGATTAAATCTAATGAATCTAATTAAATGTTTTTTCTGACATTTCAATACAAATGTGTGTATCTAAATACTGCAGTAAACAAATGCCACTCTGCAGTAAACAAATGCCACTCTGCAAACTCCAGCTTAGACTGATTGTATTTGTATCTGTACTGTATTTTCCCTGTTTTTAATTAAAACAGTATTTCACTGCAAACCTATCAAAAGATCAGGATTAATTTTCATCGATCCAACAAATAAATACCACAAAAAACAGTACTTATTTCAATAAAGGATCAATTAAAAAACATTACACAGAATGTCCACTCACAACCTGGCAACAGTGACTCTTAAATTGTACTCCTATTATGAGCGATTTGCTTTTCAGGTCTGACAAGAAGTCTTTTATTATTATATGAATGACACACACAAAAGAAATCTCTCCTCCCTTCACTCGTCGTATTTTCCATTCCTCTCCTCTCTGAATCTTCACTTCCTACACCATTTTCTGATCCCCCTCTCATACTCTTGCAGGTGTGCGATCCACTCGGCGTCTCTTTCAAAGACATGACAAAGACGGTGCAGGTCGCTCCAACGTTTTGCAACTTAACCGCTCTCCTTCGAATTTTGCACAATTTGAAACCCCAAGAAGGTGCCGTCTTAACTGCAGTGTCTAGTCGGACACTAGGGGGGTCTGACCTCTGTTAAATGATCTGTTCAGGGATCTCCGTTCTCAAACATCACACTCTTTACACTCTTACACAAGGCAAACAGCTGGAATCAGAGAGAGACACAGTGACAGACGGTGAGAGACTGATAAGGAAGAAAAGTCTCAAAGGACGAGAGGGCACAGAGAGGTCGTAAAATATCAGCACAGACACGCTCAGGCTCCGATATGAAATTCTGTGAAATGACCGTTAGCATTCTCAGTAGGCCCATCTTTAAACGGTGCTGAATGTAATGACTGTTGGGCATCAGAGAGCCAGTCACACGCTCGTATTGAGATGCACCCCCACATGCACAGAGCCATTCACATAAACACATGCGCATGCGCCGCTTGTCACCCCAGCTGCTCGGCTGGCAACATCCAAATATGGTCGGGGATATTTCCATGGCAACAGCAGGCAGAAGGGGTGCAGACTTGTGCGGGATCAGAGAGAGAGAGAGAGAGAGAGAGAGAGAGAGAGAGAGAGAGAGAGAGAGAGAGAGAGAGAGAGAGAGAGAGAGAGAGAGAGAGAGAGAGAGAGAGAGAGAGAGAGATGCATGGCTCCGTTTTTTGACTTTTGATTCAAACTATTCTCTTTCAGTTCATTCAGCAGCACACACAGATTATATCTGCCTCTTATGACTACCACAGACATTTCTGCCGGGGTTACACATCGGCTGCCACGGAAATACAACTAAACTCCGCTTCAACCGTGAGGCTTAAAAAAGTTGCACACATTGGTTCTGACCTGTTATGAAGGTGTCAACCTCGTAGCCCATCTGATAAATGTGCATTGTGGGGGGATGGCAGATATATGAGCCAAGACTCCGTTTTCTGTTCACTGTGCACTACAGCAAGTTCCTTTTATCAGGGGTCGAGCGTTTCTCCACACAACACACAAAGGTCCTGATGACATTTTGGCTTATCTCTACTAACATCATAATGTAGACTATAGTTTTGTCTGGTACATTGTACACACAAACACACACACACACACACACACACACACACACACACACACACACTCTACAATCCTTCTGTAATATGTCATTTAGAGGATTAGGGATTTGTGAAGATGGCTTTAGACAAGTCAGGCAGCATTTGCCCATATTTGCCTCAAGCCATTGAGGTATTATCAAAATCTGTGTTGAGAGTAACATACTACAATATGTAGTTAATGGAGTAGCTTCCATGTATGGTTGTAAAACATGGGAGGAGGGATTACAGCATTTTACAAGTGGCGGCTAAAAAACATACTGTAGGTTTCATTTGGACACAGAAAAGAAGCTCATTTAGAGAAAAGGTAATGCTCAAGAGAGAATTTGTCTTAATAGATGGATGTGTTTGTGTACGTTCTGGTTGTGACTGTGTTTCCCGAGTGGCTTTATATATTTATTTCAACCCCACTATACATTAATTGGTCCGTAGCTGCTGGTATCATGAGGAATTATTGGACAGAAGTAATCAATATGTCCAAGCTCCAATTCCAGACACGCTGTTTGTGTGTGTGTGTGGGAGGGGGGGGATGTGTGTGTGTTTTGTGTTTGTGTAGATAGCCTAAGGGGCTGATGGGGGCTAGTATTTCTAGAAAAAGAAGAGAAACAAAGTGACAACATATAGCGGCCAATTTTTGTACATAACCTCTAAAAAATTCACTCTACTATATATTCTTGACTATATGTGTTGCATTAATGTTAATGCAGTATATAAAGAATGCTGTATATTTACTGCAGAAAGTTGTTGAATTGATCAGTTCATTCAAGGTCGTATGTATCTGAGGGCCATTCCAACCTTTCCTTGTTTGGTCTGGACATTCAGACTTTTAAGTTTAGTTCCAACCAAACATACTGATTCAAACTAAACCACGGTTTGTTTTTTTAGCAGTGTGAAAACACCTATGAGGATTTTACAATCTTTTGGAGCAGTTGCAGGAAGCTGAGACAGCATTAAACAAAAGGAGAAGAAAAAGAAGTCAAAGCGTCTGTTTGATAGACGAGGACATTCTTTTTGCTGGAAGTATATACCTTAATAATACTACAGTGGCAGCGCAATAAAAAAAGACCCCCTTCAAGTCATTAGAGATAGTCAAAGCTCAGAAAATGCATTTAATACAATATGGGCCTTTTAAGTATAAGGAGACAAACGAAAGTCATCTACTTTTTGTCACAAGAAGAGGTTCCTACTTATATCTAAAGGTCCTTACATTAACTGTCTATCAGGGCGAATTCCAACAGTACAAATTCAGTCTTCAGATCCAGGGAAGTTGCCGTGTTTAATTCTGATCTGTTCAAGGTTCTCTTCCCTCAGTAACTGAATAATCTGCTTCATCATCATCTGCATGCTCTCGTGGTAATGGAATTATCCTGGTGTTGAATGAGTGTCGGCCCAATCAGACTGATAAGAAGTTCCTACTGCGGACCACCGGTGAGTGGGGCGCCCACCCGTGACCATTGCCAATTTAAAACTACGCTTCATTATGATACTGACACTAACAAGGGCAAATATTCAATTAACGGCCCTAATCAAAACAGACTGGCCAGAGACTGAGCAGTACAGGATGTGCAGCAAGAAAAACATCAATTCCAACAAGCCATTAGGTTTTATATTCAGCCGGAGAAAACTGTTTTCTTCACACAAGTGGACAGCCAAATGGTATGAGAGCTTTAGTACAGTTAAATCCAATTTCACTGTCACATTGTGACAAATGACCATAAAGAATTAGGAAAGACTTGTAGGCCTATTAAGATAGTGTTGAATAATTTAATTTAACTGTTGGAACAAGTTAATTTGGCAGTTTTCTTCAGTAGTATTCTTGGATATCAGCACAGACTTAATACTGAATATCACATCATTTGGCCGATAGTGAGAGTGGGAAACATTTTAGGTGAAAGAAGAAGAACAAACTGCACTGGTTGAGCCAAATTTCACAAAAGTTTACCTTAACCTGAAGTATTTTTCCTTTTGTCATCATGTTTGGTCATTTCGGAAAGCCCCAAGCTGTAATGTAACTGTTAACTGTTGGGAGGAGTTTGTTGGACTCGTGTTTAACCTGCTGCTTCTTTTGACCAGATGGTAATGAGCTCAGTTTAATTTGAAAGAAAGAGGTAACAATTACCCCCCTGACCCCAGTCTCTTACTTGGAGTCGATCCTGTTAAACAATAGGAAAAAATTGATTAAAGTAGTTCAGCAACAAGGATGAGATTCAAACAGCAAACTGTGTTTAATCAGATGCAGAGAATCTTAGATTTGCCATATAGACTCTGACAACTGACTATTTCATGTTGTAGGAACATATTGTTACTTTCACTGTTAGGCACACCAGGATCTGTATGTATAAAGATAGACATATAGTCTCAAAGACGTTTTTTTGTCATTTAAGGTACTTTTGATAACACTGACACTGCTTTCTGATTGGCCAAGCGCCTGTATCAGTGGGGCCTCAATAACATGGCTCCACCGCCCCCCCCCCATTTGCTACTGTGCAGACTCTCTCTGTTTAGGCCTATTTTCTGGATAGTGGGGGGATGTTTAGACATGAAGTCAATCTTTACTCTTTGATCTTTACTCTTAGTTCTTGTTGATTCAACAAGAACTAATTCCATTCTCATCTCCAGTGTATTTTATGAATGACATCATTGTGTGAATAGGCCACATACACAACATTAGAGCTTAGAGTATCACAGGGCTAATGTTTCTGAGAATTAGATTTCATGCTTCACTTTCATCCATTTCCACACACTCAGTGAAAATTTTTTGCAAGTTTGGTTGGTTTTCACTGTTGTCACTATTTTGTTATGAACCAAGTCACTTACGTTGATGAGTCCCTAGACATCGCTGCTACAGAACACTGGTCACCTTTATTAAAAGTGTATAGAAATTGAAAATATTATATCTCCAAATTGACTGAAGTGTCAAGCTGATAAGATGAACAGTTCTTGAGATTTGCGAGCCACAGACAGATAGAGACATATTTGAGCTGATATCATGCATCAAAGCCTTTGTTTTATACAGATAATGGTCACAACTTATGATAGGATATCAAAGTTGTGACTGTAGTTAATCCAGGTTTGACATTGTCAGGACAAGATTTCTCTCTGTTTTAGCCCCCCTCTCTCTAATACAGCATAAACCCAGTCAACAGGGAGTACAGGGTATGGTATAGGATGTTACCTCACTCTCAGCAGGACGATGACATTGATGATGATGATGACGGTGATGAAGACGATGAGTAAGATGAGTATGACGACAACAAAAATGATGCTGGCAGCGTTTTAGTTTCAGAGGAGACCACTGGAGGGAGAGTAGAACAATTGAATAGAATTATATCTGTGGCATTTTGATGGAAATCACACGACAAAGCCCCCACTCTATTCAATAGAATGTGTCCTCTGCACATTGGCTGGCATAGGTGCTAAAATTATTATTCATCTTATGTTAATTACAGTCGGCATGGCAACCAAAACTCAAGAGGCTTAGTAGCAACTTTAACACACACAGATGGAGATAAAAATCCAGTTGGAAGGTTATTTTTGCAAGTGAATAGTAGGAGGAATTCATCTTAGTGAGAACAGAAGCTTTATGTGAAAACCACCTCAAAAATAAGTAGTGTGTTTCTGTGGCAGTGTAAAGGGCAAAAAAGTCCCCTGCTATAAAGAGTCGATTACAGTTTATTCTATTTTGGAAGAATTAAATACCAGTGTGTCTCTCTGTGTAAATGATTCACCGAACCAACAGGCTGCACAAACATAGCATTTCCACCCACAAGATACTGAAGTTTCCTGGGTCAACATTTATTTGTTTATCGTCTGAGTTAATTCAGTGTGCAGAATAACATGAGAAGATGAGCAGCATTGTTTGTTAAACACAAGGTTGAAGTCAAATAATTAACTTAGGAGCTCCACTGACCTGCCGATGAGCAGGAACTCTCCCACCAGGCCCTGGCGTCTCATGGCCATGAGGATGTTGCGGACGGTCATGCCTTCACAGAAACAAGCCACCACCCTGGCCTTGGGCAGGTGGGCCCTCAGTCTCTCCAGCAGCCGGTCGAAGCTCTGCTGTCCAGCATTGCTCCAGATTTTGCCTGAAGAAACGTCAAACGCAAGCATGGTCTGTGACATCGATGATTTTTAAATAATGCGCAAAAAACATTTCATCTTACAACCTGTCCTTTACAATGAAATGTCTTAAAGTATTTGTCAGAATCACTCATGTTAGATAAATAGCGTTGCTCAAATAGCAGCATGGGAAATACGTCCAATACTGACAGATATGCATGGTTGGGTATCGGCGAGTTTACAAATCTCTGTACCAGTCTGATACCAAGATTTCAAAGTACATTACTTTCACTTAAATAAAACTGTTATGTTATTTTTCAGCAAATAACTTATTCTGCTGCACTGTACGACCCTTGGTAAGTACTATCTGTAGAGTATTTAAGAAGAAGGTTTTTTTCAGTAGTGTAGCGTAGCCAGAGCTATCAGCAATTTGGCAATATTTCCAAACTGGAAAGTTTCACAAGTAAAATGTTGCTGTGAAAGGGATGCAAGACTTCAGTTTCAAGGGGAGGCACTACTTCCCACCTCATGAAGCATTTAAAAAACCTGTTCCATACAGGGCTAGAAGCATACAGCTGTTCAGGTTTTTGTGTTCTTTAAATGCACTGGTATCTGTTTGGTGCTCGGGATCTGCCTTACGCATTATTGAGGGATTGGAATCTGGAAGGGAAAAATGCTATCGGAACATCTCTAGAATAAGACGTAAGAGACAGTAAATGAGCTAAGGCTTGACTGACAGCAGTGTTCCTCCTAATGCTGGGCAGCACTTAGCTGTGGACATGATGCTTCCAGTTGTACATTCACTGCTCTTGTGTTTGAATTAACACTTAAACACCTACTCGAATTAGATCCAGTTATTTATTTATTTTTCAATTAAAAGTCCTGTACTTGTTTGGCATTGATTTTTGTTGAATTCACTGATTATATTCCGATATGAGTCTCTTACCAGAATGAGCGATGCAGATGCCCTCCTTGGCTGCCATGTCCTTGAACGCTTCCATCCCACTTTCGCCATAGTTGCCTGGAAATTCAGAGAGAGGGTAAAGGTGGGAGTGTTTTTAATCAGTTCAGTTTTGGGGTAGAAGAAATAGCTACCAAGAACATGGACGGTGTATGGTTAGATTATCCCCCACTTGACTGTAATATTCAGATTTTCAGATACAGATTTTCAGATACATGCCCACTGCAGTTATCCCACCTGCTACTGTACTCATCATGAAAGCTCACATTTATGTCAAAAGGAAGCTTCTCCCCACTGTGGCACCCGTTTCTTCGCCAGAGAAAGTGGGTGACCTGGAATTTATGCTAATGAGGCGCTGTACAGTCTCTGGCAAAGAATATGATAGGATTCCCCTCTTTATTTTCTCCTCCTCTGCCTTCTATCTCTCTCTTCTTGTTTGATGAAGAAAGAATCAAACATATCCTTGTCACATTCTCTTTTTTTCCAGTGTTTGTTTCTCTTTCCTCACTCAATCGATTGATATAGCTGGTTTCCTCCTATTTTTATTTACTGTATAACAGAAAGCAGTCTAATTAGACATCATTGAGCTTTGCTCTACTGAGGTTGATTAAGAGAGGGAAGAAGAGGCAAAATGAGAAAAAATTTAGGAAAATGGTATAAAGGGATAGAGATGAGAGAAATGAGGAGAAGAGATGGTGAATCACAGCAGGGGAAGAGGAGAGGGAGAAAAGAGACGCAACGTACAGAGAAAGCAGAAGACGTCCCACAATCCCTGACCGCTGCGGCATCACATTGTGTGTCTGTGTGTGTAGACGGGCCAATGATGAGTGTGGTCGAGCAAAGTGTAAAGTCCTGTAATTAGTGTCTCAGTGAGAGGGGTGGGAGACAGATGGTGCAGAATGTCCTGCACAAACACACACACTCTCACACACAGACACTATCACACTCTCACACACAGAACCTAACACACACACACACACGATCATACTGTTACCATCATCGAAATCGATAAAGCTTGTAACCTACTTCACTCTGGTCTCAACAGGGATTTGTCTCCCATGCTGTAAGCTTGTCATGTGTCTCTTTATCGCTCCATTTGTGTCTCTGAATTTCTCAAACACACATGCACTCTCTCTATGCAACTTAACATTACTGGCACACAATAATACACTTACGCTCGCATCCCTTTCCAAACAAAAGCCCACCTACGCACACATATTCATCAGATACAGCGACAACCTAAGCGAAGACAGTGTCTATCCAGTCTGTCTTCTCTTCCTTGCTGCTGCAGCACAACACTAACTGGATTTCCTATTCCATTTCCTAATCTCGGGACAAATTAGAGGAATTTTGATGATCATTAAAGGATTTAATGCTGTACAGAACAAACACAAATCATAGACTGTATCTAAAGATGGACGACACGTCACAACTTCTTCCCACTACCCAGAAATTAAGTTAAAATAACCCAGATATGAACACTCCCCTCATGTACCGATAACGTCATTTGGAGCCAGCGTCTGCGTAGAAGTGATCGAGGAATGGAGCTTGTGTATCGAGGTTCTCCCCGATACACAAGCTCCACCAATCCCTAGTCAGTCTAAGCTGTCAATCATGGTGTTTTACCCCATTTTTTTAGCTTACCAGAAAAATTAACACTTGAATAAACATCATTGGGAAAACAACTAAAACACATAAAACGATAGAAACCATCTTTGAGAAAAAAAAATTCATGTGTACTTTTACGTACAGCGGTGGAGTGGTCAGCACCATTACCTAACAGCTAGTGTTCCCAGTTCAAAATCTATCTATGTTGCGTTTGCACGTTACTTCCCACAGTCCCATCTTTGTAAATGTAAGTGCTTGTCTGTGTCTCTGTATTTTAAGGCTGAGACTCCAGCCTCACTCCCTCAAAGGATAGGCAGAGTGGATATATTGTATATTGGCTGGAAGTTGGTCCATGTCCCTTCCACAAACATGGAGGAGGCAGCAACCAGAGTTTGATCAGGCCTCACTTTTGGAAAGAAGCCATGCCGTCTTATATGCTTATACAGTAAACCATCTTCCTCAAACTCTCTTCACTCATTTAGTAACTTCCTTTGGTTCTTTACCTCCTATTGAAACAAACAACAACTGGGACCTCAACGTTCACAGCTTCTCTCTGTTTTCCTACAACTGTTTACCCCTCCTCATTAACCTTTTGTTGCTCTCCCTATAATCACATTGAATGTATAATTAATGAAACAAATAGGACAAAAACTGCTTAGAATAAATATTTCGAACGACATGAAAATTTAAAAGGACAACAACCTTCTCACTGATTGCCCCTCTTGCACTTATGCCCTCTATTATTTGATCTCTCCTCATCTTCTTATTATTCATCAGATTATTTACAATAAATTACAATATTCATTCAAATTCATAACTGAAGTGTCTTACCAGCAAAACAGGCAGTACAAACACATAGAAACAGGTAGTTCTGTGTTGTGTCTCCTCTTGTTTCCTTCTCTTCCCTCTCTCCCTTCCTCCATTACTCCTTTCTTCTCAATTACCATCCTCATCGTCCTGTCACTTTTATCAAGTCTATTACATGCAATTACACCTTCCCCCTCTCTCCCTTCCTCGTCTGCTTCCTCTTTTCATGCGTCATCCCTTCACACAGTTAAGTTTATAACATGATGAAGTGCCAAAACGACTCTATACAACATCTTGAGTGTTGCAACAATAAAGCAAAGTAAAACCATGAGGCAGTATGGTTTACTGACATTTGTACTGACATACAATATAACCGTCCAACCTTTTCTTATTAGAACTGTCTGAGTATCAATCTTTTTGAACCTTTTAAATCTGCACTGACTAAAGTGGATGATCTTCTGCTGGCTATGGGTTCTGAATCGACCTCTGTGCTTCTCTTACTTGATCTCACTGCAGCTTTTGATATAATGGTGGATTTTATACTACCTGACTTGTCAGACTGGCTTTCACTTGGATAAGGTCAAACTTTAATCAAATAATTTTGGTACCCCAGGTAACCCAACTTTCAACTTTCCTGGAATAAATTTCACTTATTCATGTCACCGATATTTGACCTTTGTAACAACTCTTAAACTTCATCTTTGAGAGGAAGTATTTTACTTTTTATTAAAGCCTATGTCTTATCCACTTACATGGAGGAGGCAATACCTATGACCTGTAGTGCAAGCAGCCACTAGGTGGAAATCCCTTAAGCTTCCTCCCTTTTGGGCAGCTGTTATCTCATCTGTCTTTATATACAGTTTATGGTCCAGGTTGTCTCCTTCTCCAATTCCCTGTTCTTCCTCCCTGCCCTGTCTTTTCCCTCAGGCTTTCTGTAGAGGACCATCAGCCGTCCTGAGACCTCTCACTCTCCCCCTGACTGCCGATGGCTCATTCCAGAAGTTTTGTATCTATATCTTCATCTTGCAGGAGTCCCATTCTCCTCCTTGTCCATCTGTCTCCCTTGGGATCATGATATCCTCCTTCGCTCTGTCTCTTAGTGTGTAATTCTTTCTCCTGGAGGTTTTGGTATATCGCTACATTTTCTCATTTGTAACCCTGGAAGCCATACCGCAAGAATCTAATGTCCGTTAGTAACTCAGTTCAAACCATTAATTTAGTATTTTTAAAACTGAAAGACCTTAAGGGATCACTTAACAGTAGGACTTTTAGACTCTATCTTTTTAGAAATCAGCTGTTGGATAACCTCCTTTTTGCAGTGAAAATAGCTCCAGGCTACAGACATGATGCTTATTTGCAGTTTATGGCCATAACCATGGTTCTCTCCGCAATCGTACTTTTCACCCTGAGCTCCACTTGTGCTGTGCTTTTATTCTATACTGGGGAAACTCTGAATCTAAAAATAAATAAATGTTTGTGCCCAGAAATCTTACTTCCTGAACTTCAAACACTCAAATATTCAGACATTCACAACACCAATGCATTGGTGTGTGGAGGTATTCCATGTTATACACCAGTGGTCACCAACCTTGTCGAGCCCAAGGACACTTTTAATTCCAAACGTAAGCCGAGATCTACCACCCTGATATCTCCTAAAAAAACACTAAGTAAGTACTATTTATAATTGCAATTTCTGTTAAATGCTGAATCTATGTGCATAAATATATTATATATAAATATACATTTATATTAACAGCATCTGTTCAATAACAATATTTAGCTTCTCAGTTCAACGATATATATTGCAGAGGAGCTGTTACCGCAGCACAATGTTTTTACATATAGGCGTTGCCTTGAATATGGCAATAAATATGAATATTTTCTTGCATAAGAGTAGTCCTGTGAACTCAAATGAATACCAGTACAGTATGAAGCCGTGTATCTTCCACTCCAGCTAATATTTCACACTAAAACACACTTTTTTAACAAAAGAATAGATTTGGTCAACAGAAACACTGGAATTTTTATCTGTCTAGGACGGTCACAAACGTATTTCCAACACTTCCCGAACCCGTTTCAAAGTAAAAGCATTCTACCTGAGCAAAGGTAAGGCTGTTTATCGACTTTGTTCCATGCAACAGCCAGAGGGTCCCCTCACACATACAGTACACAAAGTATCAGTTCAGAACCTTCACTTCCTCATCACTTCCAATCTGTGTGAGCACGGAGGAACATTTGGTTCCTTTGGAAAAGCGTAGAGCTCAACTTTGTTGAACCCTCTGTTCCCTTCGCGTTTGCATATGTGTGACTGTGCACCACAAATCGAGCCGAGCACCAGCAAGTGTTCAACCTTGTTTGACTGCACGTATACTAGTTTCATGTCATGTCAAAGTTTTTCAAGCTTGATATTTGGAAAACGCGACAGCTCTAGTGCACCGAGAGTCCCATCATTTCCCATGACTTTAACGTTTAGAATTTAAAATCCAATTCAGTCCACAGCTGAGTTGTATGATTAAAGGAAATGATCCACTCTTTGAAATACTGCCATACACACCCAATCAAACTCACAAATATAAGTCCTTTGCAGAGTAAATTATATAACAAACAATGGCACTGCAGATACTGCCAAATGGTACCAGCCTGTTTTACTATGGCACAGCTCAGACACGCCCCATCTAACTTAACAAAAGTCAATAAACTGATTCCTGGAACATGACTTCTGAAAACTGAGCCTGTGCCAGTTTGATCTCAATGAAGTCCTGTGACCCAGACCCATTAAACCACAGGAGAGCTCTGGTTTAATGGAGCTCCACCAGACACTGGCCCACGAACCCTCTTAATGAATCTTCACCCTGATGCAACACTGCAAGAGATGACGCCAATTTCTGTCATCCTCCTCTCCCTCATTTAGTATTCCTCTCTCCACACTAACCCTCCCAACACATCCCACATTCATCTTCCTCAATCTCGCTACCACAGTTAAATAAGCAAAGAGATTGTCAGGTTAGAGAAAGAGAGAGAGGGGGGTGACGAAATAAAAAGAGGGATGATGGGAAAAGAAAGAGATGAAACCGATAACGGAAGAGGGAGAGAATCAGTGGTGTCAGGATCAAAACAGCCAAGACAAACAAAAGAGATAAATGAGAACAAGAGTAGAGAGAAGGTTGACATCTTGATTTATTGACAGGTTGATCCGTTTATGTTGGTGCCACCTGTCAAATTTTATGTCAATAAAACCAATGAGCTGAAGTGAACTAAACTGAGGGACACAGACAGAAATGAGAGAGGGAGGTGAGGAAAGAGAGAAGAGACACAAAATAGAGAAGGATGATCATCACTATTCTCTTTAGTGAAATAAAAAACTACATGCAAGCAACATTTGAAGTTGATGATGGATTAGAGGAAAATGCTGATGTGGAGCGATGGACAGCTCCATCTTTTCCCATTACAGAGCCTGGTGAAACAGAGGAGCCCTGTTAACTCAGGCCAGTCTCCCTGGGGTGCTCTACAAAGAGTTTATTCTATGATCTGTAAGACTGCTTCTCCTCTGCCTGTGGGCGCACAGACATCAATGTGTTGGAATAACACTATTCCCCTATGGCTGATAAATCCCATAGATATCAGCTGCATGAGTAGGAAGTCTGTCATAAATTGTAATTTGCATTTGCACACACTGTTGATCATCTTACCTCTGGTGTGCTACAATTCATCTTCTATTACCACTATGTTTAAACTATCATGGCTCCTTTTAAACATTTAAATTATCTTTGGTAAAAAGTACATTTATCACCCTGGTGTACTATGCCTCTGTCAACCAGTGCATATTGTCGACCAACATTTATTTTTTAAACCAGACTTATTTGAGGTCACTGTGATATTTGATCTCAGCTAACCTTTTTGTCAAAGTGGCAACTGGTCAAAAATTGGAAGGCTTTAATGTTTCTACCAGATGTATGGGTCCTATGGGTGTTCCCAATATATTCACAAGAACTTGAGACCACCATGACCTTGACCATTGATTTTGGAACCCTAATATTTAATCAGTTCATCTGTGAGTCCAAGTGAAGGTATCTTGTATGTTTGCAGTGATATTGACCTTGGAACGTTGATCAATAAAATCTAATTTGGTGGTGAAATGGTGATTGTCTATTTCCTCAATGGGTGCAAGAGAACAATTGTATAAAATCTGAAACAAATCCTCAAAAAAAAATGTTGTATTACATTCATAATGCAAAAAATGTGGTTTGTGAGGTCACCTTGACTTTAACTATTGACCTTGGGCAGCCAACGATATTGCATTCACAGGCAAAAACGTGTATTGTACGGTTATGGTCCAGTTGACCTTTGACCATCAAACTCTAATCAGATTAATTTTGTCCAGCATTTTCGTCCAAATTTGAAAAAAGTCTTCAAGGTATTCTTGAGATATCGTGTTTACAGGAATGGGGCGGGCAGCTGGACAACCCAAATCGCTTGTGGTGGGAGGTTTAAAAATAAGCCTGACTGAGAAAGTTTCTCTCAGGTTTGCAACATTGCTTTTATCTAATGTTTGAGGACTGGATTTTGACGTAATCTCACAACCTGATGCTCCCATTAAAACATGTGTGACAGCATGACCCTCTTGTTTTGTATGACTGAGTTTCTACATGTCCATCTCACACCCTAGAGGAGCACTGGACTGTGCATCGATTTCCAGCACTGCAGCCACAACTGGAAAGAGATACTGTCAAACCCAGAGGGCATGTATTCTCCGATGAGAGAGTAATACTCACGGTATACTCCCCTCAAATATTATTTCATTATTTCACTGTAATTACTCTGTGATATTACATGTATTATTCAGCTTCTTGAGTATCAGTTTCCATAATCTCTTGCCTCGAGATGCAAAATGTTAATGCAGAGAATTAATGAGTCCCTGTAAACTTAAGCCCCCTCGACCATCTTTCTCTGAATCTGCAGCTCCTGTACACTCTTATCTATCCACTACACACACTTGTATTTTGTCTTCTGTGGTTTTCTGGCACTGTAATCATTGGTTTCCCCATTCTCTCTTCCTCCCACGTTCCTCTCACCCATTTTTCTTCCTCATTTTTCCTCAATAAACCCTTTATTTCCTTCCTTCCTGCTTCGTAGTCCTCCCTGCCCTCCCCACACTCTATCTGCCTCTCTGATGTCTTTCCTATCCCTTGCCTCTGCTCTTCATCACTCTCTCTCTCTCTGTTCCTTCCCGCTTTCCTCCCATCCCTTCCAAATTCTCTCTGCCGCCTCCTCCCCCGCCCTCTCTCTCTCTGGCTCTAAGTGTCTGAGAGCGATTGTGTTGTCGGAGGCAGCGGCCGACCTTGAGGACCAGTTCCAAGGTCAAACACACCTGTCTGAGCAAATAAAAAGACCAATGCTTTCCTGACAAACACACACACGGCGGCACACACAATGACGAGTACTGTCGTAAACACTAATGCCTACACTTACACACCCTCCCTGTCTTACTGCTAAGATTAATAGCAGCACAACAGCAAGGCCACATACGCACACACATATATTAGATATATGGAGGTCAGTCTCATGAGAAGGCAAAAGTAAACAGAAGACAAATGTTGTTTCTGATGTTAGAGATATGCAAATCATGAATGTAAATCAACATCTAAACATATGTAGACAGATCGCAAATATGGTTTAATACATATGTGAAAAAACTGTTTAATTTGTTTTATTTCAAATCACTCATGATTTAGTGTCGTTACAGGATTAAATCAATTTGAATCAATTGCCTCAAATATTCAATATTATTCTAAATTTAAATTACTTAATCAGGGATATTTATTACATAAAATTAATTAATTTGCTGCTTTTCTACTAATTTTCCAAATTTAAATTACTTTTAAATGCTGCACACGTATCCATATTTGTGTGGCACATTTTATAACTTTGAAGTCAACAACTGCATCCCATTACTTTTGTTCTTCCTCATCACAAATTCCATACACCCACGTCTAATCATTCTCTACACTCATTAGCAAACATCTAGTGCACACACACATACATGAACACCTCTAACACCTCTTACACACTCGCACACTTCATCAATTCAAATGCTGTCCTCAGGCAATGCCAAAGGCATGTGTGTGTTGGAGGTGTTCATGTTCAAGTGTTAGAGGTGTTCATGTTCGTGTGTGTCTGTGCGTGTGTGTGTGTGTGCGTGCGTGTGTGTTTATCGCTCTTTATCACACACCAGGTTCAACAAGACAAACACACAGTCAGTGCATTGTCCTCCACTTCCTGTGGCTGTCACACTGTTTACTGCGGAGGCACCAGTAGACCAAGTGACTCAACCTGTGAACGAATGAGTGAGTAAACCTTCATACATCTTTTCCCTGCCTCTATCATTCTGAAGATACTGGCCCATATTGTTTTGAGTTATAAGATACTTAAGGATGATGACACACAATGCTTCATCTTCCTTTGATCATGCTCTGTTGCCCAATGTCTGCTTTACCCCAGACACTTATTTCTGGCACCGTGACAACCACCTGTTCTCCCCATTTGCTCCTCTGTCCTCCAGCCGTTACCTGCTGACCTTCTCTGCCGTTTTATGGGACTTCTACCTCATCAACTTCTTGGCATCCTGCTAGTTTCAACCGGATTTACTGTGATTTATTTTATATCTCCTTTCCTTCCATGAGCTGAAAACGCATCTCTTTTGAAATCACCTCCCTCTCTGCTACAGTGCAGCACACATACCCCTCTCCCTAAAACTCCCTCTTTCTTCTTGTCCTTGTCCCTTTTCTTTTACAACTGGACTTGTGAGAGCAATCAAGGACTTTCTACATTTAGTGCTGCTGCAGATAAAACAGGTGGAAAAGATTTCAGTAAAATGAAGATGAGGAGCCAAGCACATAGCACCAAGACAGAGAGAGGAAGAGAGAACAAAACAAAAAGAGGAGGGTTGGCGCAGGCATGTCTGAGCTGAGAAGAGAAGTTCAAAAAGACAGACTGTGTGGGTAGCTGTACCTTCAGTGTGAATAGCAGACACGTAGCTCCAGTTGTATCTCTTGACAATGTCCACCATGGCTCTTGCCTGCTGGGCATCCGAAGGCACCACCCGCATAAAGTACTTATAAAGGCTCTGAGACAATGGAAGTAAAATCAATGAAAAGTTGAGTTGTCAGGATCTATAATATCATTCATTATATATCAGTTACTAGGAAGCACTGGCTCATTTTATATATTAAATTCAGGTTGCAGCAATACAATCTCTCTCTAACGAACTCCCTAAAGGCTCATTCATACTTAATATTATACATATATATATATATATATGTACAGGGTAAGGGAATACTCAATACATTAATTCTGTATTTGTGGAGGTCTTCTCAAAGCTTATGGATACAGACATCCAAAATAATGTAGTCCCACCGTAAATCATGGGGGGCAGTGTAGGTAGCTAGTGTTTGTGGCCGTAGTTTTTTTTGATAAATGGAAAATAGGCTCTAGAGTTTGTGTGAGACTACAAGTATCTATACGATGTTACTTTGCCTTAAAAACCATGGCACTGTAAAAGATGCAGGGAAGAACATTGGGAGATGAGGTTACATCATTTGAAACAGACGTGTCTCTTCTCATACTTAAAGGCAGCACAAATGAGCTTTAATATGCATGTGCCTACACCTGCACTGCCAGTAACTAGTAGTAATTTGGATTGAAGAACATTGTCTCACCTTGTCACTGAGGTCCATACTGGTGGCGGAGTAGGCAATCTGTGGTATGTTGAACAGCTGTAGCAGGTTCTGAACCTGGATGGCCACTGAGCTCGACCCGGGTCCAATCAGCCCCACTATAGGCTTCTTCCCCCGCATCGGAGTGGCAGAGGGGTCAGCGCATTTCATCGTCGGTCCTCCGCCACCTCCCCCTCCTCCTCCCCCCCTCCTCCCCCTCCTCCTCCTCCTCCCCAAGAGCCTCCTCCACCCCACTCCTCCGCCTCATCGGAGGAGACAAGCGAATCCCGGATGAACTCGATGCTCTGCTCCAGAGCCACGGCCGAGTGCCAACAAGAGTCGCGGATCTCACAGCCAAGGGTGATGTTGGGAAGGATGTGCGGGTCATTGTTGATGCGGTCCAGCGTGTGCATCATGGCTTCCACCCTCTGGATCCCGTACTGCTCTCGCACTGCACCACACTTGCGCTCATGTACCTGCGCAGACAAGATGGAATCAAACAAATGTTACCTAAACAACATTTAGGTAACATGTTGTCTATATGCTGAGAGATACTGTTAATGGCATTTATTACTCAGACACAAAGATTAAGAGACATTTTCAAAATCAAGATTTGAAGGCATGGCTCCATCACTGTTGGGAGCTGGTTTTATGTTTCTGGGCTGCCATGCTCAAAGAGTGATTTTCTTCCAGTTTGCAATTATCCGTAATGAGATGGTAAAATGCTTAAAAGCCAGTGGGGTCAGCTAATGGTGGCTGTATGTCCATGGACTCACAGAGGTACCCATACTACAAATTGTCTCCTAATAAGCAGAGCAACATTATGACTGCCGATAAACATTGCAAATTGGGCCAATTTTTTTTTACCGTTAGGATCCTAATCATTTTAGACATTTTCGTTCTCAACTCTAAGAACATTTTTAAAAGAGCTTTTCTCAAACCCAGGAGCGATGACACGTGAAGGTCAGTGAATCAGAAAATGTACCGTCACAAACACTGAATGCCTATAATTATATCACTCAAAAACAATCCTGCAGATGTTCACAAGCACAAAAACACGAATTACCTTGTCAGCAGGAGGCTGGTGATGGACGGAGAACAAGGCTCCGATGATGATGTCGCCAGATATGTGTGCTACAACTCGCCTTTCGTTGGAATGGGCGGAGCCGGCTCGATCAGGTCCAACCCAAATGGACAGAACTAGCAGCAGCCAAAGGGTCATCTTGGTCCCGTAAGGTTAACAGAAGGAGCAGCAGATCTCAGAGCAGTTTTATCGTGCAGAGCCGTCACAGGGAACTACGTGTCCGACAAACACTTATCCTCTCCATGGCAGGAGCTCGGGGCACAGAGGAAGTTTTTGGAAATCGTTGATTGTTATATTCCTTCCTTTTCACTCTTCTTTCCTTCCTTCGGCTTTCAAGGGGGCACCATCACTGGAATGGCTGAGACAGGTGCAGCAGTGCAACCTGGGAAATTCAAAAGAAAATATGGGCTAAGTAGAAATTGGAACGGGCCATATGGTCAAAAATTTCAAATATCACTCAATATCAATAATTATCAAATAAGTTTAAAGAGTTTTTGCTCCCAAGTGAAAGTTGTGGTTTCAAACTCTTTATGACTAGAGAGTGACAAACATTTCATAAACAGTAAAACAATTGACAAATCTCAGGTCGATCAATTATGTGTTTTCCCTCCTCACAGGCCTGAGCTCATATCTGTCACTCAACGCAATGTTTACGTGCTCACAGAGCAAATGTCAATTTCACAAAACATTAATTAACATATAGGAACAAACTGCTGCATATGAAATCAGTACAATGGCCATTATACTTTACAACATATTGAGCAGTGATTGTTTGTTCTAGATGAAGGTTAATGAGATGAGCGAGGTTCTGGCTCTAGATCAGTGTAATTAATTTATGTATGGAGGTGTTACAAATACTACGCCAGCCGTCTGGCCTTGCCCTCTTCTTCCTGGGTAACAGCTCTAAATCACTGTTACTGCGCACAGCCACCACTGTGTCACAATAATATTAATAACCATAACTATCACACCTCAAAGCTGCAGGGAGGAATCTTTGGTTTTTATACAGCACTTAGTCGTAGAAACCATGACACCAACAAGGTCACAGAAAACCTCAGGCTGCACCATTTTTCTTTTTTATTTCTTTTTTAAGTCCTTTATGAGTCATTTTACAGTTGAAAAAAAAACAACACCATCAAACAAACAACATCTTTGTTTGATGGTTGGTTTGTTTGTTTGTTTGTCAGCAGCCTTATGCGAGAACTCCTGAATAGATTTCCAAAAACTTGGGTTAGGTTGCAACCTGGGTACCCTAGAACTGTTTAATACTTCAATGCATCGCTATCATCTTATTTGAAATGATCATCCTGACATATTTGTTCTTCCAGCTTTGAAGCCATCACAAGTTAGAAAAGAACACTTCACACCCATCCACAATTTACGTTTACCATGTTGTTATGAATTAAAGAATTGTGTGCACACAGTGGTTAAGTAACAGTGAAATATCCCCTTTGCAAAATGTGAGAAGTCAACCACTAAGTAGATGATTCCAACAAATTTACAAAAACAAGATATACACCAAACATAATGTGTCAACCAAACTCCCTGGAGTAAACTTTCAAGTAGCCAACCCTCTACATTAATGGGCAGGCTTTATAATTTGCTGAACCTCAGAGCTACACAAATACTTTTACTTGACGCCATTGGAGCAAGGTAATTGACCGTAAACAGCAGGGGAGCTGGGACAGTTTAGACGCTAGAGGATGGCATCAGCTGCCAATGCAAAACAGGATCAAGGTCGTGACAGTGAGGTCGCTGGTTAGTCGGTAGGGGGGAGGGGGAAGACGGAGAGAACGGAGGTGAAAAAGGTGAAGGTGGGGTGTGGTGTGGTGAAAGTCTAGAAATGGAGGATGGGGATGGGACATGGCTCGTTGGATGAAGGGACAGAGGGTGAGAGGATGGAGATAGGAAGAGAAAAAACAAGGACATGAGAGGGGAGAGAAAGAAAGGGGGAGGGCAAAGAGGGAGCGTAGAGGAAGATAAACGGAGACAGAGAGGGAGATTAAAGAAAAAAGGAGGAGAGTGCGATAAAAAGAAGCACCAGGGGACACAGTGTCTGACTGAAGGTAATTAACATGACAGTGTCAGAATGGTAACAGGACCGACTGCTGCAGCAGGACGGAACAAATCAAACTGAACTCCGCTCTCGCTCACACTCGCTCTGTATCTCAGGAAACATTCATCTTACTATTTGTCATTTGTATTGTTAAGGGCCTGAGGAAGTGCAGTGTCAGATTTGGTGCAATATGGCCTCACGATACGGTCAATATTAGTTAAAGTCTAATTAACAGGCAACAGCACTCTGTAGCAGGGGCGACTGGGACTCAAAGTAAGTAATGTTGTTGATCATGAAAACAGAGCTTTCACGACCAGGCAGGACATGATGTATAAATTCAGCTGCAGAAAGCAAAGTGTTTTTGTTTACAGCACATCAACACCTGCTACTGCATCTATCACCAAATGCTTTCAAATATCTTTCCAAGTTGACATCTTTGTTGGTGTCATCTATGTGTATGGCACTTCTTTTTCATAGGAAACATTTATTCCCGCAGTTTTGTGTCCATCGCGCGTTAGAAACGTCTTCATCACTAACTCGCTGTGAATTTTCCAGAAATGGGCTCACTCTGACATTTTTCGGACATTAGGGGGCTGGTTGGGAAATTCCAGAGCATTTGACTCTCCGACTTTGCGTTCTAGCATACAGCCCAAAAAATACAAGAACATTTTGCAGATTTCAGACCATCTCTGAGATCAGCTTCAGTCAAAAGCACACTGTGTATCTCTGTCACACTCCCCCCTCTGTGTCTCTATTGCATTACGTGGGCTTAACTGTAGATGGGAAAGAAAAAGGAAATCAAATCCTCATTCCCTAAACAAACATCATCGCACACACCATTAGACAGTTATATCTCTGGTTCTATCCAAACTACGCACAGGGGCATTTTAAAATCTTTCAATTCAACTTGTGCACAGAGGTATAAGCACACAACACGGGCAGAGACAAACACTCTACCCTCCAGTCTGTTTTACATTAGTTCAATGACTTTCATAAGTGCTGACAAACAGTTTATGGGTTGAGAAAGCATTTAATTTACTGCTCGTTAAACACATTAAACAATTACAATTTATTAATAAAAGAAATCCCTAACACGAAAAACCACTTATTTCCTCTCTCTTGTTCTGCATGGCAAAGATATTTCTGTTTGTAACACAGACTGTTTTACGATAACCCTTATAAGTCAAAGCCAGAATGGCTTGATTGTCCCCTGGTGGCTGGTTGCAGTATAGTTCATAAATCCCGCCTCCTCCATGTAAGTGGATGAGACACAGCCCAAACTAGAAGGTACACATCAAATAGATTTTTCGCAAAATTGGTTTCTGTTGTTTTAAGGAGTTAAGAGTATTTTTCCAGTTGTTTGGTTTAAATTAATTAATTGATGCTACAAAAATGAGACTATATATCATCATTGACGGCTGCTACGACTGGAGTCTATATCTAATACATGTTTCTTCCTAGCAGTGATATCAGGATAGTGGGAGGAAGTCGAGACGTGTCGTCCTTCTTTATATACAGTCTATGGTTTGGAATGAATGACTGGGTAGGGGGCATTGTCTGGAGGTTTGCTCTCTTAATAATAGGAGGACTTTGACTGAATATTTTGATTGGTTGGATAAGGGGAAGAGAAAGCAGCCCTTGACTAAATCGATAGTCAGACTTTACACATCTATGTTACAGCACAAAGCTTTTGACATTTTTAGGGGAAACATATGCAAATAGTTGCAACACAATATCATTAGTTGCTGGCAACTAAAATAGGTCATCCTGCTTTTTCTGATGAGAATTTAAGGAAGCAGACGTATTTTGGGAAGGTTTTTTGCTGAGTGGGCGCGTGACCGTGTTTCTACATGTGCCTTGTGTTCCCATGTGTGTCAGAGACACTATTTTATGCACCTGAGCCCCAGAAAATCACAAAGTTCGGTATCTTTATTTTAAACATCCCTAACTATTGACTTATTTTAAATATCTCAGTGCCATGAGGAACTGTTCCTCGTAGGAAAGAACATCATGAAGACTATAGGAGACACCAACATTCACATCCAGATCTTTACTGTATTCTATAGTCTACCTCATAGTGACAGAGTTGGGCGATACAGCCGAATATCAAAATAAAGATATTTGTATCAGTAAATATTGATAATTATCACGATAAATGTCACATTATTATTTATTTGACGTTTAAAGACAGAGTTTTGCTCATGATTGAAGGTTGTGGTTTTAAAATCGTCTTTATGAGCAAAGAATGATAAACGCTTGATAAACAGCAAAAAATTGTAGAAACCTGAGGTCGATCAATTGTGTGTTATACCTCCTCACTGTGCACAATGCATCAGAATAAACATATTGAACTTTATTATATAGATTTTTTGTGAAAATTACTGTTTTATCGTCCAGCTCTACAGTGACGGATCTCCTGTTGCATATCCTGACTGCAGCAGGTAATTGGATTTTATATTTCTGTAAGTCAGCTATGGAGCTAAACAAGACTCAACAAACACACAGCATAATAAATGACCTTATCAAAGATCTCTCTGAAAGCCAATGACAGAGCCAATGTATCAGATATCCAACAAGTCAATGTAAAACATGCTGTTGTTCTCCCTCTGCCTCAGTAAAACATGTGTAATCAGTGTTGTCAGGAGGCAACAACAGGACTTGAACCTGCTGCAGCGACATCAGCCGAGGTGTGACAGACACAACTCCCCCCAAAACAAGCTCTGACCTCAGATCACTTCACACTGCGACGTATCCGATCGTCGATTACCCTCATCCCTACTTTGTGCATATGAATACAGACATATCGCATGCTCAGTTTAAGACGGACCCTGCATCTCTCCAAGGAGATGATTCCCCCCACCCCCGCCACCCCTCCAAGAAAATCCAGAGACAACAACAATGACTGGTGCAGCGCAGCATCCGTGCAGCCGCAATGGGAGATCTCACACACTCACACACACACACACTCACGTTTTACGAGCGAAAACATGACAGAGACAAGGTGTGAAATGGACATGGCTCCAGCATGCGCGGACGAGAAGCGGCTTTCTGACGCCTCTGTGTCTTATTGGCATGACTGGAATCTCCCCGCGTCTGTGCAACCGGCTGCCTCCTTTAACTGGGTTACCATCACCACAGTCACCTTCCATCAAGGATAACTAGTGTCTGCACTAAATCCTCAATGAGCGCCTCCCAGTAACGCTTACCTTATGGGGACCTACAGCCCGTGTCTGCCCGGTCCAAGTTCCCACAGGGGAGCCGCTGGTCCCAATGTCAGACACGCACCGGAGCTGCTGTCTGTGCGCGTGTGTGCAGCTCCAGCTCCGTTTTCCAGTCACGGACACCTGAGCCTGTCTCCAAACACCTCGCTCCTCTTCTTCATCCCACCCGCCCTCCTCTGCTCCTCCTCCTCTCCTCTAATATCCTCTCCACTTCTACACCCTGTCTCCCACATTTTGTTTTCATCTTTCTCGAGATGTATCCTCCAGTCACCCCTCTCCTCTCCTCTCCTCTCCTCTCCTCTCTGACAGCAGTCACCACTTCATTTTCACCTCCTCCCTTGTGTTTTGGCTGCAGGACAGAGTTTGTTCTCATCACCTTCTCCTCCTGTGTCTACCTGATGTGGTGCGAGACGACAAACCAGACAAACAGTTGCTGTGCAGACTCCAGACTAACTACAGGAGAACCGCTTTCCCACTCGAGCTGCAGCTGGGCCACTTCTCCTCTCTCCCTCAGTTTAATTCGAGGGGTTCATATCTGATAAAACATGGAGTCACTATGAAAATGGGTCCTGGCTCCGTGTGCTCAAAGTCTGTCTCCACATCTTTCCACAACTTCACTTCTGTCCTTATGTTCTTCTGCCATTCTCGACC